>CM056842.1:5305000-5792500 GCA_029853015.1 Chelidonichthys spinosus
GTTAGATGCTGTAAAAATACAAGATACTGTAGTTTTTACAGGTATTCATTGGGATATTACAGGGGAACTAAATTACAACAAGTTACTGTAAAATAATACTGTTAATTATTGTGAAATGCTGGTAATTTCTAACAGTGTGCTCCACAGGCTTTTTTGGTTTGTTATGATAGCATCCATCTGTCGGAGACACTTCTCTGGCATTTTCTACGTTAATATCACCAGAACTTTTCTGACAAGTTGAGAGATTTTCAATCCAAAGAGCTCAGAGCAACGACACTTAAAATGGCATAATGCTCAGAAAAATCGCTGATGCGGCGCCCTATAGGTCGCTCCTCATTAGAAACATGCTCTTTGTCGTGTGATGATGATGATGACTCTGACCACAAGGGTAGGTCTCACATCAGCCGTAGGGTTGCTGGTTCGACCTCCGACTCCTCCCATTGGCTCCCTGAGCAATGTGCTTTCATTAGTTTGGTCCCCGCCGTTTTTTTGTGGCGGTGATAAGTCAACGTGTCGGTTAGCTCCATCAGAGGCTGTCAAAGCCTCGAGGACCGGAGAGCTGAGGGGGGGAGGGGCCGCCTAATGGATCGGACAAAGATAACAGCATTAAGTGGAGAGAGGTGAAAGTCAGGGGAGGGAGGGGGGAGAAAGGTGGCATCGGTGAGGGAGGAGGGGGAGGGATACGAGTACAGCTAGCTTTCAAGAGGAGGGACAGAATGAGAGGAAGGATTTCAGGGTTGTAGTGTTGGGCCATGTTTTCTTTCAACAATCACATCAATGTCGGCAAACTTTAACACATCACAACTTTTTGATACAAAAGGAAAACTTGACTAATCCCGTGTCTCCAATTAATGTATTTTGTTGTGTTAACTTTACTTTTTTTTTTACATATCACAATATATTATGTTGAAGAGGGGAAACAAAATATTGTGATGTCAGTTTTGTGCGATATCCGGCAGCTCTAACGAGGAGACGTGATTTTAAAAAGGAGGAGAAATTTGCACCAGCAGGTTCGCCAAATTTCACACTCGCAACCGAGAGTTTGATCTCCAGTTAATCATCGTTTGACTATTTCATCCTCCTGGTCTCGTTAGCCGGCTGGTCCCTAAGGTGCAGCAGAGTGAAGGCTGGGTGATTACAAGGATTTCTTTCTCCAGCAGCCATCTTGGTCCCCAACCAGAGGGCCCATTACCTTTAACTGTGTGATACCTGGCTGCCACAATAAGTCAAGCTGCTTGTTCATTAAGTTAGACGGTAGGTTTCCAAGCGTCCGGTCTCGGCGTTACACGGTGTTGTTAAATGGGGACGACGTCGGGAAATAAATGAGGGCTTGGAGAGAAGACCACTTTCATCTTCATTTCAGCAACATTCTGTTACTATCTTTAATAACATGCTGTTGTTTCCTGATTCTAGAACGTTATGTTCATTTTACTTGAAAGATAAACAAAGAAAACCTTTCAAATAAAAGCGTGGTGATATTTTAATATCTTTCCTGCAGGACATAAGTAAAATAGATGCACCAAAGATAAAAAACGCACATGCAGGCTCCCACATGCATATCCACAGGAACATATTTGTCTGCAAACACACACACACACACACACCTTTCCAACCTGAAAATGCATATTTGAGTTTGCAGTCCTGCTGTCGTGGCGTTTCTGCTCGGAGAGTTCAGCTCAGCTTCACTAGCCAAACATGGTCGCAGCCTGTCGTCCAATCAAGTCACCGTGAGACTGACAGACATTTCAGACTTCCTCCTTTTCCCCTCGTGAATCGTGAAGCTGCTGCTGAATGATAACGTTCATCTGAAGGCGCTGCAGCGTTCATATTCCCTTCCTGCCGTTTATCCTGTGGTCACTGCAGACTGTTTTGCTTTTTGGTGTTTAATTTGAATATTTTACGTTTTAATTTACAGCTCATTCACTTTTTAATGAAAGCAAAAAAAGTGGGAGTCCGTCCACGAAATGAACTGATGCCCCTCCCTCTCTGATTATTCTGCTTTAAAGTTAGCCAAGTTCGCCTCCATTGTAACAGCTGGTGTGAGTTAAATATTTGCCTTTCCAAATCCCCTCTACTCTGCTTCGTTTTTTGACATTTGAGGAGGTTTTATTGGATGTAGCCGTGTCCAATACGAAATCACACTAATATATATGTGAATGCAGGAAAGGTCTGTGGACAGATTTGGACAGAAGTGCTGCAGGGTGTTGTTATCGGTCAGAGTGTAAGAAAATAAGCCTTTAGCTTCCGAAGCTAATTATTATGTTATGAAATCCAAAACGCACCTGAAGACCAACGACATGAAGACTCCGCCTCCTTGCGGTACATCGTCCAGGTATCGTATCCTGACTTTTTTTTGTTTGTGTAACTTTGTCCGTTGTTGTCGTGTTTCCCGTCGTGTGTGTGGTTGAAGCTCGAGAATGTCGTTGCCTAAATAAACTCATTAGTGCTGATGGAGAGCAGGAACTCCCTGTTTTTTGTGCGAGCCGCTGACGATTCTTCTACTAATGAAGGCATGCAAACGCACACGTGCACCCCCCCACCCCCCACCCCAGCCTCATTCTTCTTCTCCCAGCAAATATTGATCCACCAAATTACTTCTCAAGGTCGCCGGCGTCTCCGTGGCGACTGGCACAGTGTCACGATAAGCCCCCCCCCCCCAGAGCCACCGGCTCACATTCTACTCACGTCATGGGCTGGCGGCTCCCGGAGTAAACGCCTGAAGGCTTCCGGGGGTCACATGGAGCAGTGGAGCACTACAGGTGGGGGGAGGGGTTTGTTCGACCTCGTGACCAATCGGTGATTCAAAACCATAACCAGAGTTCCCTTCAGCGGCTCGGTTCCGTTCTTCTCTTATTAGCTGTTTCAAGGAGTTAAGAGAAGCACCCAATGGATTTATGGCACTTCTATTTCAAAATGCCAGAAAGGAAACATAAGCACATTTTTTTTTAACAATTGTCTAAATGATATTGTAAGAATGGAAAGCCAACCAACAGAATATAATAACAAGATGACAGTCGCCAATCCCTGGTTCCCTGTCAGTCCGTATAACTTCATGTTTGCTCGCCTGCTTCATTTGTAAAAAGTGGAAGGGAGCTTTTGTTATTCACGACAAATTGCTGTTTTTATATTCTTTCTGGTGCAGTAAGTGCACCTGAAGCAGTCTACACACACACAGACACACACACACACACACACACACACACACACACAGACTCACGCACACACAGACACGGCAGCAAAAGGCTAATTCTGCCGTTCATCATGTCCCCCCTCCCCCTCTCCTTTAAGCCCAGCCATTATCCTCCTTGATACATCACCTTTTCACTTGCAAATGACTGACACTATTGAAACTGGGCACTCACACTGTGGAAGTGGCACTTTTTCCCTCCGAGAATAGATCCCGTAATAAGTCTCTGCGTGGTCAAGGACAATAGACGGCGTTTTATCTTCGTAATGACCATCGTCGCCGCTGCCGAGGGCCAATTTCTGTGAACCCTTAACGTGACAGTGTAGCCATTATGTTGAGTCTATAGGAAGCACACGTGTGTGTGTGTGTGTGTGTGTGTGTGTGTGTGTGTGTGTGTGTGTGTGCGTGTGTGTGGGGTATGAAATAGATATGGATATAGGTTTTAATGTCCTGTATATATAGACGGGGAGTCGATTTATACAAAAAACGCTGGAAACTAAGTGGAGGTTTAAGATTTCACAGCTTTGATGACTCTGACTCACTTTTTCTTATTTTGTGGTTTTGCCAAACAGCAACAGAACATTTTCGGTTATAAAAACTCACTATTAATAGAAGATAGATCTCTGTAATCTCATCATGACTGGAATGTTTCCTGTTGCAGATCATTAAAAGGCCAATAACAAAAACATGTAGAAACTGTTCGGCTCCTCTGTGTTGAAGCTGAAGGGTCCAACCCAAATAAAAAAAAAACATCCCCGCAGCATGAAAAGCTCCAGGATGTTTCTATTTATATAAAATCTTTGTTTTATTGCGGCTATGCCGTCGCCCTGCGAGGTCGGACAGACCGTCGGCAGCTTGGCGAGCGCCGGCATCCCCGTTGATCGCTGTAACCGTGGCGCTCCACTCTGTTGCCATGCAACTACTCTGCGGGGTCCTTACATGACGGATCAGTGTGCAGGAGAACAGGCGTTTTTTATGTGAGCTGCAGGTTTCTAACCAATATTTTCATGATGCTTTTCAACAAACAAACACAGAGGCCACGATAACTGAACTGAGATCAGTGATCGACTATATTGGCAAAAGTATTCGCTCACCTGCCTTGACTCGCATATGAACTTAAGTGACAACCCATTCTTAAGGTTTAATATGATGTCGGTCCATCCTTTGCAGCTATAACAGCTTCAACTCTTCTGGAAGGCTTTTCATGAGGTTTAGGAGTGTGTTTAAGGGACTTTTTGATGTTGAACAGGAAGGCCTTTGAAATGTAAGAAAACTGAACTGCCTTGTTTGATGACAGACTTTAATACAGGAAGAAGTTTCAGTGTCAAGCTGTGTGTAAACAAATGAAGAGTAATATATAATACTGTATTCAATGCCAAGATAAAGGCCTAAACTCTCTGTCGAGCTCCTGTGCTGCATTTCAGCACCTGAGACAGCGCCATCCTTCAATAACCATGACTAGTCATTGTTTTTATTCAATAGATAAATTAATTCAATGGACCCAGAGAGGCTGAGCAGGATTGATTTGAAGCATAAAAAAACACACACAAAAAAAAACATTTGAATACTAATTTGGCCGTCGATTACCATGGCAACAGTCAAAGCTTTCAGGTCAGCCTCACTGGAATCATCACTTTAGAGATACGGGACATTCGTATTCAAGTAGCTGAGCTGGAATCTTGTTTTCACTCGACCCAAAGTTTCCAAACATCCCCGTGGATGGAGGGAGATAAGGAAACGGGGAGCAGAGATGTGGAAATGCTTCTGTTCGACCGTCTCCTGCTGATGTCTGGAGGATAGAACAGAGAGCTGCGTCTCCGAGCTGAAGGATGTATGTGCTGCATAGAAGCAGCAGCAGTGTGGATAGGCGAATGCGCATGGAGACGAGAGGCACTCAGGAACATACAGGAACGAGCTGCTGTTGCTGCGTGGACGAGGTGAGACGACTGCCACGGCGTTGGAGCGTCGCGGCTGAAGCTTCATCATGTTTGCGGCGTTCTGAACAGGCCAACGATTTGCGAAAGCTGATGAGGAGATTAATGTTCTTTCATGTCGGTCGAAAAAGGGGAAACATGAACGTGGTTGTTTTAGCGATGGAACGAGCCTTCTCACCGCCAAGACCTTAGACAATCAACTCCACCGGGTCGCCTCGGTGATGATTATTTAATGCACCCCCACTGCATGATGGGTAGATCAATAGGTGTAGTATAAATAGAGCGATGGTGGACGGGTCAAATCAAACACTAAAAGTAAACGTTGAAAATTTGTCGTGAATTGTGAGCGTCGATAGTCAAGTGCTGAAGAGTGAAGTATATATGAGAGTGATATAGTGAAGAGTGATATATATATGTGATATATATATATATATAAAAAATATATAATTCCCCTCTTACTAAAGTAACAAGCCTGTTGTAAATAATTAATTGAAAATGTAAGTACGTAGAAAGTAGCTATTCATTTAGAGCCGGTTCTCTCCCAGCACGACAGGAAGTGAGAGTGTCGTAATGTCTGTTTGGATCAAACGAGGCGGCATCGTCCGATTCTGAAAAGTGAAGCCAAAGCTGAAGTGCCTTAAACTGTCATTGCCTTACATGTCAATGCAAGTAAAAAGTTAATTTAGTTCGGCAAGTGTTGCTTCCAAAAAACAAGTATCTGTTTGTTTGTCTGTTTTTTAGGATGTTCCAGGCGTCACAGTTAACGGTAACATTTAGGGCCAATGGGAGATTCTGTCACTTCCTGTGTGGAGACGGCATATATCATCACCACACAAGAGGCCACAACCAAGACACAAACAAATCTTTTGTGTCATTTTAATTAATGATCAAGTCCTTGACATCAACATCAGGGGCCTGCGAACACTCCGTATATCAGAAACACAAAAAAACTGATGACTACAATTTTTTGAGACTCATAGGAGGAAGCCATTTGTTTCCTGAGTGGAGGAGAAATATCTGACAGCTTCTTAGGGGAACAAATTAAATTGCCTGTCAGCAGTAATCTTTTATTCCTTTCAGAGTAACAAAACTCTTGGATTCATCTTTTAAAAGATAAATGCTATGGAGACGGAGCTGTGCAGGCATCTCAGTTTGTTAAAATCACAGCATTCAGCAGAAAAAACTGGCTGCTGTATGTATGTTTCCTTCTCCGAGTGTTTGGTTCCCCTGGCAGCGCCGAGCCGCGGCGTAACGGTGTGAAGTTACATCAGCGTGTTGGTGAATGTCTTCCTTTGAGGATTTGTCGGCTCAGAGGGGTTTTTCCTGCAATCGGAAGGTGTAATCCGCCTGAAGAATGGGATTTTAGGAGAAGGTCCAGGTGGTACTGTGGCTCTGTGGGATCCGACGGTGGCAGATTTGGGTTTTTGGCAGCTACAAATAGAACTGTATGCATGTCGTGTTGAGAAGAGAAACAGGACGGAAGCACAGATTCCACGACAGCTAAAAAACTGTCAAGTGATTCCTAAAGCACAAATCCTCCCGCTCGAATGATCCGTCGGTGTTTTGAAATACTTCTTACTTAAAGTCGAGCTGAAACAGCATTGCCACTGTGTCTATATTTCATATGGTGACGGATATCAAAGGGAAACAGGCGGGACATAATGCTGGATGGTTTGATTGATTTATTCGTTAAAAAGTTGAGCTCATGACCTCCTCTTTCTCTGTTCGGAGCCGAAGTTGCAGATTGAGTGATGGATGTTGTGATATTATTGGTCTACTATCACAGAAGGTGCCGTCTTGTTTGGTCCGAAGATATTCAAAGAAATCTTCACTAGAACCTGCGGACGATTAATCAAATTTTGAACAACTTATAATTCAGATTTTTATCAACGGCCATGGCCATTAAAGCAGGGGATGCTTTAGGGGCGGGGCTACCTGCTGATTGACAGGTTGCTACCACGCTACCAATGCAGTTAGCTACTAAGATGACTTGAACACTTACCTTATAGTTGACCTTCAATCATGAAGCTTAATTTGTTAGCAGCTTCACACCAGAATCCACATGGATCCAGATCCAGTAAGATTGCTGCTCTGCCGAATTACTCAAGACAATCATTAGAAAGCGTTTTTAGATGAGGTGGACCTCGCCACCACACATACAAGAGGTCATTGTAGAGGTCGCCCGGGTCCGTCTGGAGCTGTGACAAACGTTCAGCGTGTCGCGACCTGATTGTAAATGTCACTTTGACACAAACGTCCGGTGTTCTATTATAGTCTGTATGTCAGACGTCACATGGGCGCCCGGCGGTGATGGAACGCCGAGCCCCGAGGCCGCGGAGTCATGAAGCTCTTATTAGATCTGTGTTATGGAGATGATGAGGTCAAACCTGAAGCACTTACATGTGACAGACGGGTTACCCACTCTGTCTTTTAAAGGTCAGAGGTCACTGTGACCTCAAGTCCCTCCAATCTCATGAAATACATACGATACAAACATCCACAAAGATGTGGGAATCACAAAGTCATTGACTCGTGTGCTCATTATGATAATTCACAGAAATGTCTCATCGGACAAAGTGATGATGTGATGCCATTTTTTCAGACGTGGATGGAGGAGGAAGAGGAGACTGAGGGTGAGGAGGAGAAGAGTGATGAGGAAAAGGAGGAGAGAGAGGGAGGAGGAGAAGGAAGAGAGTGGTGAGGAGGAGAAGAGTGGTGAGAGGAGAGTGAGGAGGAGACTGAGGGGTGAGGAGGAGGAGTAGAGTGAGGAGGAGGCGGTAAGAACATGAAATCATTTCTTCCCTACTGGAAAACCCCCCTCCTGTATGAGTGGTGTCTCTGTGTGTGTGTGTGTGTGTGTTCCTCCTACAATGCCGTCAATCACGGCAGCAAGTAGCTCGGAGAGTCTCTTCATACCAGAACCAATAAACCCGGAGAGGAATCTGTGTAATTAACACGTTGAGTGACGTGGCAGTGAATACTAAACCACAGCCATCACAACATTAATATGTACATCCATGTTCTTATTAATACTTTAATCCTACATGTCAAATCCGAGAGGCTTTATGTTATAAAGATAACAAACGACTGTCATATCATCATCACAGACACACTGAGGTTATTGTGACAAACAACGCTGAACAGTCATTTAAAATATCAACAGTGTGTCGGCTGATATTCATCTTTGACATGAATAGAAACATTTGCTGCTCGTATGAAAATATTTATAACTCAAGTTGAGACCAAACAAAGACGGCAGATGTGATGCGTCCTTGTTTGTTCTGTATGATACAAGAGAACTTGTAAAGTTGCGTATGAATGATGATGAAACTTTGGTTATTTTTATTTATGAGGACATCACACGTTTCTGGACCTGTAGATGGATGTCAGCGTGCACAGCAGGAAACATCTGCAGCGCTGCAGTGATAACGTCCGGCGTTCATCTTAATAAGAATCGGAATCTGATAAGAACTCTTTTTAATGTTCTCGGTGCTTTGTAGAAACCGAAAACATGAGCAACTTTTTCCACATTAAATGTAAACCTAGTGAGTGAAAACCTGAAACGATGCAGCCGGAGTGCCCCCTTCGATCCCCTCATGGTGGGTAAAACATCACAAAGTGTCCTTAAATGTAGACGATGTGATGACGGGTGCACTTTAATGGAGGAAACCAAGTGTGGCACCTTTTAAAATGGACTAAATGTGATGCGGTGCCATTCTGGCCTCCTTATGTGCTAGAAAGCTTTTCTGCCCTTTTTATTTATTTAGCTTTATTAGTTGTCCGCCGGAACGATGTTTGTTTTATTCGGTGTGGTGTTTCCATCACTGCTGATTGGAGCTGAATAAAAAAGCTGCAGTCGTTTGTCCTCAGGGATGAAAGCAGATGTTTGTATCTGGTGTGAAAGAGACTTAATTGTTGTTGTTCATCAGAGCGGCGTTTCAAACCAAAAAGTGCATTTTTAGGCAGATTTAATGTGAAAGTGTTGGACTGGTCACTCCACATACAGATGACCTCCCTAAGAACCAGTATATGATTGTATAACGAGTAGGGGTTGGTAAAAATATTGATACGGCAATATATTGCGATACTTTGCCGCCCAATACAATACTGATTTTTCAACTCCAAAGATTGATTTAAAAAAAAAAAAACAAGATTCATGTTTAGAAGCGTTGTTGATGCAGTACTTTATACTTTTTCATTTTATTTTCAATATTTATTCCAGTGAATTTCATGGGAATTAATAAAATGGAGAGGCTGTTTTGAATTAAATACTTTTGACTCAATTTGTCCTCTGATCAATGTCATTTCATGTACATATAAAGGTTTTCATCTTTATTTATATTGCAATATAGTGATATCGTGATATCGTGATACGTATTGTGACCAAAGTATCGTGATACGTATCGTGACCAAAGTATCGTGATACGTATCGTGACCAAAGTATCGTGATACGTATCGTTTGGTGATGTTCTTGCCAATACTCACCCCTTATAACGAGGGAAAACTGCAGCAAAAGAGCCTCTAAAGTTATCATTATTATTCAGGTTATTCAGGTTTTTGTAGTTTTTGTATTTCCTTGCGGCTTTGTTGGAAACCTTACACAACACCTTCCGGGTTCATCTTTAATGCTCGCAGGATCTCGCAGCACTTTTCAGAGTAAGCTGCATATTAATGGCGACACTCAAGCTTCCATTTCATGCTTGTGTGCCTCCAGTCGCTGCTCGCTACGTCATGTGCACGTAAAATAACCGTCCGTTGTATTGATTCCCCCCCCTGCCCCCCTCCTCAGTGTGACGGGCGGCTCAGCCTGTAACCGTTTAATGGCCCATAACTGCCCGGCACAACTGGACTCTCACATTCATATTGGCTTTTATTTCCTCCAGCTGCTGGATGTAAAGTGAGTAATGAGGTGTTTTATCCAGTCAGCACAAGTCAGTGGGGGATGAGGGGGGCATAGGAAGCACTCACGGCTCTAAGTGCTCTGGAATTAAGTAATGCAACGATACTCCAAGCTTATACCATGGCTTTAGGTTTGCAGGTCAGTAGTAGTAAAATTAACAATAGCAGTAGTAGTAATAGTAGTAGTAGTATTTACAGTAGTAGTATTGGCAGTAGTAGTAATAATAACAGTAGTATTAATATTAACAGTGGTAGTAGTAGTAATATTAACAGTAGTAGTATTAACAGTAGTAATAGTAGTATTAACAGTAGTAGTAGTAGTATTAACAGTATTAATATTAACAGTAATAGTAGTATTAACAGTAGTAGTAGTATTATTAACAGTAGTATTAATATTAACAGTAGTAGTATTATTAACAGTAGTAGTAGTATTATTAACAGTAGTATTAATATTAACAGTAGTAGTATTATTAACAGTAGTAGTAGTATTAACATTAGTTTGTCTCTGTTGTTTTTGTCTCTGCTGTAGAACACAGTGTTCCACTGTTTCCATGTTTCTTGGTCTATGAATCAGTATTAATGTTTTCGGTGAGTATTAGTGAAGCTCGATGCTTCCTGTCACATTTAGGTGAAACATTAATGCATCAAACTACAATGAACAGTAATCTTCAGAATGAATTAATGTGCTGAATTTCTTCTTCATATACAAGTTAATTAGTGCGTTTTCCCAGTTAAATGAGATGTCTTCATATATCTTGTTTTGTCCGACCAATAGTCCATATAAATAATATCCAATTCACAAAGAGGTGAAAAACTGCCATGTTCAGTCTGAGAACTGAGACTGAAGGCTGGAAAGGAAACCACTGAAATGATAAATTGAGGATGTAAATTCTTGTCAAATACGAGTTTTAAATGCATCCATCAACTGGAGGCTGAAGCCAGCGAGGAGGACGGATGACATCATCGTTGTTTAATGTCTCAGACACTTTGTGTTCACTTCAACTTTCGGTGTAGATGTTTTAAGACAAAAGTAATAAAACAAAGACTAGAACGTCTCTGAGTAGCAGGTGGAGATGTCTGGATATCGAAGCAGATGTTCCCTTGCAGATGTTTGGTTTAAGTCGATTCTCCACCATCCTAATGAAAACAGTTTTTTTTACAGAATAAGTCAACTTTAATGGATTTTCTCTCCAGGCATTAAAGGCAACAGTGTGAAACGTGTGAAGGCTTCTGATTTGGGCTGAACTCCTCGTCTTCGTGGCCGAGGTGGAATCACAAATCGATCACAGCTTCCAGCTGGTTTCAGGGACGAACCGTTGCTGTGTGTACAGACACACTATATTAGCAAAAGTATTCACTATTCAGGAGTATAAAAGCAGCACCTAGGCATGCAGACTGTTTCTACAAACATGAAAGAATGGGTCGCTCTCAGGAGCTCAGTGAATTCCAGCGTGATACTGTGATAGGATGCCAGCTGTGCAACAAGTCCAGTCATGAAATGTCCTCACTCCTAAATATTCCAGTCAACTGTCAGTGGGATTAGAACAAAGTGGAAGTGATTGGAAACGACAGCAACTCAGCCAAGAAGAGGTAGGCCATGTAAAATGATGGAGCGGGGTCGGCGGATGCTGAGGCACATAGTGCACAGAGGTCACCAACTTTCAGCAGTCAATCACTACAGACCTCCAAACTTCATGTTGCCTTCAGATTAGCTCAAGAACAGTGTAGAGAGCTTCATGGAATGGGTTTCCATGGCGATCACCTGCATCCAAGCCATACATCAGCAAGTGCAAAGCGGTGGGTGCAGTGGTGTAAAGCACGCCGCCACTGGACTCTAGAGCAGTGGAGACGTTTTCTGGAGTGATGAATCACGCTTCTCCATCTGGCAATCTGATGGACGAGTCTGGGTTTGGCTGATAGAACACCTTTGGGATGAATTAGAGTGGAGACTGAGAGCCAGGCCTTCCCCTCCAACATCAGTGTGTGACCTCACACATACACTTCTGGAAGAATGGTCAAAAAGTCCCATAAACACACTCCTAAACCTTGTTGAAAGCCTTCCAGGAGAGTTGAAGCTGTTAAAGCTGCAAAGGGTGGACCGAGGTCATATTAAACCCTATGCACTAAGGATGGGATGTCACTGAAGTTCATATGTGAGTCAAGACAGGTGAGGGAATCATTTTGCCAATATAGTGTATATTAACACTATTGTAGAGAACAAGGTAACGTCAATAAATGTGTTGTTCAACCAAGAGTCTAAAAACACTAACATTTACACTGTTGGAGGAAAGGAAAGTAGAGAATCCTCACATTTAAAAACTTTTAGGCCTTTTTGCTTGAAAAGTGAGTTAAATAATTAATTGAAAATCTCTTCCAGCTTCCTAATGTGAGGCTTGGCTGCTGTTCACTCCTTTATTAAATGTGTGAAAAGGAGAAGACATTTATTTTTACGTGAGCGTGTGCTAACCAAGTCGACGGCAGTGGAAAAATATCCCGTTGTCGTGGATACAACATCGGAAACAAATGTTTAAACCATATTTCTTTATTAAAGATTAAGAAACTCCAAGCAGCATATTCATAAATAAAATAAGAGTCTCCCGACGATGGACTTGTGACTATATGACAGTTTGTGTTCTCGTCTTGTGACGGCAGTTTCAACGTAAAGGAGCAATGTGCGGAGCCGTCCGCTCATCCTCCCCGTCCGCCCGTCATGGAGCACAGTGTGAAAAGCAAGTAGAGCAAGTACGGTCAGAGTTAGAAAACCTCCAGGTGGAGTGTTGACAAGGGTCGCTGAGAGCCTCCGGGTCACACTCGGATGTGCGACCTCGCTGCTCGTCCGCCTCCAGACGGGACGGATCGCTTTACAGAGTTTAGTTTGTGTAATCGGAGAATCTGCAGTCGCAACAGGAAACAGAGCATTAGCTTTCTAACCCCCTTTCTAAGAGATGGGATATACTCATGTGTTCTCTGAACAAAGAATATCACGTTAAACATAAATTATCCACAATTACACGTTAAACCTTTTATTAATATTTAAAGCACCAGGAGAAGTGTGTTGGTCTCACAATCAAGAGCCTGATCTGGTTTCATCTTTTTACGGAACTTGGGGGGGGGGGGGGGGGGGGGGTTGTGGGGGGGGGGTGGTGTCGGGTCTCCTCAGGAAGTCCTGTGGCCTTAGGTGGTGCAGGTGGTGAATGTAGCATGTCTAAACTAGTGGTTCCAAAAGTGGGGTCCCCCAGGGTTCCGTGACGGGGACCCTAGCAAGGAGGTCCTGTGGCCTTAGGTGGTGAAGGTGATGAATGTAGCATGTCTAAACTAGTGGTTCCAAAAGTGGGATCCCCCAGGGGTTCTTGAGGGGGACCCTAGCAAGAAAGGGATTTATTATTTATTATAACTATAATTCTATCCATAAGGAATAAAGCTGACAGAATTCAGGACTGTTTTGGTCTTTCAAAAAGCAAAAGGACTATTATGAGATACTCTGGGACACAATCTTATAAATGGGGCTCCGTGGTCTAGTTTCGGGGTCCTTGCCATGAAAAGGTCTGGGAACCACTGGTCTAAATGTTTGTTTCGTGATTTCTTCTTGTGTAGGAAATCCTAAGTGAGTGACTGGACAAGAAGTGTTGTTAAGTTGCCCAACTTTACGGGCCTATAGGCGGTTGTTAAATGGAGAGAGACAGGAAGTACCCTTACCTTCTATCTGAACATTAGGGTCCCATCAGCAGGACTCAGACCTGCTGTTCTGTCTACTAAAAGTATTTTAGGAGTGTAGCGAGTTAGAGTCTCTGTTTCCTCTGCAGACGAAGATTGTGGACTGTTCTGGACTAGAAACCCTTCATAGGCCAGCTGGTCTGCTTTGCTGCTATTCCCATTCTAAACACTCATCAGGCCCATAAATGCACATTAATTGCGCTTGCAGATGCAGAAAATGGACACATGAAGTGTGTGTGTGTTTTTTTTTTTTTATGTTTCCTGTTTAAAATAGTTTTCCATACAGGTTGATGATACAGAATCCACAAAGAAATACATACTCAGATCCCTCTATGTTACAAGCATGTTGAGGTTCTGTCACCTGCAGACTCTCCACCAATCACAAGCCTCCTGATTGCACTTTGAGTTAATGACACCCTCCGTCATCCCTGCAGGTGATAATGGATCTCATTAGGACTGACTCTCTCTCTCTGTGTGTCTCTCTCTCTCCTTGGGACTAAAATAACTGCACTGCTTTGCAGAAGGACAAAACAAAACGCATACAAGTGTTTGACATTTAAATTCTCTAGTATAAAAAAGTAAAGACGTATCTATATAGCTGATAGTTCTTCTTTTCTTCTTAAATATCACAGACAAACAAAAAGTCAGAGACTGTTAGGATGCGTTCACGTCACCGTTCTGAGTTTGTTAGATTAGTTTCCTTCGTTTGGAGCAAAAAAAGAAGAAATTGTGAGGGTCACCAACTCGTGGAAAAGGCCCGGGGGGTTATGGGTAAAAAAAAGGCTTCCAGATTAAAATGAGCTGTGCAGCAAAACAACACGTTAAGTATGTCGGTCCTACTCGGTGTCAGAAAACATTGAGGAAAACGCCAAATTCCCATGCTTTACGGTAGTTTCTCCGTCGCCTTGGAAACGGAGAAACATTTACCAGCCAGCAACATCAGAAAGGTTTCAACATGCAAATCCTCACATATCCATTAACCGCTCCCAATGTTCATGTGGACTTAGAAAAGAGACTGATGATAAATATCTGGAAAATCTACTCAGATTTGTTACTGTAAAGTGTTTGTGAACCAAAACCTCTCATTCACAATGGCAATGCTGACATTATCACCTGTCATTTCAAATTTACATAATAAACTATTCAAAATATAGTAGAGAAATGAGCTGCAGTCATTTATAGAAATTTATTTGAAAGTTGTCCAACGATACTCTGAATGATGTCAGACTAGCGAGGCAGCCGAGCCATTGAGGAATCAATAGATTGAATCTAAAACGCCTTACGAGAGTATTGATTCTTATTTTTTTTTTCAGTAAAAAATAAAATGGAAGATCGCAGCCTAACAGTCTCGGCTTCCTGCCGTTACAAACTGAAGCTCCTCACCTGGACAGCAGTGATGCCGCTATAAAAACAAGCTGTGTGTAAAATAGGAACCAGATAAAAATGCCCCCCCACCCCAACAATAAATCATTTACAGTCAATGTAAGAAAATGAATGTAGACTTTTGATTTGAAAAAACAATGTATATTATATATTGAATACAAATGAAAAAAAAATTGTGATAATTTTCCGTCCGATGCTGAAGATATATATATATAGGGTTGGTACAGAGGTGCATAACAGTAGGTGTCCAACACTAAAAAATGTCCCTACAGCGGTGCATCATGGGTAGTCGTTTTACATCGATGAGTTGTGGAGAGACATCGTTTTAATTTCGGCACTTAGAAAACAATCACAATGAGTTTCGCGTCATTGTTTCATATTGAACAAAATTTACAAAGCCATTCAAACAGTCATAACTTTTTCATCAATGTATGTATATATATATACTTATATATATATATATATATATATATATATATATATATATACATATATATACATATATATATATATATATCATTTTTTTATCTCATTTTGTTGGTTTTTATAACTCAACTTCAAAAAATTGAGAATATTCAAAATACACTTTAACCTCACTTCGTTCTGTTAGTATTTACAGATATGTACAAGAGAAAAATTACACCTGCCAACCCGCCTTTTTTTTTCTGTAACATCAGCTTTTCTGAACAGGAAGTGAGATACAAAATCTTTTTACTTTACATATTTTTTTTCTTCTATAATAATAATTTTCCTCTAGAGATCCCGCCCCACCTCCAAAACCCCTGGACCAAAGTCCAGAGAGCGACTTATCGCTGCGGTTTGACCCCCATCCTGCCCCGCCCCCCTCCTAGCACTATATGGATGTACTGTGCGTGGCCTCAATGGCTTCGGGTATGGGTCCTCCGGAGACTGCCTGGTAGGACATTGGCATGGGTGTCTTGCCAGGGCTCTGCCGGAAGAGCCCCCCGTTGGGGGCCCTGTGTTTGCACTGCATGGTGCCGCTGAGGCTGGTGCTGCTGAGCGGATGGTGCAGGGGCAACGTGTTGCTGCCAGGGCCCTGGGACAGAGGTAGCGTCCTGCCTAGGGTCCCCCCATGGTGAGGGTGGGGAAGAGGCGGAGGCGGCCCCCCCTCCCCGGGAAGGTAGGTGGTCACAGCGAGGCCCGAGGGGTATTCCCGCACGGACTCCGGCCCCGGGGCCATCAGAGAGGCCTGGCTGGGCTGCATGCTGCCGATGTCCAGCGCAGAGATCTCGATAGAGGGGCCGGGGATCTGCTTGTGGGCCAAGTCCTCGTCCAAAAGACTGTTCATACGACGATGCACCTGTTCCAGGTTCACCTCCTTGTCCTACAAGAGGAGGAGTGGGGGGGTGGAAGAGGGGAGACAGGGGGGGAGGGAGGAGAGGAGGGACACAGAGGCTGAGATTGGCGATGGGCCGGTTTCTCAGACTGTTTCAGGTCTGCTGCTGGTGCTCCATGCATTCTCACTGGTGTTTGGACTTTGTGTTTGAATTGACGGGCTCTCGTTTCTATTGGTCGTTTTGGTACGAGGAGCCCAGCGGGAACCAATCTGTATGTGCACCTTGAAATCAAACTTGGCCAGTGAATATTAAAGGTTTTGATGTCTGGTGAAAAACAATCCTGGAGCCAAACGGACCGACGGCCATTTTCTGTTTCACAACGGACGGATCGATTTGTGATGAATCTAGACTCTCATTTCTCCTCAACTATATAACAAAATCTCGTCCATTGAGTCCAATGATTACAATTCTAGATCTTTAGGTGTAAAAGTAAAGTGGGTTTCGGCATTAGACGTGTTGAAACCCAAACAACGTCCTTGACGCGGCGCCCTCAGGGGATCAGAGGATTGTTACGCTATTCAAACAATTTAATCAAAACATCGGCTGACACTGCATCTCCCGCCAGCTGCAGCCGCGCATACTTGTCAGGCATTAATAGACACTTGAGTGTTTCCCCCGCTGAACGGCGGGCGCTGCCTCGGTGTGGCGGGTCACGGGAAGGTAAAGGACGGGATGTAAAGACAAAGGTAGGAGGCGTGCGTCGCATAGCAAGCCGAGGCTCCGGGTCTGAATCTGGATTCCCTCCACGTCTCGCCGCGTTTGTCGCCGCGTGAGCGCATCTTATTACGACGCATAGACGCGCTCCTGAACGCAGCGTGGCTTGGCTCCAGCATCGGATTCACCTCAACTCAGGAGTACAATGATATTAGTCACAGTAACTCATCACAGTGACACAAGTGATATTCAGAACAATGCACATGACACATTTACACTGTATATTAAATCACACACACACACGAATAATTAAGTTGAAGCCACGCTTTGTTTGGCTGAACTATAAACTGATAAAGCAGCTGTTTCCAATAGAACTCTGGGACCATTATTATTTTTATTATTATTATTATTATTATGATTATTATTTTTATTATTAAACCACCAGTAACCACAGATGTGACCAAATCAAACAGGACTGACATCTTTGTATTCATTCATTCATTCAAAACGGTGACATGTTGACCAGAAGCTAAATTCTTTTTAAAAAGTTGGTGTATTTTTATTAGTTCATTCATATATTCATATATTTCTAAATTGTCATCTTTAAAAGAAATTTGTTTCAGCCTTTTAGAAACCAACAATGCTATCTGATAAAAAATAAAAGAAATGAGCTCCGTGTTCTACTGAGGTTAATAGAAATAAAATGAGCAGGAATGAAGCTATTATTAGAAATATGTCGGCTCTAAAGATGAAAACGATGTTAGTGCTGAGTCTTTATGTTGAGGTAGAGTTGTGGAAGAGCACTTCCTTTCAAACAGCGTATAATAGCCGGCGCAGAAAGCAGCTTGTGAATGCACACTTGAGGAAACCTGGGAGTCCCGGTGCATCGTGGTCCGCCGTGGCGGAGGCTGAAACCATCTGTCTCCGGCTTTTGTTCAAGCCTTAAAGTAACACATAAACATACAAGGTGTTTATCCGTGAGGCCCCCGAGCCGAGTCGGAGTGATCCCTCTCCAGTCTCACGGAGCTCCTCTCAAAGCCAATTAAAACAGCTCGGTTCAGGTTATTGTTTCACGACTGGCATCTCATTAAAATATGTTTTTTTTTCGGCAGCGTGGAACTGGCGGCCAGCCCGAATAAATAAATGCCCGGGATTAAAACCTCAGCCGGTCGTTAAAGACAGACTTGGTGATGTAAGTGCAGGGGAAGAAAATAACAGGCGTCTGAAAGCCGTCATTAATTTGGAAAACAAACAGCTCCTTTAATGAGCGCTGCCGGTGGGGGGGATTTTAAATCGCTCTCCCTCCTGCGACTTTGCAAATTCTGCAACTGATGAGTAGGTTGTGCTCAAGTGTGATAAGAAACAGTTTCTGGTCATTTTGGATTCAAGTGCTCCTTGGGAACATTTCAACCTTTGTGTTTTCTAATAACCAGCAGCCTTTCATATCAGCGTCTCTCGCTATAAGATGTGTTTTTGTCCCTGAAATCTGACGTAGAGATCCGCATCGGACCACCTTGGGGCTTCAGCCTCTCACCTCAGCTGACTGGATGCATTCTAGACAAACTGAGTTTGTGAGGTGACGTCTGGATTTGCAAATGTAACTTTAGTTTAAGAATGTTGATATTTGAGAATAAGATTGAGCTTGTTTAGCTTTAACAAACACCAAGGGCTAAAAAGACCGAGCTGTAACTGTTTTAGAATAGGCAAGCGTGGCAAGGCACTACGCTTCTATGCAGCGTTCCTTGTCATTTTTATCACAGTGTAACTGTTCAATTCCACACGTAAAGAACATGTAAAAGTGAGGTCAAAGGTCAGCCCTTATGAAATGTTTTCACACAGTTAAAGATGACCAACTGAAACAAAGCAAGGAGAAACAGAAAGGCACTATAAGAACAAGGCGGGTTTCTAATGCTGGGGGATGCAGTGTTAAAGGTGGAGCAGCCAAGGCATCAATTACAGCTTCAATTATCATGTCGTCTGCATAGAGCAAAAGCGCAAATTCAAATCAATCGCAATTAAGACCAAGCGGTCTGCTTTCAGACCATGAACCAAATTAATTTGGCCCATTTGATTTATTTCCTGTTGAGCTGAAACGTCTGGTGCTGGAAATAATTTCCTGATCCATTTTCTGATAAGGAAATTGAGAATTAGCTTTATTTGTTTTGGGAGAGTTTTAATGAGCTACCAGAAACTTTATGAAAAGTAAAGATTTAAGTGTTTTTCTCGAAGGAAAACTCTTTTTTTTTTTAGCTCCCACATAAAAAAAAAGGTTATAAGGGACTACCTATGAAGATTATTAGATATGTGATCATTGACATGCAACCATGTTATTTTCTATATGGTTAAACTTGAGGAAATATGTATAGATGACATTAATTGCAAAACAAAGCCCTGCATGATTACTTTTTTATATTTACTGGAATATTAATCAAGAGATATATCCAGGATCAGGTATGATAACAGTTGAAGATTTAAAATTGACAAAAAAATATCAACCCTCAACAAAACAAGAGGACCTTGGCGATGACACACTTATTTATTTTGTTGTTTTTATTTTTGATAGTTGTATAGGAGGTCTATTCTGACCTGTATCAATAGCTTCTGCTTCATCCCAGCCTCTCTCTCTGTCTGTCCAAATGTCCCTCCTCCCCTCCGATGAAGCAGTTGTAATGTCATTATATGTCAATGGACCAGAAACCCTTGCCAGTCTGTAATCCTTAGTAACCTGCACGAGATCATAGACAGTCAAGTGTAAATGAAAAAAAATAAAAAGGATAGATGGAGAGAAGGAGAAGGAGATAGATAACACGGGTGTCCACATTGACATATAATTTGCAATAAGACGTGACACAGTGATTGTACTGGCGGTTATGGACTGGGATGTCGGACACAAATCTTATTGCTAAAAGGGTGACACACCCAAACGTACATTGTCTGCTCACACTTTAGTTTATGGATCCATTTTGTCACATGACGCAAAAACCGGCTTTGTGATATGTCTGTTGTGTTTGGCACCGGAGGTGAATGTCGTGTTGTGGAGGTAGAACTTAAGAGGTAGAGCGATGGTGAAGCATAAGTTGAGCCCCAGTTCCAGACTGTATACTGGTACTGTATGGTGCAGGTCTACATGGTGTACTGAGAGGGTCGGGATTCCATTGTGGACCTTCATCATACATTTTATTTCTTTAATATTGGCAAAGAGAGAATTTGAGTTAAGTGAGCTGAGTTCTCTTTTGCTTTCACCTCCCGAAATAACAAACAACACTAACTGCAGATTACTCCAGCTAATTAACGTTAATCCCACAGCCAACTCTTTCTCCAGTGTTTCCCAACCCGGCGGTCGTGACTTGGGTTGCACCGATCCACCTGATGCAGATATCGTCCGATAACAGTGTTTAATTAATAAGCCGTACGCTCCACTAGACTGGAATCATTTTTTAATGTGCAAGGCTTGATTTAAACGTTGTTTCACTAACTAACTACGACAAAACTAAACACAGAATTAAACTGAATTGTTGGATATTATTAAAATAATGTAAACAGAGGTACAATTCAAGTTTAACATTCTTTTTATTCAGCAACTAAACAGGAATTCCAATTCCGGTATAAAATGCAAATAGTATATAAACATAGAATTTAATCCAGTAGGTCGGCCTCATTGTCATCATACCCTGAGTAAGCTATTTGAGTCAGTATCAACCTAATATCGGTGCATCCCTAGTCAGGACCTCCATAATGGGTCTCCTAATGAAGTTGATGAACATTTTCTAGCTAGTTGTACAGTTTATTTAATGCTTGTTGCCAATTCAGGTTAAGAGGATTAGTTACTGGATTAAACCCCACCCCTGTGTATGTAGGACAGCAATTCTACCTTGGACTAAATTAATCTCCCATACAATTAACTGTACCCATAATAACGTTTTAGAGGAAACTTATTTTCTCGCGGATTATGGTCATTGTTTTAAACATGTTTGTTAACATTACAAATGATAACTAAACAAAAATGCAACACATTTTGTTGTTTAAGTTTAGTAAAACACCACATTTCAGGTTAAAATAAGATTTCTTAAATGTGTCACGTTATTTAAAACATGGGCATAAATTATAAGAAGTCAACATTTGGTTTTCACACAGGACACGAACAGAGGTGTCCAGGGTGAAAGTCCTTTCAGGGACTATGATTAGAAACATGTTTGTGATACGTCAAATATTAATGTAATAAACAAAGCAATGGCAATGCAGTTTTGTTAAATGGGAACATGTTTTTTTTTAAGAGATAGAACAAAATATAGCTCCATTTATGTTTTTGTTTTTTTGCTTTTTAACTTGACAACCCACTCTGAACACCAACTGTGCAGCTCTACACAGCCTTTTGAAGCCTCTCTTATATAAGACTCTCATAAAATTTGGCACTATTGCAATGCTGCACATACACTGTAAGGTTGAGTCCTTCAGGCTCTCACCAACCTCCCCAAAATACAACCTTTGTAGTCTTTTGCAGAACACAACTTCTGATTGAGCCAGCAGGCAGACTCGGTTAGAGGCTAGCTGGTGAGCGTAGACGAACATTTGGCAGCTTCAGAGACGGACATGTCCCTCGGGATCTGGTAGAGACCAAATACGGAGCTAAAAGAGTGAATATTGGGCTTCTTCTAAGGTTTGTTTTTATTTTGTATTTCCTGAACCGTTGCCAAATTACATCATCATTGCACCGCTGCTCAACATGTTCACTCTTTCAAATTGCAACAGGCACAACAGCTGCTGAAATATACCTAATGTCTCTTGACACAAAAACAGTAGTATATAGTCTGATAGTGGGACACAACTTGACTCTAGACCAGTTTAAACTATGTGTATAAAATGTTACCCCACCCTAATTCAGTGTTAAATCAGCATATTATAGACTTTATGTGGTGAGAGTTTCAATGGCGTAATTATTTTTTCTGCGCGAAACACATCAATTATCAGATGCTTCCATCAAGTCATTGTTGTCAGAGTTTATTAATGCTGATTACAGTGTGTTAATGTTTAATTAAATGCCTTCGTCTTAAAACCCCGTGAAGGTCTAACTTTTGGCTCCGCTATTATAGTGACTTTTCTTTCATTAAATGGAGAGTGTTCTGGTAAATGAATACTGTACGGTTTTCATTCAGTAGGCACTTAATAAGGTTCAAGTATCTATTAGCAACATCAGCAAATGATTTGAACCAACTGTGATAATGTCACTGTTAATGTTAAATCCCAGGGAGAGCTGCACGTTAAGGTTCTCTTGGATATGATAAATGGCTCTTTCGCCTCTTGACATCTCATCAGGATTTCATACTGAAATGGAAACTGTCCAAAAGTGTTAAGACAGTGACAGTGTGTTCTGTGTTCAACGCTGTTACCACGTTCTTCCTGAGAGATCTCTCTGCTACTAATTATAATCTCTTTTCAGAACAATTGCGTGCAGGAAAACTACCGAAGCCTCTCCAGTAAATTAGTTTAAAACAATAATTCAATAGCGAACCCATGAATGGTTATGAAGCCTTCACTGTGGGAATTAATCGTTTAAGTCTGGGGGTGCATTCAATGTTGTAGCAGGGGGTTTGCTGGGAAACAAGGGGGACATGCTAATAGCCAAATCCTGACTTGCTGGGCTAATTTGAGACTGTTTGCCTAAGGCCTCGAGTGTATGCATCAAGCCAAAGGAAAAACGATTCCCAAGTGGATCGAGAAGCTGCGGTTTTATGAGCGTATTAGTAAAGGTAATGGTCAAGGGGAGTGTGCTGTGTGCTTTAGAAAATATGCAATAGAGAAACAGATGAGCTCTGGTGTCTGTAAGTTTAGGACCAGGTGGGTGGGGAGTGATGGACGGATAAAAGAAAAAATGTAAGAGGGGTAATAATAAGACCAAATTTGATTTCAATCAGTGGCTTGGGCTGATGTGGCACAGAGCACATCTACCTACTCTGTCCTGTCTCGCCACTCTCTGTCCCCCAGCTCTCCGAGACTAACTACTTTCTTTAACCTCTCTCCTCTACAGCTGGGTGTACTGGAGCTCCACTAAGTCGGGGCTCGCGTCTGCGGCTGGATCCTTAAAGTAGAGTGTGGCAGTGTCTTCCCCCTGCTGGCCCGTCCGCCGGGCCCTGTGCTCGGTCACCTCTTTGGGCTGCTCCTGGCGGCAGCGGTTGCTGTTCCACCATGCCTCCAGCCCGGCCACCAGGCAGGCGAGCAGCAGGCCGGCGGCCAGGATGCAGAAGACACCAGCGAAGCTGTGCAGCTTAAGGGAGCGACCATCAGGATGGGCGCTGGCATGGCTGCTGAGGTCGCAGCGGCCGGTGCGAGGCCACCACTTCTGCTTCATGATGTCCAGGTCGCCTTTCTCCTGTAGCTCCAAGATCCTGAAGAAGAAGCAGGTGAGTCAGAGAAATGATTCATTCATGTTTTTGAGTTCAATACAGCCTGGTTAAACTGCTACACGAGGGTGTCGGGAGTCAATTTAGTATAATATGCAATTCAAATGAAAAAGTTATCAAACAAATCATAGTGTTGTAAACCAGTATAAATGGCATAGAAATCCATGGTATAGTCATACTGACCTGAAAACCACAATAGTATGGTGTGTCATATGAAGGTCCTAGTATTGTATACAGTACAAATGTATATAGAGAGTCGAAAAAAATGAAAAAAATTATAGTATAGTCTGTGGGAAAAAAAAATAATAGTATGTCATAAAAAAAGTTTGTCGAAAAAAAGTCAAGTAGCTGTAAAGTATGGTAAAAAAGTATGGTAAAAAAAAAAAAAAGTGATGAAAATCAACACATATTTTGACTCTTTTTACTACATACTATACTATGCCGTTTTTTATGGCATACTATATGGTTACTTTCTTTCAACAGACTATAATGTGACTTTTTTACAAACTATTTTGACACGTTTTTTTAATGATTTTTTTCAACATCAAAGCTATACGATGAGTTTTTTATGACTTTTTACAATAGACTGTAGGCCTACTATGATTTTTTTCATTCATTTTTTTCGACATACTATACTGACTTTTTTGACAAAACATTTTTAATTACATTTTTCGACATACTATGACTTTTTAATTACATGTTGAACGGACTATAGTATGATTTTTCGACAGACTATACTGTGACTTTTATTTAAGGGGTCTTATAGGGTCATAGAGAGAGTCACAGACATCTTGCCTCATGTAGTGTTAGTTGAGGGACTGAGGTGATTTTGCATTACAACAGACTCAAACCTCTTCTCGCCCCTATACCACAGACAAGCATCCAGGAGGGTACAAGGATGGGGCAGACCGTGACTCCACATCCAAGTCACTCCACTCCACATCCGGCTGGGTCCGTTTGTGACCCCAGGTTCTGCTGGGAGTTCTGGAGGCACCCATCTGCCAGCACATCCAGGGCCAGAGAGCGCATCAGCACTCAGCCAGGTTGTAGTGGAAGGAGGGAGGCAGACAGAAGCACATGAGAACATGGGTATCCAGCAACCAGCAGATCCGAGGGTGAAGAGCACATAGACCTCCAGCCAGAGTGCCCGGAAGCAGAGAGACGGTGTACAGGCGTACGCCATACGCCATACGTTGACTCTGGGATGAGTATCGTATGTCGGAGTAAAGTATGATGAAAAAAATAATAACTTTTGACTTGTGTGTAGTCATTCAGTTAATGTGCTTAACATGTGTCTTGTTTGCTCTGTGTATTTACATTGCCCATTTCATGTCTGTCTTTGTTCAGTCTTTGCCATTGAACTGTGAGTAAATTCCTGTCCTCCGTTAAGTCTGTTCTGATTGGACTTTACATGACTTTTACTAGCTTGGTGCCTGTTTGAGAGAATGTTTGCCTACTATTGGAATATTTTTGACTTTTGTTTGATCAACTGCATCTTGGATTTTTGCCCTGTGCTGCATATTCCTGCTAAGTCACAAACCTTAATTTTACACTCTGGAATAAATAAAAGGTATTTCTTTGTCAGCCTCTGCTTTTGGGTTCTTAATTTGGAAGACTAGCACAGTCAGTAGAACTTTGCACTTTGGTTCCTGACATAGTTATAGTTGCAAAACTACAAAAATTCACCATAGCGCAGAGTAAAGAAAAAAGTTATGAAAGAGGTCATAGTGTGTCGAAAAAAGTAATTAAAAAATCATGGTAATCTGTTGAAAAAAAGTCATAGTATAGTATGTCAAAAAGTCTTAAAAGAAATCATAGTATAGTATGTCAAGAAAAATCATTAAATAAAACCTCATAGTATAGTCTGTCAAAAAAATAGTTCAAAATGTAAGTTTGCAGAAGAAAATTATGAAAAAATATACATACTATAGTCCATTCAAAAAGTCTTAAAAAAACATCATAGTAGTCTGTTAATAAAAAGTCATAGCGTAGTCTGTCGAAAAAATCAAAAATGTCAGTTTGACGAAAAGTCTTAAAAAACATCATAGTATTCTGTCGAAAAAATCATTTAATGTCATAGTATGTTGAAAAAATCACAATATCCATAAATTGTTCCAAAAAATGATTAAAAAGTCAAGAAATTGATGAATTCTACAAATGTACTTTTTTTGTGAATTTGCGGCATGCTATAGTAGGCCTATGAATTATTTTTCTTGCAAAATAATTCACCTTGACTTTTATGACAGTTTTGGACTCACTACACTCAGACTTTGCTTAACATATGATATGAGGGATTTTTTCAGACTTTTTAGTAATTTATTTGCAACAAATTATGAATTTCATCAACTAACTTTTTTTGTGAATTTTTGACATGCCATAGTATGACTTTTTTTGCAAAAAAAAAACACCTTGACTTTTTATGACAATTTTGGACTCATTACACTCAGACTTTACTTAACATACGATATGAGGGATTTTGATGACTAAAAAAGTCATAGTATAGTATGTCGGAAAAAAAAAAGTCATAGTATTGTCTGTCAAAAAAAGTCATTATGTAGTATGTCGAAATGTCTTTAAAAAGCCATATAGAATGTCTAAAAAGTCTTTAAAACGTAATAATATAGCATGTTGAAAAAAGTTATAGTTTAGTATGATGAAAAATGTTGGAAAAAAATCATAGTATAGTATGTAAAAAGTCATAGTATAGTCTGTTTGAAAAGTCATGAAAAAAATGTTACAGTAGTCTGTCGTAAAGTCATAAAAAGTCATAGTATAGTATGTCGTAAAAAGTAAAAAGAGTGACAGCATTGTATGTCGAAAAACAGTCATAGTAAATGGCATGTCAAAAAGTCTTTAAAGATGTCACAGTGTAGTATGTCGAAAAGTCTTAAAAAAATCAGTATAGTATGCTAAAAAAGTCATATGAAAAGTCAGTGTACTCTGTCGAATAGTCATAAATAAGTAATTAAAAATGTCACCGTATGTCGAAAAAACGTTATAGTACGTTGAAAAGTCTTTAAAAAGTCATAGTATAGTCTGTTGAGAAAAATCAGAAAAAAGTCATAGTATAGTCTGTCAAAAGTCATTAAAATGTCAAAGTTTGTTGAAAAGTCTTCAAAAAAACATCACAATAGGCCTACTCTGTCGAAAAGTCATAATAAAGTCAGACTATAGTATGTTGAAAAAAGTCAGTCATAGTGTAGTCTGTTGAAAAAGTCATAAAAAAGTCATAGTATAGTATGTTGAAAAAATCATATCCATAAATTGTTGAACAAAATGATTAAAAAGTCAAAAAATGTTCTACTAATTCTACTAATTTACTTTTTTGTGAATTTGCGGCATGCTAGGCCTATGACTCTTTTTTCCGAAAAAAATTCAGCATGGTTTTTTATGATGTTTTGGACTCACTCCACTCAAACTTTGCTTAACATATGATATGAGGGATTTTCATGACTTTTTAATCATTTTTTGCAACAATTTATGAATTGTATTGACTGACTTTTTTTGTGAATTTTCGACATGCTATATTATGACTTTTTTTCCCCCAAAAAATCACCTCCACTTTTTATGATAGTTTTGGACTCACCACACTCTGACACCAAACTTTGCTCAATACAATGGATTATTATGACTAAAAAAGTGATAGTATAGTATGTCGAAAAAAAAGTTAAAAAGTCATAGTATTGTCTGTCAAAAAAGTCAGTATGTAGTTTGTCGAAAGGTCTTTAAAAAGTCATTCTATAGAATGTCTAAAAAGTCTTCAAAGTAATAGTTTAGTATGTTGAAAAAAGTCAGAAAAATTGTAGTATGTAAAAAAAGTCATAGTATAGTCTGTTTGAAAAGTGATGAAAAAAATGTTAAAGTAGTCTGTCATAAAGTCATAAAAAGGCATAGTATGGTATGGCATACAAAGTTAATAAAAGTGACAGTATTGTATGCTGAAAAAAAGTCATAAATGGCATGTCGAAAAGTCTTTAAAAAATCAGTAGAGTATGCTAAAAAAGTCATAGAAAAAGTCAGTGTACTCTGTCGAATAAAGTCATAAAAAATTAATTAAAAATGTCACCATATGTTGAAAAAGGTTATAGTATAGTACGTTGAAAAGTCTTTAAAAAAGTCAACGTATATTAGTTGTAAAAAATAAAAAAGTCACAGTATTGTTTGTTGAAAAAAAGTCATGTAAATAGCATGTCAAAAAGTCTTAAAAAAAGTAGTATGTCAATTTTCATGTCGAAGAAATCATAATAAAGTACATGGGGAAAAAAATTTTAAAAAAAGAAACAACAAAGTGCATTTGAACGAGTTAGTTGATTCAAAATCCACATTAAACAACAATTTCATGAAAGTCATTTCCTCACAATCTGAGTCTTCGTTATAAAAATGGCTAAGATTGTAAAATCCATGACAGTAAGTCTTTATTAGCTTTTGTCAAAGTTACATAATCATTATGAGGTATGAAATGTCCGACGGTTGAAATGAATATGCACTTGTTCTACCAAACAATGATAATGTTACTGTTGGATCATACAACAAGAAAATGCTCTTTCCACACCGTTTGCCAATGCAAGTGAATAACAACAGCAGGAGGAATTCAAATATCCGGTCATGCGTAGCTGCATGTGGTTTGGTTTCCTTCATTAAATCAATGCGACGGAGAACAGGCGGCTCAGCCAAGGCTGTGCAGACGTCTCATTGATTCCTGAACTTCACACAACACATGAAGCGTTTAGCTGCAGCTGTAATTCCGTTACTGAAACGAGTCGAAGTGGGCGATTACACGACACATTCATCGGCTCCAATCGACGTGACGGAGCAGCAACGGCATTCAAGGCGCGCCGCCGGTGAACTTCTCTCAATAAACTGACATTAGGGGGTATTGGATCAAAAAATAAGGGATTTCTCTTTCATTTAGAAAACAATCATCTGGCATCAATTGTAATCTTATGCGCCGCCTTGGAACACATCGACTTTTCTTTTTTTTTTAGGGTTTTTTATTTCACTGAGGTTTTGAATGCAGCGGGTCATTTGGGGATTCATCCTTTCACAGTGACAGCTGGATTGGTTGGCTTTTTTTTCTGGATTGAGAAAATGAATTTACACCTGGTTAGGAAACACCACAAAGTATTTTCACAGGAAGTTATATTTCGTCATGCAGATTGTTGTATTTGTGTCCACATATTTACAATATATGTCTGCGAGATTTCTAGAACATGATCATTTTATATGACCACTGTCCTGGATTATTAGACTAATCACAACAAAATATTATTTATCATAAACACATTGTTTCTTTGATAAGGCTTCATTGTTTATTTTTGGAAGTTTCCTCTAAAGAACGGAAAAATCAGCGTAATAATTACAACGTAGTAAATGATATCAAAGTGGTAATAGAGGAATTCATAGTCGATGACTATTCATAATAACAGCAGCGGCGGATTGTTTTTGTTTTCCCAAACAAGCAAACGAGCGCCAATGAGGCTGATTTGTGACCGTTGCCTGGCAACGAATTAGTCGCATCATTTTCTCCAACTTACTCTGACCTAAAACATCCACATACGTCACATGCGTGGTCGTACTGTATTCGTTAGTGACACGCATTACGTTTCTCTCGGCCGGCGTGTTGAGTAACGAGGTTAATTAAGCAAAACTCTGCCACGACCACCGAAGAACAATCTGCTTCAGCAGCAGGAAAATCAGAGCCCAATTTGCTGCATTTAATCTGCTCAACTCAGCGTGAACATGTTGAAGGTCACACACACACACACACACACACACACACACACACACACGCAACACCCCTAGGACAAAATAGTTTTACAGCACAAATGAGCAGAAGAAGCAACAAAGTCTGCGGAGGTTATTAATGGCGGGATTATCGCAAGGAAACCCAGGATGGAGGTAATACGGCGGTTATGGGACGAGGTATTAAAATGACGGTTGGAAATGTGGAGATAATGGTTTTTTCGCTCCGAACAATAGCTCTGCCCCCAATTTAACACTCTGAAGCGTTATTCCTGGTTGTCCCCGAACGCCGCACCGCGAGGACGCCTCGGGCAGTTGGACGCCCGGTGAACCGCGCCGCTGCAAAAACTCCCATTAATAACCACCGCCTTTTGTCTCCATTTGGTGTCACAAATTAATCCCTAAATAAACATAGAATTGCTTAATTAAAGAGGAAGTGTGAGGTGCGGGGGGGGGGGGGGGGGGGGCGTGATTGAGAAACGGTCCTGCGGGCACAACGATGAACCCGACCATCGCTGCCATCGGGCGCCAAAGAAGCAAAACGCAGAGGAAGTTTGAACAGTCGGAGAATCAAACAAAGTCGAGATTGCTTTCGCACGTAAATCACAGAGCAGCCGACCTCTACACATTATATTTAAACCAGAAATAAAGTTTCTCGTATCTAGATTTCATTCCTCTGATTGTATAAAAGTCTACGAGAAAATGGTCCTACTTCTCTCTTGATGTATTATCTCAGTAAACATTCTAACAGTATGTCCTCAATCTCTAGTTTCAAGTCTTCTTTAATCCAGCATGATGTTCATTTAGTACATTATGGTCCATTTAGAGTCCAACAGAGAAGAAAGCAGGGGATGCTTTAGGGGCGGGGCTACCTGCTGATTGACAGGTCGCTTTAACACTTAGCTGTAAAGTTGACCTTGATCTATGAAGTTAACTTTGTGAGCAGCTTCACACCAGAATCCACATGGATCCAGATCCAGTAAGGTTGCTGCTTGGGGTGCCGATCCACCCGTCGCTCCTCCACAGTCCAAATATGGTCACATCCTTCACTGGTTGAACAAATTCCAAAATCCAAACTTGAGGCTTCAAAACCAAGCTGCGTTGTAACGTGTAGGAGTGCGCAGGTGATCTGATCCAGACACTTACTATGAGGACGATCTCAGAGCTTTAAAGAGCAGCCCAGAGAAACAGGATGTAGCTGCTTTGTGAAGGGAGGAGGGGAAGGATGTGTGTGGAAGTCAGATAGACGCACGGCTGGAGGAGGAAGTAAATGACACGTTTCAGCGTGGCGCTGCTCTGAGGCCCCGAGCGTCCCTCCCACGCAGCCAACACATCGCGCCGTTTCCCCTCCACGCTCAGCGCGGCGGCGGCTAATGCTTTGTGTTAACATCTCTATTAACGCGACCGCTGTCGGGCCGCAAAGCTCACAATCGCCATTTGTGTTTTCAAAGATAAATGACACAGGAAGTTACACGGGCGGTTTGCGTGTCGAGGAGTTCGGGGGCCAGTGTGAGATCAAACGGGCTCCCAGCTGAGAGCCGGCGTATAATCGCTGCCCTCCACACAACTTCACGCCGGCAGTTCAGAGGCTTTCAGAGCAGCTCCAGGGGACGACGGGCCCCGCTGCTTTTCATTCCACACAGCCAATCACAGAGAGGTTTACACCTGGGAGGCCACGCCGGGCGGAAACCACGCTCGACTCAAAAGGAAATTCTGGAATATGAAAAGTGGATAAAGCCATTAAGCCACGAGTCTGCGGAGAGCGCAGCCTGAGGACACGGCGGATATTCAAAGAATATCCGAGTGTTAACTTCCAACAGTCTGCTGGCAAAATTATTACATTCAATCTGCATGCCAGAGCAGAAAAAATGCTTGAAAGAAAAAGTCAGTTCCCTCAAATTACAAAAATAAAATTTGGATATCTTTTTTTGGGCTGCACGGTGGTGCAGTGGGTAGCACTCTCGCACTCTCGATTCCCAGGTCGGCCCTGGTTCCTTCTGTGTGGAGTTTGCATGTTCTCCCCGTGTAAGGGTGGGTTCTCTCCGGGTTCTCCGGCTTCCTCCCACAATCCAAAGACATGCAGGATGGGGATAGGTTCATTGGTGACTCTAAATTGCCCGTAGGTGTGAATGTGAGAGTGAATGGTTGTCTGTCTCTACATGTCGGCCCTGCGATAGACTGGCGTCCTGTCCAGGGTGTACCCTGCCTTCGCCCAATGACAGCTGGGATCGGCTCCACCCCCCCCCCCCCCCCCCGCAACCCTAAAAATACAGGATAAGTGGTAGACAATGGATGGATGGATGGATATCCTTCTTCCCCTCTAGAATGTCTCCAAGCTGTTGGTTTTGTTGGTATTTGTCTCCAGAAAGAGAAAGTAATACGGTTATAATCAAACCTACGATAATACATATGACATGAAAATGTAATCAAATGAAAACCCAAAGTCCATTCAGGTCAGTAGGTTTAACAGCCGATTTTATCTTTTGTCAATAATTAATTTAATCCCATGTGTTTTATGTGTTATGGCTTTGGGCTGATTTCAGGTTTCCTACCAGAACTAATGACATGCTTTCATTCATTTTTTCCCATCAGGCTTTACTGCAGCAGCAGTTCTCAACCTCTCTCTCAAATATACACAAACTCACCAGCTCCTCTTCTGTTTAGGAGCCCGACCCGGAGCTTTTGCTTCAAATCGCATGATCTTCATCTACAGAGTTAGGCCAGTTTGTCTCGAGGAAGATCATGCACAGCAATCAAAAAGCTCCAGAAGAGCAACTAAATGGACCTGGTAAGAAGCTTCATGCATAAAAACATAGTTCAAGTTCATGTCTACCTGTTTATTTTTACCACTTTGACAATTTGTCTCTTATCTAATTCGTCTAATTTGCCAAAAATCGCCGTCTTTATCCGAACGAATGATCAAACACCAACAGTGGCTGTTGATCAGCTAATTTGAGGCGACTGCAACAGGAATAATCATGTTATCAGACTTTAACTTTTCCATGTTCAGCAGGCTGTGTTGCAACTTTTTTGCACCAACTACCTGTTTGCCTTCGGAGCGCGATCGATACGAGGCGGGTGAGAAAGTCGGGGAGCTTACGCGACGCCTCGCACTGCTAATTCATGATGTAATGATGCGGAGACTCACTAAATCATCTACGTGAATCTTAAAAACTCGCACTGGGATCAATTTGAGTTTTTGGTGAAGAGAGAGGAGACTTCAACCTCAGCTCAGACTGAAAGGAGCTAATTGATTTAAAAAAAATGCCTTCGCCGAAACATCAACCTCGCAAGACGGAATAATGAGTGCACGTCTCTCTGTTTACACATCATGGCGTGAATAATCCTTCAGCTTCATGACGCCGCTGCTTTCCACGAGCCGCTTCCGTGTGAGCTTAATTGACTTAAACGCAGGGCGCCGTTATTGATTTAAGCGCCTGCAGGAGGTGTTTCTCACCTCGCACTTCACTTTCAAACACCTGCGCGTCTCCGTCGCGTTTGAAATGAGTCGGCGTGCTACTTCTCATCTTAACGAGCGCCCCCTCCTTAACGAGGAGTCTGCTGTAATTGGCTGAGACGGCAGCGTCTCCCGCTCTCACCGCCGACTGATAACGAGGACCACGACGCCGCCCGACGACCTCCGTCGTTAAGTCCTCACCGCCTCCGTTACAGATAAAAACACAGGAACAGGAAGTCCTGATGTGTTAAAGCAGAACGGCATCGACCTCACAGATAAAACACAGAGGAGGATTTAAACATGCACACAGGAAGAAGAAGATACGTCTGTTTTCATGCTTTTTATATGAAGATCACCTTCTTTAAATATCTGATAATCCTCATTTCTGCTAATGAACTTTTAATTATTCTGTAACTTCAATCATATTTAATTAACTTAATGGATGAACTGTGAATGATTTACTGATGTTTAGTTAAAGACCAAAACAATTAGAAGATGCTGAATATACAATAATGTCTGATCTTTGTTTTGGCTCTTTAAGTTTATAATAGTAAAAGTGACCCAAACCAACCGGTACACGAGAAGAATAAGAATAAAACCCTGAGCCGATAACCTTCAGCACAAACCGGGATCAGATCTTAACTCATCCTCAATAACTTATGAATAATCCCTCCGGCGACCAGCAGGATGTTGATCCGATCCCCAATCCAACCTCAGCTGGACGGTCGCTTGTAACCGCGACCTCATCCTCAGGGTCACTACCCAAACCTGCAGACCACCGTTGAGGGTCGCGACCGAGCTCCCCATTCACCACGGCGATCCGAAGGCGAACGCCCGCATTGCCACCAGGCCGCCTCACGCTCCATTTTAACCAACGAGCAATGAGAGTCAAGTCAACCGTGCGTTGTTGTGTAAACGTGGCCCTTCATACGGCCTGGGGTCACTTACTTCTGGGAGAAGAGGTCTCGGTAGGGGCTCCCGTGCTGCATGGCGATGCCGTAGCCTTTGCTGCTCATGCTGTTCCCCGACACGGTGATGGTGCAGTCGTCGTCCGTCAGGGCGGCGTACTCCAGCACCGCCATGTCCCACAGGAAGGCGTAGGGACTCTTCTTCGCCTAAACACACACACACACACACACACACCACACACACACACACACACACACACACACACACGCACTTAAATAAAATAAAACATTCAGACTCGCTGACTATAAAATCTTCTCCAGATTTCGCTCTCATTTCTATGGAAACACTGGACTCGTTTGAAAGCACCCAATCAGTTCTAAATTTAGCCAATCAGAGCGGCTCTGCTGACGGGCAACAAAACCAAACAGAAGGTTTGTTCACTGAAACATATTCACAAACATTTTTAAAGGAAAAAACACAACAAATGAGTTTCATCCAGGTTCTTGAATTCACACATTTCCTGTTTTATATGATCAAAACTGAATATAATTTCATCCATTATAAAAAAAAAATATATATAAGTCTGCATCATTTTTCAGAAGTCAAACTTCTTTTGCTTCATGTGTCACTGAGCACTGAGCAACTGTAATTTAAATTAAATAAATTCCAATGTAAAAATATATATATATATTTTTAGATAACGTAAATAATAACAAACTGTCATTTTGAAAATATGTTTTGTAGTTTTAGCATTTCTAAGTTTTGTTTATCCCACTTTGTCATAAATGAAGAGCAAATCCTCTAAAAAATGTATTTCCCGTAAAAATCAAATTGCAGGTTCGTTGTGTTGAAATGTAATTTCTCGTCACCAGGCTGCAAACAAACAAAACTAGCAGGACTTTAAATGCATCATCAGAGCTGATACATTTAAACAACACCTCGTCCCTTTTTGGATCCAAACTTGGCTGCTAAACATGTCATGTTATCAAACACTCTTGTGAACTGAGAGGCTTTTAATTCTCACTGCGCAGGCGGACGAGGAGGAGGCGTGTCCTCTTGCCCGCTGGCTGAGGGGGAGGAGGTGGAGGATGAGGAAGAGAAGAAGAATTTGGATAGGGAGGAGGAGGTGGAGGAGGAAGAGGAAAAGGAGGGAGGAGGTGTATCCTCCTGCCGGCTGGCTGGGGAGGAGGAGGTGGAGGATGAGGAAGAGAAGAAGAATTTGGAGGAGGACATGGTGAAGGAGGAACAGGAGGAGGAGAAGGTGACGGAGGAGGAAGAGGAGAAGAATTTGGATAGGGAGGAGAAGGTGGAGGAGGAAGAGGAATGAGGAGGTGGAGGAGGTGTGTCCTCCTGCCGGCTGACTGAGGAGGAGGGGGAGGACGAGGAGGAGAAGAAGGTGGAAGAGGAGTAGAAGGTGAAGGAGAAGGTGAAAGAGGAAGAGGAGGAGGAAAATAACGTGGAGGAGGAGGAGATAGTGGAGGAGGAGGAGGAGGTGGAGGAGGAGGATGAAAAGGGGGGGGGAGGAGAAGAAGAAGGTGGAGAAGGATGTGAAGGTGGAGGAGAAAGAGGAGGAGGAGAAGGTGGAGGAGAAAGAGGAGGAGGAGAAGTTGGGGGAGGAGGAGAAGGTTGAGGAGGAAGAGGAGGAGGAGAAGGTGGATGAGGAGGAGGAGAAGGTGGAGTAGGATGTGAAGGTGGAGGAGAAAGAGGAGTAGAAGGTGGAGGAGAAGGATAGTAGGTGGAGGAGGAGGAGAAGGTGGAGGAGAAGGTGTATGAGAAGGAGGAGGAGGCGTGTCCTCCTGCCGGTTGGCTGCAGAGAAGGTGGAGGAGGTGATGATAACACTCATGTAGGAGCAGCGGCGGGTGGAGAGTAAAGTGGATGTGGGTGTTGTCACTGTGTCGGCACTTGAACCTGCTCGCTGTCACTGCTCTTCCTCCTCCTCCTCCTCCTTGAGGAGTAACGTTGAGGCTTCAGTCTTCATGCTGCTTCTCCTCTCATGGAAGCAGACAGAGAAAACGTCGTTTGCCACGCGTCGATGCTAAGCTACGTGACGACACCCCGGGACGCTGAGAGGCGTTCGGCAGGGAAAAAAAGGCTTGAGTAACTCAAAGGAAACAGGAATCCTCAGATCTACAGTCACCGGCGCTCCGTGCAGAGAGACTCCCGACCGCCTCAACGCCGCCTCCACGCCGAGTCTGCCTGACACAATAAGACGACTTTCCATCGCTGGAACAAACCTTTTCCCACAGAGTTTATCGGAGACGCCATGACAACCTAAAACTGCGGCTGTGAAGATCAGAAAGAAACACATCTCATTAACGTGTGAGATCTGGACACGCCGCTTTTTGTCACTTTTGTAACATTATGTGTTGAAGTTAAACGGCCAGTAAACAGTCAAGACGGACAAAACACCACCTACGTGTGTCTTTATAGATCGTGTTCTAAATGTTCAGTTGTAATGGAGCTTAGGAGAACTTGATTTTAATTGTTATTTAGGTCTTTTATGAGGTGGTGATAAGAAGTCTGACTTTTTCCATCATTGCTCCTCCATTTGGATTCATATTCCATATTTCTTATGCTGGGAATGATAACAGATAAATGTATGTGAGCCTCAGAGGAGTTGATTCATTGTGTTATTTTAGGCGTTTTTACTGCAGGATGCTGCTACTCCACGCATGCATCTTAGGATCCGACGCCTCCTGATTTAACGCTAATGTTCAGTGTCGAGGTGGTGGGTGAGCCTACGGGGGGCCGGAGGTCTCATCGGCTTACAGACCTCCAGTTAACGTTACCATGACCACCAGCAGATTCAGAACGCTGGTGCGGACGGTGTTGTCTGATAGGTTCATTTCCACGCCTCGGCCTCTGGAGTCGGTGCTGATGAGAGCGGAGGGCAGCAACGTTATGGAGATGTTAGAGTGAGACAGCTGCCGTCGGAGGGGCCTGTCTCACCACTTAGAAGCTCAAACGAGGCAAGAAGTGTCCTCGGCTCGGCTGCGTGAATCGTCTCTCTGCCAGCGCGTGGGAAGACTGGAAGCAGCCGGCCGCCACCGTACGGGGGAAGCACTCGACAACGATGAAAGTGATTAAAATGTGTGTGTGTGTGTGTGTGTTTGGGGTTTGTGCTCTGAGAATACGGCATAATATTATACAAATGGGAGAATAATGGATGCAGATGTGCCTGACGCTAATTTGTCATCAGCTTTTTTTGGGGGATCGATGAGCACAATGACGTAGAGCAGTGAAACACACACACACACTAAATGGTGTATTGTGCCACTGCTGAGTGTCTACAGAGTGCCGCTGTGTGTTTGTATACACTTTCCACCTGATATGAAATACTAATACAATAACATCGTTGAAACATCTATGAGGATGCAACGTTTATCATGCTTTGAATTTCAGTCTCCGTGTATGAATGCTAATCATTTTTAGGTAAATTTCAACTAAAGCTATTAACTTAAGAAATTAATTGGTTCAAATACTTCATTACTGGTTCAAGCGTTTTTTTCAAATCTCCTTTGTTGGGCAATTTGGTGTTATCATGACACTTGAACCAATAAGGAAAATACTAAATTCTTTTTTTTATTTAAAAAATTACACATATTTTATGCTACAACATATTATTTATTTCTATATGTTAACTAATATATATATGTATCGATTAATTATTTTTGTTTCTTCCAAAATAATATAATTTCTATGTTTTCTTTAAAATAATAAATAATGATATAAAACTAAATCAATATATTAAACACACACACACACACACACACACACACACACGGCTCACCTTGCGTATGCCCTCAGACGGGCTGGACACGGAGTAGTCCATCCCGTTGTTCTTGCTGATGGTCCTCCACAGCTCCGCGTAGGTGCTGTCCTGCTCCAGAGGGTTGGTGCCTTTGTTTCTGAAGTAGTCGTAGACCGCCGAGTCCCTCACGGTGCCGTAGTCCACGTCGATCTGCCTCGCCAAGTCCTGGAACGACCTGGAGGGACACGAGACACAGGGACACGAGTGAGGAGTCTGGACATTGATTCATTCTTCCGGTTGTGTTCTGGTACCAGAGACCAGAGCAGTGTTGGGTTTGGTTTCTCTCTGAATCGGTTTACGTCCTGTCAGGTATTCAGTCTAACAAATGTGTAATTATAACTTCTTCATTCGAATAATCACGTCTCTTTTCTTCAGAGTACAGTTAGAACCGTAAGCTGGTTTCAGAACAGTGGAGAGGAGGGAGACCAGTTCTCATCGTGGACGGCCACACACCTGATTATTGTCTCCAGATGTTTCAACAAGAGTCTTTTTATATTGTATTTTAATAAGAAAGAACAGCAGCGTTGTCTTCAACACCAGCGAGAATATTGATTTTCTGACAAACAAAGCAAAGATGAGAAGAAAAAAACATCTATTTGATGCTAAAAAGATGTATTTGATGCTCTGAATAAAAGTTAGAGTTAATTTGTGAAGTGCACCATGAACCATGTAGAGAAAAATACTGTTATAAAATGAGGGTTTGTTTCTATCACTGGGGGTCTGGTTCTATCACTGGGACGTCTGGTTCTATCAGTGTGTTGTCTGGTTCTATCACTGGGAGTTCTGGTTCTATCACTGGGAGGTCTGATTACATCATTTAGGAGTCTGTTCTATCATTGGGGAGTCTGGTTCTATCACTGGGAGGTCTGGTTCTATCACTGGGAGGTCTGGTTATATCATTGGGGAGTCTGGTTCTATCACTGGGAGGTCTGGTTCTATCAGTGGGGAGCCTGGTTCTATCAGTGGGAGGTCTGGTTCTATCAGTGGGGAGTCTGGTTCTATCAGCAGTAGATCTGGTTCTATCAGTGGAAGGTCTGGTTATATCAGTGGGATGTCTGGTTCTATCAGTGGGAGTCTGGTTCTATCAGTGGGAGGTCTGGTTCTATCAGTGGGGAGTCTGGTTCTATCAGCAGTAGGTCTGGTTCTATCAGTGGGAGGACTGGTTCTACTAGTAGTAGGTCTGGTTCTATCAGTAGGGAGTCTGGTTCTATCAGTAGGGAGTCTGGTTCTATCAGTGGGAGGACTGGTTCTACCAGTAATAGGTCTGGTTCTATCAGTGGGGAGTCTGGTTCTATCAGTGGGAGGACTGGTTCTACCAGTAATAGGTCTGGTTCTATCAGTGGGGAGTCTGGTTCTATCAGTGGGAGGACTGGTTCTACCAGTAGTAGGTCTGTTTCTATCAGTGGGGAGTCTGGTTCTATCAGTGTGATGTCTGGTTCTATCAGTTGGAGTCTGGTTCTATCAGCAGTAGGTCTGGTTCTATCAGTGGGGAGTCTGGTTCTATCAATGGGAGTCTGGTTCTATCAGCAGTAGGTCTGGTTCTATCAGTGGGGAGTCTGGTTCTATCAGTTGGAGTCTGGTTCTATCAGCAGTAGGTCTGGTTCTATCAGTAGTAGGTCTGGTTCTATCAGTGGGGAGTCTGGTTCTATCAGTAGGGAGTCTGGTTCTATCAGTGGGAGGACTGGTTCTACCAGTAGTAGGTCTGGTTCTATCAGTGGGAGGTCTGGTTGTATCAGTGGGGAGTCTGGTTCTATCAGTGGGAGGTCTGGTTCTATCACCAGGGGTCTGGTTCTATCAGTGGGGAGTCTGGTTCTATCAGTTGGAGTCTGGTTCTATCAGCAGTAGGTCTGGTTCTATCAGTGGGAGGTCTGGTTCTATCAGTGGGGAGTCTGGTTCTATCAGCAGTAGATCTGGTTCTATCAGTGGAAGGTCTGGTTATATCAGTGGGATGTCTGGTTCTATCAGTGGGAGTCTGGTTCTATCAGTGGGAGGTCTGGTTCTATCAGTGGGGAGTCTGGTTCTATCAGCAGTAGGTCTGGTTCTATCAGTGGGAGGACTGGTTCTACTAGTAGTAGGTCTGTTTCTATCAGTGGGGAGTCTGGTTCTATCAGTGGGATGTCTGGTTCTATCAGTGGGAGTCTGGTTCTATCAGCAGTAGGTCTGGTTCTATCAGTGGGGAGTCTGGTTCTATCAATGGGAGTCTGGTTCTATCAGCAGTAGGTCTGGTTCTATCAGTGGGGAGTCTGGTTCTATCAGTTGGAGTCTGGTTCTATCAGCAGTAGGTCTGGTTCTATCAGTAGTAGGTCTGGTTCTATCAGTGGGGAGTCTGGTTCTATCAGTAGGGAGTCTGGTTCTATCAGTGGGAGGACTGGTTCTACCAGTAGTAGGTCTGGTTCTATCAGTGGGAGGTCTGGTTGTATCAGTGGGGAGTCTGGTTCTATCAGTGGGAGGTCTGGTTCTATCACCAGGGGTCTGGTTCTATCAGTGGGGAGTCTGGTTCTATCAGTTGGAGTCTGGTTCTATCAGCAGTAGGTCTGGTTCTATCAGTGGGAGGTCTGGTTCTATCAGTGGGGAGTCTGGTTCTATCAGCAGTAGATCTGGTTCTATCAGTGGAAGGTCTGGTTATATCAGTGGGATGTCTGGTTCTATCAGTGGGAGTCTGGTTCTATCAGTGGGAGGTCTGGTTCTATCAGTGGGGAGTCTGGTTCTATCAGCAGTAGGTCTGGTTCTATCAGTGGGAGGACTGGTTCTACTAGTAGTAGGTCTGGTTCTATCAGTAGGGAGTCTGGTTCTATCAGTAGGGAGTCTGGTTCTATCAGTGGGAGGACTGGTTCTACCAGTAATAGGTCTGGTTCTATCAGTGGGGAGTCTGGTTCTATCAGTGGGAGGACTGGTTCTATCAGTGGGGAGTCTGGTTCTATCAGTGGGAGGACTGGTTCTACCAGTAGTAGGTCTGTTTCTATCAGTGGGGAGTCTGGTTCTATCAGTGGGATGTCTGGTTCTATCAGTGGGAGTCTGGTTCTATCAGCAGTAGGTCTGGTTCTATCAGTGGGGAGTCTGGTTCTATCAATGGGAGTCTGGTTCTATCAGCAGTAGGTCTGGTTCTATCAGTGGGGAGTCTGGTTCTATCAGTTGGAGTCTGGTTCTATCAGCAGTAGGTCTGGTTCTATCAGTAGTAGGTCTGGTTCTATCAGTGGGGAGTCTGGTTCTATCAGTAGGGAGTCTGGTTCTATCAGTGGGAGTCTGGTTCTATCAGCAGTAGGTCTGGTTCTATCAGTGGGGAGTCTGGTTCTATCAATGGGAGTCTGGTTCTATCAGCAGTAGGTCTGGTTCTATCAGTGGGGAGTCTGGTTCTATCAGTTGGAGTCTGGTTCTATCAGCAGTAGGTCTGGTTCTATCAGTAGTAGGTCTGGTTCTATCAGTGGGGAGTCTGGTTCTATCAGTAGGGAGTCTGGTTCTATCAGTGGGAGGACTGGTTCTACCAGTAGTAGGTCTGGTTCTATCAGTGGGAGGTCTGGTTGTATCAGTGGGGAGTCTGGTTCTATCAGTGGGAGGTCTGGTTCTATCACCAGGGGTCTGGTTCTATCAGTGGGGAGTCTGGTTCTATCAGTTGGAGTCTGGTTCTATCAGCAGTAGGTCTGGTTCTATCAGTGGGAGGTCTGGTTCTATCAGTGGGGAGTCTGGTTCTATCAGCAGTAGATCTGGTTCTATCAGTGGAAGGTCTGGTTATATCAGTGGGATGTCTGGTTCTATCAGTGGGAGTCTGGTTCTATCAGTGGGAGGTCTGGTTCTATCAGTGGGGAGTCTGGTTCTATCAGCAGTAGGTCTGGTTCTATCAGTGGGAGGACTGGTTCTACTAGTAGTAGGTCTGGTTCTATCAGTAGGGAGTCTGGTTCTATCAGTAGGGAGTCTGGTTCTATCAGTGGGAGGACTGGTTCTACCAGTAATAGGTCTGGTTCTATCAGTGGGGAGTCTGGTTCTATCAGTGGGAGGACTGGTTCTACCAGTAATAGGTCTGGTTCTATCAGTGGGGAGTCTGGTTCTATCAGTGGGAGGACTGGTTCTACCAGTAGTAGGTCTGTTTCTATCAGTGGGGAGTCTGGTTTTATCAGTGGGATGTCTGGTTCTATCAGTGGGAGTCTGGTTCTATCAGCAGTAGGTCTGGTTCTATCAGTGGGGAGTCTGGTTCTATCAATGGGAGTCTGGTTCTATCAGCAGTAGGTCTGGTTCTATCAGTGGGGAGTCTGGTTCTATCAGTTGGAGTCTGGTTCTATCAGCAGTAGGTCTGGTTCTATCAGTAGTAGGTCTGGTTCTATCAGTGGGGAGTCTGGTTCTATCAGTAGGGAGTCTGGTTCTATCAGTGGGAGGACTGGTTCTACCAGTAGTAGGTCTGGTTCTATCAGTGGGAGGTCTGGTTGTATCAGTGGGGAGTCTGGTTCTATCAGTGGGAGGTCTGGTTCTATCACCAGGGGTCTGGTTCTATCAGTGGGAGGTCTGGTTCTATCACCAGGGGTCTGGTTCTAACAGTGGGGGTCTGATTCCTGCTGGAGGTCCTGGTTCATGGACTACAGGAGTAAATCTGTTTGAATGTGAAACATTAAAATAAAAACCCGGTCCTGTTCTCGAGGGCTGCAGGTTCATCTCAAGTTCATCGGGGGCCGAATCCGTCACGTGGTGTTGATCATGTTGTTGACGTGTTTCCTCCCAGCGCTCGTGTGCGTTCGGGGTCGTTGTCGTAGTCATAGTCGTTGTCGCGTGAACACAGTCGAGCTGCCGTCAGGACGGGAATGTTAATAACTCCCTGCTTTTAATTGGATAATTGCGGCGCTGGTGGAGGTTAGAGAGGAAGTCTAATTGGATTTTGCAGCAAATGGATGCGTTCAATATAATCTAGTATCTGTCTGTGTGTGTGTGTGTGTGTGTGTGTGTGTGTGTGTTGTCCCTGGAGGGCAGCTGCACGATTCCACATCATCATTCAATAAACATCAACAGCCGAGCCTTTTATTTATCTGAAATGAACTTCGTTCGGCAGGCCGAGACACACAGCTGCTTTTCCGTAGCATTTTAAATGAATCCCCTTCATTCCGTCTTTATTTCTTTAGTTCTGCTGCTCGATTCTCCGTTTAAGAAGAAAAGACAGACTATTACATTCAGCTTCTTTCACAAAGCCGTCGCTTTAATTCTGAAGGACGCTGACCGTAGAGGAGCTTCAAACAAAGAGGGGAGTTCTATAAAATCTATTCATTTACACTGTAGATGCCTTCAAATAAATACTGTACATTTATTTTTATTATATGAATTATTGTTAATCTGCAGCCGACGTGACGCATAATAACAAGAAGAAGAAGAAGAAGAAGAAGAAGAAGAAGAAGAAGAAGAAGAAGAAGAAGAAGAAGAAGAAGTAGAAGAAGAAGAATACTTTTTGATATTGCAGTTGCATTTACTCGTTGAATCTTTAATGAAAACGAATCGCTGCGGATTGTGTTTTAGGGGTCACTGCTGGAAGTTGATTCTGTTGAATAAAGTAAACTAATTGCTCTTCTGGAATAATTTTACTTTTATTTTATTCCTTCGTACACAGATTTCATATAAACTGTTTTTCTTCATAAAGCCTGTTGTTTTCTATCTCCCCCTCTCATCTCGCTGCAGCCGCCGGACGAGCCTTTTTTTCAGGTCTGCTGTAATTTGGAGCCACTCGAGGTCGAATAACGTTGTTTCGAAGCAACTCGGAGAAAAAGAGGAAACACTAGAGTTCAAAAAGCGTCGGGGAAATAAAATGGTGACGGAAAGTGGCTGCTCTCCAAAAACAACATGTCTGAGTACAGTCCTTCAGAGAGGGCACTATTTTCTCTTACGCCTCTGGATGACACACACACACACACACACACACACACACACACACACACACACACACACACGCACGGTTCAACAGTGACAGGCTAGCAGTTTACCCTCGTTTCCAGTCATTGTGCTAAGCTAAGCTAAGTGTCTACATTTAGTCTGTACCGGCGGTTGCCTTTATTGAGGAGAACACACGTTTATTTTAACAAGTCACACAGTTAGCTCTCTTTCTTTTATGAATGAGGACTAATTACGAGAGAGAGAGAGAGAGAGAGAGAGAGAGAGTATCCTCCTCTTATTTCCACTAAGGGTTTATCGCCGCTTGACTTTGGAATACCTGTTATTAAAATGACACATGAATATTTAACACGATGTTTGCTCTTTCAGCCTTCGATGCTATTTGACCATGAGCCCTTCGTTTTTTATTAGATTTCGCTGTAAGCTGAATATATTATCCGTATATATATATATATTACAGACCTCATTTATTATCCCAGACTTTTTGAAACCTCAGCGGTTGAAAACTTTGTTTGAACTCAGAGAAAACAAAGGCTGAGTTCTAGGATGAGCATCACAAATGGAAACCGACTTTAAATGGTAATGATGTCTCTTCATATAACGACACAGACGTCCTGGAATGTCGTTTTATCTTTAAGTGGACGATTGTTGCATTTTACATTCATCACATTTTTACATTCATCACATACAAATTATTTGCAATAATCCCTCAAATATGTGTTTATATATATATATATATATATATACACACATACACACACACACACACACACACAATGAAACCTCAGTACATTGATATCTCTCCATTCAACCACATTCTCTACAGTGATACAGAGATCACGGCACAAGAAAAAAAAAACAGCCTTGTGGCGCCGACCAGAACGTTTTCCATCCGTCTGCCTGATGGAGCGCTACGACGAGGTAACGACGAGCTTCACGCGGCGAAGAGCGACGGCAGCCGGTGGGGACGGCAGTCAGTCAGAAAGGGAAGATGGTCCCCCCCACCGTCTGAGGACGCTTTAAAGAAGCCGAGATCATTCTGAAAAACCTCCACTCCAGCGCTCACCGAATGTGTGTAAATCTCGTGTTTAGCATTTACTCGCCGCCGCGCACTTCAACGCGTCGCTCTTCACGCAGGGACGTGCCTGGTGGGTTTTCTGATGAAAATGTCAGCTTGGATTTGACTCTGAGGGGGAGAGACAAATGCGAGAGGAAGGAGGCGGCGTTTCTTCGCACGGCTGTGAAGTGGCTGTTTTATCTCTAGATGGGGGATGATAGAGGACATTACTTATTCATACACGTGTTAGATCGGGGAAAGAAAACGACGTTCCTCAGCTACACATTTCTGTTGAAGGACTCAATCTCTAGTTCCAAGTCTCCTTCAATCCAGCATGATGTTCATTTAGTCCATTATGGTCCATTTAGAGTCCAACAGACCAGAAAGCAGGGGATGCTTTAGGGGCGGGGCTACCTGCTGAATTGACAGGTCGCTAACACGCTACCAATGCAGTTAGCTACTAAGATGACTTTAACGCTAAGCTGTAAGGTTGACCTTGAATCATGAAGCTAACTTTGTTAGCAGTTTCACATCAGAATCCACATGGATCCAGATACAATAAGGTTGCTGCTCGGGGTGCCGATCCACCCGTCACTCCTCCACAATCCAAATATGGTCACTTCCTTCACTGGTTGCTAAAATCCAAGATGGCGACATCGCTGCTGAAGCTCAGAAACAAAGTGAACACACAGCTGAGAATGATTCGGTCTCGTGTCTGTGTTTTGGTCCCTGTGAGTTTCTTTTGCTTATAAATGATCGTGGAGCTGAAATGTCAACAAAGACAGATGATCAGACGCTTGTTACCACGACGATCCTTTGGCCCCCGAGGCTCGTTTGTCCCGGTCTGGACTGTAAATCGAGCCGTTGGGGCTTTGAACATGAAACCTGAGCAGCTCTTCAAGTAAACCAGCCGGCTGATGACGGTTTAATCACATTCACACTTTGATGTCCCGACGCTCTTTTGTTTTTATTGGGAAACAAAAAGGCGGTTTGAAATCCTGGGTCTGTTTGAAAGTGAACTAAAAAAATCCTGCTCTTCTTTTAAAAAGTAAAGACACATGTATCTTGAACAGATGGAGTGAATGTTGGGAAACTACATGTGGGAGTTATATTGATATACATATATACTGTGTATATGAATATATTGATCTTGAGTTATGGTGTTTGTGCTAATTAGGATCAAACTGCAGCACTCGGTTCTGTTTGATGAAACGTCAGTCAACGAGTTACCCAACAGCAACTTTCATCTGATCCCAGCTCTGTTTACAAGACAGCGATGTGAAGATCAATCTGCCGACGGACTCACTGTTCATTAATGGACGCTGTTTGACAGGCAGACAGACAGACAGACAGACAGGCAAACAGTCAGAAAAGCCGGTCTGTTTATCTCTGTGTTTCTCGTACAGTCTGACTGACTCAGGTTCAGCTGGTTCACTCTGAGGTAAGCTGATGCACGTTTTAGTTCCCTAGCAACTATTTGGGATCGCCGTAAACACACATTTCCATCCTGTCACTCGGACTAAATCTATATATTTATATTCATAGCAGAATGTCTGCAGCCATACATGAAATGCAAATCGTGTTCGAAACTGTCGACAACGTTCCCTTACTCTCGGTTTCTGCAGAGGATGCAGATGAAGCAGAATTCAGGTCGGCGCGTTACCACGCCAACGCCAGGCCGGTTAGATAGGAGAAAGACAGTGTTTAGAACAGAGACCTCTGATTTAACACATGCATTAAACACTCCAACCACACTTGAACTCAGAAGCTCTGGTGTCACTTCTTCACGCAGAAATATTCATGCTGAGGGCTTCTTTTTTTAATAAAGCTAATCTGTCCGCATTCTAAATGTACAACTACATTTACTCAACGTCTGCTGGTGCTTCACTGATGCCACTCGTGGGTTTTTGTTAAATTACAGATGATTTGCAGCCTTTTTCTCTCGTGTTGATCTGAGATGTTCATTCTTGTTTTTAGGGAGCCTCTCTAATAATCAGACTCCTATGGATGAACAAGCAGCGGACGGTGTCAACGGTGTTGAGTCGAGTCAGTCGTATCGCTGGGTGGGAAGATGAGTCAGACACTTGAACGTAACAGAGTCTCCCAGACATATACAGTATGTGTTTGTTGTTTCGGTGCTGCATGGAGCAACTGGACATCGTACATCATGATGCACACCATCTGAGAAGCCGGTTTGGAAAGCATACCGTGGCAGATGATTGGATGAGCCATCTGTCAATCAAACTCTTACTGACCAGCTGTGCATCTGGGAAAATGTGTCGTTCTTTGCTCTTCTTTCAATCAGGAAATACTCTCCAGTTCGGACGCTGTTCTATGCTTACCTTGTCAGGAGGCGGCAACAAAGTGTGTGTGTGTGTGTGTGTGTGTGTGAACCTCACCGTATAGCGTGATCCATGCGTGACACGGTGAGGTAGGCCGCCAGGTTGGCAGTGTACGACGAGCACACGATGAGCGTGAAGAGCCACCAACTGCCCATGACGATCCTCAGAGCCACGGAGCCGACTGCACCGTCCCCACCTACACACACACACACACACACACACACACACACACACACACACACACACACACACACAAACATTACCAACAGTGGACTATCATACTGCAAGTTTGGACCTCTGCTTCTTGTCACTTTGAAAATAAATACAACTCAATAATGATAATAATAATAATTACTCAGTAATTTCCCAGAAAATTACACTAAATGTGTTTTTTAATAATTTTTAAAGAAATTGCCTGAAGGGAACCTTTAGTCCCAATTCTCTCACCACTCTTTACCACAATGTATCTCTTGGGTACTTCCAAAAATGGATAATTAAACTTTAATGTTATCAATATAATTTATTCGGATATTTAATATATTTGGAGTCAAGAGAAGAAAAAACTAATTCCCAATCTAAGAGTCATTTTGTTGGTCTTCAGGGGTTTAAACTCATTCATGAATACATCAAGGTCAGATAAAAAATATACTGATTATTTTATTAATGAGGATAATTTGTTGTGCTAATTTGATCCACTCAAACAACTTATTTTGATATGACTCACAAATTCCTGTTAATTGTTGTCACAAATGTTTCCTCGACGTTACAAGCAATTTACGACTGTTTCCTAACTGTCCTCAGATCTGCGATGGTGTTGAGAATCTGGCTCCAGATCCCTCACATGTGAAAGGACACGTGCTGTGGGGGATCTAACCTGTGACCTCTCACTTACGGGTGGCTTTTGGCGACCAGGAGGCCACCTGCCGACCTGGTTCAAAGACAAGAACGCTGCTTTATCACACCGAGCAGAGCGGCAGCACGGCTGCATCTAATCACAAACTGTTAGGCCTAAAAGGTTTCCCAGGCAACCTGCCAGACCATAATAGATGCAGCTGGGTTCTCTGCTGAGAGTGTGTGTGTGTGTGTGTGTGTGGACGTGAACACACACGCTTCCCTGGATGTGAGTTCCTGGACTTCTACCGTTGTGAGGACCGATACCTTGAGAGTGAGGACACTTAAAACAGAAGGGCGTTTTTAAAAGTGGGGAAACTAATGACAGATTTGAAAAATGGGGACAGTTTTATTATGTAGAGGTCATTTTTTTTGGAAATCAAGACCTTTTTTGATAAGTGAGGATGGCTTTGGGAATTTATATCCGCCACAATCAACAGTCGATCCTCGTCAAACCGAGAGATTTTCCGGCAATATACCGATGACTCTGTGATATCCTTGTAGGACAAGTGAGACCCTTCTGGAAGGTGAGCACAATTTGGACATTTTGAAATGTGAGGACTGAGAAAGTCTCTTTTCCAGTAAGCGGTTGTTAACATTTAAAACAGTGAGGACATTTTGAAGCTGCGAATATATTTAGAAGAGAGAAGGGGCAACTTGGGACAGGTTTAAGGTCACGGTTCTGTTTAGGAATCAAAAGCTCTTAGCTAGGTTTAGGAAATAAATGATTATTGAGCTTCAAATAACTTTATGCACTAAGTAAAACGCATACATAAACAACGCAACATGAGTACGGAAAAAAAACTTGTGTTTGGTTGACTCACTAGGCTCTCAGATTCCATATTACATCACTGAGTACAGAAGTACAAATGTGTGTTAGTTGTTGTTTAAAGCTATGGTCTACATTCGGAAAAACAGCAACCAAACCCCTCCCCTCAGTGTTCCACGATTCGACGAGGTGGGAGTGGGAGGGAATTGGATGGAGGGTACGAGCCAATGAGAGACTTCCGGAGCAAAGGCTCCCATTGGTCAGTTTCTATGCAGGCCTACAGCTAATAGACTGAGTGGATTTTTTTTATTCCAAATCGTAGATCATAGCTTTAATCCTGACATGCTTTACCATAGTAGCTCCTAAAAATGACATTCCCACACAGGTAAACTGCATTCTGAAATACTTTTATATGGAAACATATTTTGTAATTGATTATGTTTGCTTGTATCACAAATACGTTTCAAATCAATCCACATACGCAGGAGATCTGGCAATTTGCTGGAGCTCTGCGCTCTGAAATATACACAGTATTAAGACTCCCCTCTAATTCATTTAAGCACTTTAAAGTTTGCTGCCCTTGTTTCTGCTTCTCTGCTTAATATTTCACATGCCACAAATCCTCGTATGCTTATTGTTTCCCCTCTTCTGTCACTGTGTAATCCGTGTAAAAGCTCCGAATTAATACTCTCCGAAATCAAAGAGAAAGCCGTCTTTACGAGGCAGATAATCTCCACCCGAACAGCTTTCTACTTCACTGTGAGAGCATTTTGAGACCGACACCGTGATTCACAGTTCAGTGTCATCTGCGTAATGACGACACACGGCTGCTGCCGGAATCAAACCTGTGAAGTGTGAAGCACCTGACCAGTCCAGGTGATTTACATTTTCATGTCGTTCACTGGACATTTTCTGCCATCGCCATCTTTTCTCTCACCTTGATGAACGAATGCGCCGTAAACAATCCAGATGGCGCTGTGCAGAGAGCCCGAGCCCACGCCGCCGTTGGGGGGCTGGCCTGGTGGGGCGTTCTGGGCGGAGCAGGAGCGCAGCGCCTGCAGCCGATTGAGCAGGAATATGAGCACGCCCACCACGGGGATGGCGGCGGCGATGCAAGCCCAGACGGCGAGGTCGAACGGCGCGAACAGGGAGAAGATATTGATCTTTTCTTCGGGTTTTCGCAGCAGGATGCCGACGCTGTAATCCAGGTAACGCTTGCTGAAGTCCACCACATTCTCCCGCTCCGGCGTGATGGTGACGGCCGACACCGCCAGGTCGGCCCTCTGCAGGAAGATAAGACTCGTCACCCAATCAATGACAAGTATTTATGTTTTGATTTGTGTTGCCAAGAAGGGACAAAATATGACAAGACAGAATATGTTAGCTTCAGTTTCTAGTGAACAGTATAACCCTCCATCTCAGGTGTTCATTTTTAAACACACAACACAAACGTTATATGTTGACTGGAAGCTTATTGGTTTACCTTGCTGATGAGGTCACCAATCATGCCATTCCACGAGCCGTTGGGGAGCTGAGATCCATATTTACTGTCAGCCACCTGGAGGAACGATTAACAAGGCTTATTGAGTTTACGTCATCTTATTTCAACAAACAGCCTTGACGCAAAGCTCAAGCTCAAAGGAAATCAAACGAAAGCTGCAGTTATTCATCCAGTTAGGGACGATATGAACATTTCATATCATGATTATTCCACTAAAAATAATTCACAATATTATCCCGATAATTATCCAAAGTGTTTAAAACTCACTTAAACTTTTGAATTTTTTTGTTGATAAAACGTACAACTCTTTTTAGTGAACAATGAAATGAAAAAATCGTAAATAAAATGATTTTTGGATCCTTTTTTTAATCAGGATCTATTTATCACTTCTCTACCACGACATCGAGCTACACAGCTTTGTACATGGATGATATTTATGATAATACGATAATGGAAAGTCACCATGATCGATTACCGTGATGGTTTTTCACCCCGATGTGCGATTCTCGTAAATCGTGCCTACATGCAATATTTCAACCTGCCAGACCTCTATATAACACATGGTTTCCTTTCAGTGTGACAGCATCCACCAGCAGCCAATCATAAGCCTTGGAGACCAACGACGGTGTTAGAAAAAGGAAAGCTTAAACCTGACACGCGTCCCACCTGGTAGATCTCGTACTTGAAGCCCAAGATCTTGGCGAGGGCGTCCAGCACGTCGATGGAGAAGCCTTTGTATCTCTTTGGCTGGCCAAGGATGTTCTCCGCCACCATCACAAAGGGATCCTCCTGTAGAGACGGAGAGACGATGGCGGCGCTGTTAGCGGGGAGAAAAGCCTCAAAGACAAAGGATGACAGTTACTTTACTGTCGTCAACCAAAAAAAAGAACAAAAAAACTACGAGAACATGTTGATGTACGATGTCAGGGTTGTGAGCTGCAACACTGTCAAATGGAGTCATAATAATGTACTTGTACAACAGTGCTTTAAATGCATCATATGCAAATGTACTTCATACTGATTGTTATTCACACTGAGACGTGAATATTCATTACTCGTTATTATTATGTGTATAAATGAAGCCCTGAGGCAGAATATGCCTCATCATTATCAGCTTAATGCATTGTCTTCATAAATCATGATGTTTAAAATGTAGGTTTGGATAATAATACATTTAAATCACAACGCATGTAAGTCTGAGGTCTGTGTTTTAAAAATCTTTCTTCATGCAACAGTTTTAACCGAGATGTCCGAGTAGGAGATGTGTTATAGTTTTTGTGTTTATATTTTAGATGTTTTGACAAATCTGAACACTTCCAGGTCAAAATAGTTGAATGATTAGTAAAGTAGATAATATTGTTGCTTAATAAGGTAAGTTTGCTCAGGTTTTATTTGAACTGAAATTTCCTCGCAAGCTAGCGAGTCCGCTGAGCGTTACATTACAAGTCTCAGATTTTGGTATCGGAATCTTAAACACGTGATGTTTGTCACATTAAACGTTACTTTTACACATCAAGAAAGTCACATTTTTTGTCGTATAACAGTTGAAGTCTGAGACTGTGAAAAAACGTGATTCTAAAGAGTTTCCATCAGCGGTGAGGTAAGTGGCGTCTCTCTCTGAAGCTACGATGCTAGCTAGCGAGCCAAGCTAACGGCCAGGTTGGTGACTTACGTTGCACAAATACAACAACATAACCTACCAAAAAGTATGACTTTCATGACTTGAAAAATGATCTTTAAAACTGACAAACATCACATGTTCAAACTATTATTTGTCTCTCGTCATTGACAAACGTACACCGGGAGGGGCGGGGCTCAGCCTCTCTATAATGAGTTGGTAGGAAGACTCTGATCTGGATCCACCTGAGGCCACTCTGCTATCTAACAGCAAACTGACTTAATAATGTTTCTACGAAACAACAATCTAAAACACAACTCCGCCCCCACCGGTTCCTCTTTCCCAGAATGAGTGAAAGATGAATGTGCGGGAAAATTCCACAATTAATTCTCCATACATATTCATGACCTGGTCATTGAGCCAGTTCTGATCTGCCAGTGTTGACAAGTCATCCAGTGTCAGTGTCACTCCTTCTTTCAAGATGCCTCATTGTCTTTTTTTCTCTCTCTTTTTAAATCTGACTTTCACTAAACAGAACCATGCATGACTTAAAAAAAGCCAGCAAATTGAATATTTTTTTTGTACTTTTGTACAGAATAAATAAGCGTTGCACATCTTTATTCAAATAAAACGAGAATACATTATAAGTCAAAGCAACAAAAGCTTAACTTTTCAGTGTTAACAGAGTTTTGTTACTTTTGAAGTTGGAAGCCAAGCGGTGCTTTAGAGCGTAGCATACAGGTAGAGTGTATGTGTGGCTGCCGTGTTGCAGCTGCAGGGGATCAAACCGCCGGGGTGAAGGTTTTAGTCTCGCTTGGTCAGACCTGCGCCAGCACAGGAGGGAACTCTGGCACAAGCCGCTGCTATTCTGGGATCAGGGCGGAGAGAAAAACACACTCGGCTGTTTCTATCCCTTAAACTGATCACGCTGACCGGAGGTCTGCGAAGGCGCTGGGGTCGACGCCCTCTCAAGAAATAAGAAATGAAGAAAAACTGGATGGAGGAACGTGAGTCAGAGCAGACGAGTCTCCACAAATAATAAACTCTCACAGCTCGCTGAGCTGCAGTCGTTCTTTCTTTATTGACGGAGGGATTTCCTGTGGATTCATTGAAGTGTGTTTGGTGCTCTGGAGTGTGGGATTATTTCTGTTCCATCAACAGTTGAACTTGTGTTTAAAGAACTAAATTGGCGAAGAGGAGCAAACATCACATACTCCTATTTTCTGTCAGAAGTTTCAGACTAAAACCTACAGGAGGAGATTTAACGTGCAGCTCCAACGTTGTATTCTTTGTGTTATTGATGCAGGTTTGTGTTTCTCAGGTGTCCGTGGAGAATTAATGACATTTAGGAGTTTGTCTGTACAGTGGCCATGATGGGACATCTCAACCTCAGCATATCAGGTTAATGCCCCGACACTGAGGTCAAATTATTGTAGCATGTAAATACAGAAATGTTTCAGGATGCAAACGGTTTCTTTTTGTTTAAGTTAGGAAGGAGAATTAAATGAGTGAGATAAAATTAACATTTTCAACTCTGATGCAGAATCTCAAACAGAGAAGTTATAGTAGTATTTTTTTTTTTTTTTTTTATATATATCTTTTTTGATTCTATTGTATTGTTTTTGGTGCCAAAACAAAACAAACAGTTGCGATTTTTCAGATACGATGTGTGAAACAGGAGTGAAATAGTCAGCTTCATATGAATAGAAGAGAAAATACAATATCATATTCCTTCATTTCTTATTCTGTTTCTCTCTCTTTTCAGTTCAGAGATCATTTTGGATCTTCCATTCATATTTTTAATTTCGTTTTTAATTTGTTCTCTGCTCATCTCTTTAATTCTTTTGGTTTCTCTATATTTATGTTTTATTCCAAATATATACATTTGCATCATTTGACCATCACTTGCTTGATGAGTATTGCCCTTGTATATGTATTTCACAGAAACATATCTCACCTCATCCTAATTTATCTTCTGCATGTTGTAAATCTGCTGCTGAAGCTTCATTTAAAGAAAAGTGACTCATGCAAACATGAGTGCAGCAGATTCACCCTTTAACTCCCCAGTCTGGATGCTTAACGTCACCTACCAGCAGCGTGACCACTTTGACCGTCACTCCCTGCATGCCGTTCTCTATCCGACTCTCCTTCAGACTGCCGTTGAGTCCGTGGATCGAGTCCCACGTAGCGAGCTGCAGAAAACAAGACAAGAGCCAAAACATCTGGTCAGCACAGAGGAATCGATAACGCAACGCTGACTCTTACTTCTTTCATTAGTTTGAGTGTCAAAGTTCCTGAGAGGGAAACACGGCGAGGCGGAGCAGCCGTCAATTAACAAACGGCTCAGAGGCTGCAATCGTACAACTTATTCAGCGGCCTCGTTGGATTTCACGTGGGCCGAGGTCGCGGCTGCAAATGAGACGCGGACAAAGAGGAGCGCGGTGAAACGAGGCGGGAAGTAAATGAAGAGGCGTCTGTGCAGCATCCAGCCCCTTTTCATTCAAACACACACAAAAAACTCATTAGGACCAAAAGAAAAGACCCAAACGTCCCCGACAGGAACATGAACTCGTCATCACTCACTGACATATTATGTTCCTTATATTCTATGTGTTTTATGACATCACATCTGGACTGAATAAAAAGGATAAAAGGTACTTCCCTCATAACTCCGTATTCATAAAGCTGACAGTAAAAAGAGTTGCTCCGAGTGATGAAATTTAAATTCTGACATTTTCTGAGAGTTTCCTCACAGTACAGTTAAGATCCTGTGAAGATAAAAAGTTATTCACAGAGCTCAGCGCTTCAGACCGATCCTAAAGGTGAAACGCCGCCGGCAGCAGAATGACAGCGAGTTAATGTCATAAAAATGTGTTAATGAGACACACACACACACACACTCATACATATATTTCTCATTCATGGACTCAGCATCATTGGAGTGTTTGTTCACATCGAACGCTTCAATCCTTACGAGACAGACTCGGCTTAATTACACATGAATCTCTTATGAATCTCTTATGAATATGGACTCGCCGTCTGCTTCAGTATTACACCATTAACGTAATCGGTTTATGTACGGTTTCATGCATCATCATCAAAATAGGAAGAAAAAAAACAAAACAATAAAAACGGGTCACTTTCACATGAGAGGAGGCTGACAGAACGACGCTCTGCTTAATGGCAGCCGGCGGTTAAATGTGTACGAGCTCCGTAATCTCTGACAAAACGTCTCAATTAGCGCCGCTGAGCTAAACACGCAGTTGCAGCGTCCAGAGCCGTAAACAATAAAGAAGATCAGCGTGTTTCTGCTACTATTATTATTAGTCATAGTTCTATTATTATTATTATGCTGCTTTATTATCATTCTATTATAAATAGTGGCTGTTTTTACTAGTAGTACACATTTAAAAAAATGCTCTGCTATCATATATAATTATCATGATTCGTGACTATGAAGATGTAATGATATTTAATAACCTCTGTCCATCATGGTAGAGGGATCCCTCCTCCTTGTCATCCCTGAGGTTTCATCCATTTATTTAGCCTTTAAAAGGGTTTTAGGTTTTTTTCCTGATCTGATTCGAGGGTCCTGAAGTACAGATTTGTGCCTCTATGAATACAATTAATTGAATTAAATAAAGGAGAGTTCATATGTTGGGATGGAGACGTTGCCGGTGAAATAAGGAAAGACTCTAGTGAAATGATTTATGTAGGGTTACCCATTTGTCCCAGAGGGCCGTACCATCTGTACAACATCTTAAGGTGCAGCAAACAAACAAACAAACGTGAGTTTTAGATGAGATAATGGAAATAAAAAGAGGGAGGAGGCGTGGAGCGACCCGAGAGTGATGGAGAGGCAGCGAGAGAAAGGAAAGGAGGGAGCGCTTGTTTAATCATCAGTCAGCTATTCTCAGCGCCGCTGTCCTCCGGATGATCCCGAGCCCTCGTACGTCTCTCTGTGTGAGATAACAGGGGTCTTCTTCATTAACACACACAGAGAAATTAACTACGCCTCCGTTTATCACAGCCTTTCTTCTGTCTCACTTGAATTGTTGAACTCAACAAACGGCCTTCAGAGTCGATCGGGAAGATGAAACGGTTCTGAATGAAGCTGCAGAGGTTGAAACAGCGAGTCGTCCTCCGGGGTTTATGGGTTTTCACAAGTATGACATGAAGAAATCACTAGATTTCCTGTTTACGTTGTTGTTTTTAACCGGTGGGAGGAAGCAAAGCACTTTCCGAAGATGAAGAAACATGCGGATGAATTTCTTGGCATTTTCCAGATGTTCAACACACTCACAATATATCTCTATCATATTTAATCTCGGCTGCGTTCACACGAAACATGATGGTAATCAGGTGTGAAAAGTCCCGGCTGATCATTTACTGATAAAATGATTAATGTGAGCTCCTGATGTTGAACTGAAATAAACTTCCCCGTAAAGAAATAATAAAGACAAATCTGACCAACACCAGATCACCGTGAACATCCCCGCCTACAATTATTCGATTATTGATAGTCGTAAAAGTAGATTTCCCAAAATGCCAGGCGCTCCCAGGTGAGTTGCGGGTCTTTCTAACGGCGGCTCGTTTCGCTGAGTTACGGCGGCCATGTTGCTCTGTGCTGTGAGAGGAGCCGGTAATGAGAGGAGATGGCAAGAAATATGAGACATGCTCCAAAAAATCCTGCTGAAGGTCTTTTGGTGTTTCCTTACGAATCTGCACGGAACAAAAACGTGTCATTATTCATCAGCATTAATGTTCCTCTATTCTATTTGAAACAAATCTAAGTGCACAGGGATAATGAAGCGGTCCTGTAATGATTACTGAAGTAAGTCTGCTGCACCTCGACCAGCTGGTTACCATGACGACCGTTGCACCTTCCACATTGTTGATTTCCCCACCGTTGTCTTCATCAAACTGGAGACAGAAGTCGTTTGTCAGAGATGCAATAAAAAGTTGGGGGAACTCGTTCAGAAGCTTAGTGGATTCAGAGCAGACAGGAAGTGATGCATCGGCATCTTTTATTTCATTCTGAAGTCTCCGAACACGAAGAACTGGCTAGATGCTAACGTCCGCATCAGTTTCCATAACAGCTATGGACGTGGATCCACTAGGAACCTGGACTTCATTAGTGCAGTGTTCTTCTCTCATTGTCCTGTTCTATGTTCTGACAGCGCTGGGAGCTTAGCTTAGCTGTTAGCTTCAGTTTTTGAGAACATTGTCTTCTCTTTAGGTTGAATACAACGTTACAAAGTAGTTTCTGTGAGACTTGCAGGAATCACATAATTACACATAGAGACACATCACAAAGAAGTGTCTGCAAACGTGGTCTGGAAGCATCACATCTGCTCTTTGAGCTGCCTAACAGGACTGGATTTAAATGGTTTTTGGAAATACATTTTTGGATGAAACCTATTTGGTGCCTCGATTACGTTCACTGAGAACAATTCTACACATTTCTTTGGAAAAGGAAGGATGTTTTGTTGAAGTTTGCACACTGCCAGGTTTGTTGCTGGATGTTCACAGCAGGAAACATTTAGAAATGACTTTTCTTGAGCTATCATAATAACCGCTGTACGGTGATTGTTAAGGTTATGCTACTACAGCACTTTGGGGAAGTTTAGAGAACTTGGAGGACCAACCCTGCCTTCTCTAGACCACTGTGGTGTACCAACCCTGCCTTCTCTAGACCACTGTGGAGGACCAACCCTGCCTTCTCTAGACCACTGTGGTGGACCAACCCTGCCTTCTCTAGACCACTGTGGAGGACCAACCCTGCCTTCTCTAGACCACTGTGGTGGACCAACCCTGCCTTCTCTAGACCACTGTGGTGGACCAACCCTACCTTCTCGAGACCACTGTGGTGTACCAACCCTGCCTTCTCTAGACCACTGTGGTGGACCAACCCTACCTTCTCGAGACCACTGTGGAGGACCAACCCTGCCTTCTCTAGACCACTGTGGTGGACCAGCCCTACCTTCTCGAGACCATTGTGGAGGACCAACCCTGCCTTCTCTAGACCTCACTCTGCCAGCATGGCTCACAGATGTTTCTCAGTATACGATCTGAACTCGACATTCTGTCAAAACATATTTGCTTTTGCAAATTGGCGGCACGTAATTTATCTTGGCGCGTGGGTCGCCAGAGGTCGCGTTTGAAGCACCGGCTTTGTTCGGCATCAGTTTCATGTCGGGAACTAATCAGCTTTCACTCTCCGGAGACATAGGTTCCATTTATAAGGGACCACCTGACAAAATTAAGCTTAAATCAAATTAAGAAAATCCTGGAGAGTCATGTAATAAAGACGTGCTCTCCGTGCCGGTTTCAGCCTCCGTCTCCCGGTGGAGGTCAAACACGGCGGATAAATCTCCCCTTCGACGCCGCTCATGCATTATTCCGCCACGCCACGCTTCTTTCCCCTTTTCTCAAATGTCAGGCCTCTTTTTTCCTCCGTCCCGTCATCCAAAAAGGCAACGCCGGCTGTATTTCTGTAGCTCACTCTCCCGTGGACAGCTGAGCCAAATGCCAGCATTTGCCACCGTTTCAACCCCACCCCCGATGCCGCTCGACTCCACACTTCGTCTTTTATCTCCACACCTCCTCCTCACCCATTTTTCTGATGATTCACAACGACGTTGACGGGAGTGTGTGCTACGGCACCAAACCCTCATCACTCCGGCCGCCGTCTCCCAGAGATCACCTGTCGCCTGTCAGACGGCGTTGGCGGCGTATGCTGATGGAGTTTGACTCTCCGTGGGTTCAGGTAACCATCACCATTAAGGCTGCATTCAAACCAACACATTACCACGAAGATGAGTCGAGTTTAGTTGCCACGCAACGAGAGGAACTGAAATTAAAAATGCCTTTTTAACCCTGTTACGTCTCAAAAATCCTCGGAAACCTAAAACAAGTGGAGTTGCCTGCGATAAAGCTTGGATGATTCATTTGTGGAATTAACACGTACATTTCTTTAACACATAAACGCTGTTGGCTCTCTGGATGGAAGTATACAACAAAGATGGAACAATCAATAAACAACGTAATGTTAGCAAGTGTGCAGTGGGTAGAGGGAGAAAGAGAGAGAGAGAAAGAGAGAAAGAGAGAGAGAGAGAGAGAGAGAGAGAGAGAGAGAGAGAGAGAGAGAGAGAGACGATGAGTATGAAGTTAGCAGTAAAGTCAGCGTGAAAGCAGCAGTTCAGACTGCGTTGCGATTATTTGTCCATGAATAAATGGGAATTAGCCCTGACATCAGCAACAACTGTGGCTCGGGAACACTTAAGGTGGGCTGACCTTTTAAGGTGGACCAGCACAATTGTCCTTTAACTGACAAGCTGCTCTGAGTCTAATCTAACGTTTTTATCGTTAATTATTAAAAGCTCTATTTGTATCAGGAAAAATAACTACTCATATCAGTACTCGGTATCGGCAAGTAATGAAATTAAAGTACTTGTACTCGATCTCACGCACACACAGACACACACACACACACACACACACACACACACAGACACACACACACACACACAGAGACACACACATACACACACAGAGGCACACGCACACAAACACACACACCTCGTGTAGTGTGATATAATAGCAACATCCCTATGAGGTGATTCTGCTGAGGTAAACACATATTTGCACCAAGGACACACACACACTGTAAGGTCAAATCTTCATACATGCAGAACCACCCACACACACCCACACCCACACCCACACACACACACACACACACACACACACACACACACACACACACACACACACACACACACACACACAGACACACAGAGATATCCTCTGATGCGTTCCAGCGCTCTGAACCTCTTTGATGTTTCTAATCTATACACCGTTCGCTCTCTGGGGCCTTTTCAAATAAAAATACACTGATATGAATGGCAATTAGTCGACACGTACAGCTTTTCATTTCTACTTTTTCTGCTCGTCTGAAAAGACGATCTGTGGGTGTCGGATAATTAACACACCTACTGGGACTTCATATTCAACCTTCACTGGATTACAAAACTTTAAAAAGAAAGAGACCTGTTTTTCCACAATTTGTTATTCAGTACGTTAACCAACAGCTTCGCTACATGGCGGTTTATTGAGACAACCTCTGGGAGTACGAGCGAACACATCGGTGGAGCCAACGAGGAGAATGATACGCTTTATAACGCAAGAAACAAGAAATAAACGAAAAAAAAAAAATCCTTTTAATGATAAATTGTTGTTTTGTTCACCAAATGTATATTTTCTTTGTCCCCAGAGGATTTATCAATATGTTCTTGACTATTGCGCCATCATTAGGCCATGACTTCCCATGAGTTGTGCCCTAGCGCCCTCTATTGAACAGCCACCACTGATTATAAGTATTTCCATTTGGGCCGGGTGCCGATACAAAACCGATATTTTGTTCAGAATATGTTGCAAGTTTCTTGGATTTTCTATTCCTTATTATAACAAATGTTTTGTCTCGCATATCAGGTATAAATCAACGACATCTCGCGTTTCTTTAGAAACATAACATCGTGGCCGTGCCTGAAGGGCTGAAGGGTTTTATTTATTTAGTAAATTCCTGCGAATCCATGTCAACATAGGACGTTTCATATATTCCCCACATTTTCAATGAAATCCTCTCTGAAATGCAAACATCACATGTGTTTCCTGTCATTCGTTCTCAGTCTTGTCGTGATCTGAGCCTGATTGGTGACATCATTATGGGATGGTGGTGGTCGCTCATTGCTGCTCACATATGATAGAAACAAGAAACTTTCCATCTTGGCTTTGAAAAATTAAAAAAAAATTGTAAAAGGAGAGAAAGATATATGTCTCGTTCTATGTATTATTCACACAAATTAGCAAGAGCCGAGTTTTCAAAAGGCACAAATTGTTGTTAACGACTCTGAATTACCTCGGGGGATTTGCAATTAATGCCGTCTGAGGCTCATTTTGGTTTCTCCAGCAATTTCTAATGGATTCATTTCAGAACGCGTGGTAACAATGCGCTCCCATTACGGACGAATGGGTGGGCAATTTCTATCTAACTAAATAATTGCAGAAAATGTTTAGCCTGTCTCTGAGAGAAAAAAGACAGACGGAGAGAGAAAAGCATCACGAGACAAAGACAAGACAAAGACGCCTTCATTAAACGAATAGAAAGAAATCTGTGACATAATGTCATTATTATGTAAAAGAATATGAGAAATAACACAAATCTACATGTGACGACTTGTTTAAGGTGTATTTACAACACGGACGCACTGGAAATTCTATTAATATATTATATTAGTTGTAGTTCGGCTAAAAATATGTGAATAAAGAAATGATGGAATAAATGAGTGATGGAAGGAAAACAAAAGATGCCAAAACTGCGAAAAGCTCTTCGTTATTCATTTAAACATTTCCTGCACAAGTTTGTGGGAGTAACACATTTCTGATGTGCTTCAAATAATCACAATTATGATGATTATTATCATCAGATTATAACATATATTTCTACTGATGGAAGGTAAAAAAGGTTTGATGGTAAACTTGAAACCACCAGTTAGAGACGAAGGAAACCTTTCTGACTTTTGCCTTTTTATTATTTATAGCGCTTTTCCTTCTCGCTTTCTTTAGTTTCAATTTAATAAAATTAATCAACACAAACATGTTTCCCTTGAAAATGTCATTTAGAGAGAAGTTAGTTTTCAGGGAACATCAGTTTGTAGGAAACAAGGTTAAAAATGTACACAGTTTATGTTTTATAATGTGGTTCAAATAGGTGTAGAAATGTTTAACAGTTTGATTTTTACAGATATGAGCATGCGGACAATTTAAAAACATATTTAATGTAGAAAATCAAGCACCTTTTAACAAATGTTGATATAAATCTGGATATTTAGTAGCGTTGCATTGCGCCTCAGCAGCAAAACAAACCATTGGAGAAAGAAGGCATTGGAGAAAGAAGGCTGAAGACATGTCAGTAATTGGTTTATGATCATAATTAAATAGTTCTCTTAACTTTCCTTATTTCGCTGAGACCTGCTGAGGACCCCCTGCAGGACCCCTGAGAGTCCTCAGACACTAGTTTGGAAAACACCGGAGCTAAAAACGGAGCCAGAGAGATTTTCTGTCTGCTGTAGTCGCCCCGATGGGCGAGGACGCCCGTCTGATTAAAAACAGCAACACTCCCTCCGAGGATCGTGGGCGAGAGCGTGATGTCTTCTGACGCACGTTCAGCCGCGGCCGATCGAAGGGGGACGCAAAAAATAGGGTTTCTTTCGTGGGAGGGTGATTTTACCGACGACAGACATCAGAAGTCAATGAGATGAGAAAAAGTGAGGACGGAGAGATGGAATAACACACGGGGGAGGTCTGGAGGACCGGAGAGAGGACCGGGTTTCTGGGGGTGAAATGACATTTCAATCTCTATCAGCTGTGATCTGGAGCCGGGGGGGGGGGGGATAGCCCCAAGAGGAGGAGGAGAGGCGTGGACGGCACCGGGAGATGGAGATCTAGATAGCGACAACACTGAGGGGGGAAATGAGCCCTGTGTGTGTGTGTGTGTGTGTGTGTGTGTGTGTGACAGACAGACAATATCTCCCCCGCACATCAGAAACTCTATAAAAGTTTCCCCGCGTGTGATCGACTCCCAGCAGCGTCGTCTTCCTCTCACGCAAACAGAAACAGAAAATGCACCAACACAAGATGAACCGGAGGCTTCGCCTGTCTCACTTTCAGTCAGGCAGACGGGACGTTCTCACTGCCGAGGCGTCATGCAACACAGCCTAGTCAGTGCTCCACCCATTGCATTATGGGTATATAAACCAAAGTAGTATGAAGAGAGATATATTGATAGTCCAAACAGGGAGGGAGGGGATGTGGACAGGTCAAACAAACACAGGACTTTCATCCAGGAGACTTCTGTGTGTGTCACAGAAGTAAATGATGACATGTTGTCACGTTAGTAACGTGAATCGTTAGTGTGGACAGCCACGTGAGTCGCTAGCCAGCAAATTTAACATCAACCACAATCTTTCCCGAAACCTAAGCTAGTGGTTTTATTGTCTAAACCTGACTTCCTGTGAAGACTTAACTTTATTTTGAAAAGACAGCTTGTGACAAGTGTATTTGACATGTTGCCGAGTGTGAACTTGTTGTAAATGCAGGTTGAAGATTAAAAAGGAGTGAGTACTAAATTCCTGAATCAACCAATCGAGATGTAGGAGAGAACCATGAAGACCAACGCTTCAATCTATGACACGCTAGGTTCAACTCTAGCGCCATGTTTCAAAATAAATGTCCAGGCTCACTGGAAATGTACAGCTAATTAAATGTATTAAGTCTCATTTCAAAATAAACTTCGAAAATAGGTATCCACATAATGTTTATTGCCAGCATCTTTTATTTTTTTTCAATTGTTCCCAATGAGGAGAGAGCATGTGCAGATGAATGCGCCCGCCTCAATTAACGGTGTTTTTTCTTATCTGAGCACTTTATTTTGAAAATCTCTGAGCTTTTCATGAAAGTCCTGTATTTGTTTGTCCCAGCAGCCCCACGCTGACTATCTCTTTCTTTATGCTACGTCAGCTGGGGTTTCATCAGCACTAATATAAAAGCTGCTTGTAGTTTATGTTGATCTTGAAGGCAGCGTTGTGGACATTTATTTGGATTATTGAGATTCATGTTGGTGAATCCGGCGTTTGCACCGAGTGGTAACAACAATCTGTCTTCCTGCTTGCCTGCTGGTGAGATGGCTAATAACTGGGAGGTCTTCATGTGTATCTGCTGGAGATATATTTCTGTGCTGGTTGGGGTAATAATAATATGTATGTATGTGTGTGTGTGTGTGTGTGTGTGTGTGTGTGTGGGCCTTGGACATGTGTTCTCCTAATAGCAATTATGTAACACAGGAGGGACGCATAACTCAGAATGAGATGCCAGGTGATTAAATCTTCATCACTGCAGCAACCATGTGTGCAAGTGTGTGCGTATGAGTGTACGTGTGTGTGTGTGTGTGTGTGTACGTGTATGTGTCTGCACTACAACCTCACACACCCGCAAGCTGCTAAATCATCTAAATTGCTATGAGTGTAAATAAAATTATTCATATGAATGTTTTATTAAAATGTACACACACAAGCACAGGGGTGCACACACACACACACACACACACACACACACACACACACATACACACACACACACACACGCGTGCGCGCGCACAAACTGCCTCGTCTCTTAAAAACTTTGCTTGCAAGCAACTAAACTGAAATGTGTGAAATTTTTTTTTTACGTTTCTCAAAAATACATTGAATCAAAAAGGCTGCGACGGGGTCAAACGAGGGACTTTCACCCAGGAGACCGTTGTTTGTGTCCTTTGTGAAATCAAAACTAACTTACTTTGTAATTTCAACTCAAAACACGATCTTTTACAAAGCGCGTGTCTATAGCAGTTTAACAATAACCCATTAACGCACATGTGTACGATGATGACGTCATTAACATCACGTTATTCAGGTGACTATTTGACTATTAACGCACAAAGAAACGGTAATTATGGTAATAAGTGTAATTGTTCGGACTCGTTGGAGTGGATTCGCTCGATTCCCAGAATCTTTTTTTAAACTGAAAATGAGAAACTCACATGTTTCCATCTGTGAATGATTTTATTTCTTTTCTTTGATCTCACACACGTGGCTGTTAATTCAGTATCAATGTCTCCCTGATCCCGTCACTTCCTACCCATCAGCTCTATTCTCCCCACGTTGTTTTCTCAATATTCTCTCCTTGTTCCTGTTCCTTCTCTCTCAGCCTGATGGTTTTTTTTTTTTTTTACGATGGCCCAAATCCTCCTTTTCATTTCCTTTCTTTGTCTTTCCTTCCTCCTCCTCATCCCCTCACTTCATTTCCTGTTTCTTTATTCACGTTTATTTTGCACTTTCCTTCCCTATGTTTTATTTTATTTTCCTTTTCACTTAGAATTATTTGAAGTTTTTAATGAAGGTCTTATATTAACATTAGACTACACTAGTTTAAGGTGGTAACAACATGCACTGGTTAAAGTTATTCTCCTTCTTTGTATTGATTGATTTACTGTACAATGGTGGCTACACACATTTATGGGCAGAGGACGTAAAACTCTTGAGAGAGTTAATTAAAACCTCGTTCATCCTGTTAAATATTGATTGGTTTAGCGGCGAGGGATACGTGTTCGCCGTCCTCGACAGCGGCGCCGTTAATCAAGGTTAACGCAACATGGTTAAACAACTTTTTCAATAATTGGAAAAATTAATGAAGTGAGAAGTGTTGGAGCTCGCTGTTGTATAAATGATGACCGGCTTTACTCATGGAGGAACCGTTAACGTGACTCTCCAAACAACTACAGCTCCCATGAGGCCCTGAGATATGTTGCTGTTGCGCACTAAGAAAATAAGAGTTTTATCTCGATGAAGCGAAGAGCTTTTCAATTTTTCACTGCAGCTGCTGAGGCTCGTTAATCAAAGAGGAGGAATGAGGAAATCCATCATCAGTGGAGGTGAGCGAACCTTAAACCTTCAGTTACCTTAAACCTACAGTGTGTCTTCCTACATTTCCCAGAATGCAATTTGGATTTACAATAAAATTCATCTCAAAGTATATTTCCCCCGCTGTTCTCCTGGATAACAGAACCGTGACGCAGGTTTGAGTCATGACGACCACTCTTCTATGTTTCTGCCTCGTTTCATCTGAAACAATACGACACCCATGATGCTCAGCAGCTGGTTGTCTGGAGAAGAAGCCAACTCAGCAACGTGGAAAATATCCAAATCTGATGTTGTTTGCTCCACAGACAGTCTCTGGTTTTACTCCTAGTTTGTTCATCTCCACCACAGACTGCTATGCTGTGATGTGTTGAAATGTAAGCTGCATTGATTTTTGCATTGGAAGCTTTTTATTTGTATATCGGCAACAGTATACTGTTCTTATATCAGGGATATGCTCATATCACTCAAGTCAATGTACTTGTGACAAAGAAAAGCTTTTCTTTAATAAAAGATTAGAAGATTTGCTTTAATGATTATCACAATCTACCGCTTATTGTGCGCGGGGGGGGGGGAGGGGTACTTCAGATTTAATTTGTTTTTTTAAATCATGCATGGAAATGTACACAAAAAAATTGTTGCATCAAGATTCATTGACAATCAGTTTATAATCTAATCATTGATCTCTGAATCGCAATCTATTAGAATTGAGATTCCCACCCCTAATGTGGATTCTGGTGTGAAGCTGATAACAAAGTTAGCTTCATAATTCAAGGTCAAATTTACAGCTAAGTGTTAAAATCATATTAGTAGTAAACTGCATTGGTAGCGTGTTGGTAGCGTGTTGCGACCTGTCAATCAGCCCCGCCCCTAAAGCATCCCCTGCTTTCTGGTCTGTTGGACTCTAAACGGACCATCCATCCATCCATCCATTGTCTACCGCTTATCCTGTATTCAGGGTCACGGGGGGGCTGGAGCCGATCCCAGCTGTCATTGGGCGAAGGCAGGGTTCACCTGGACAGGACGCCTGTCTATCACAGGGAGACATGTAGAGACAGACAACCATTCACACTCACATTCACACCTACGGGCAATTTAGAGTCATCAATCAACCTATCCCCATCCTGCATGTCTTTGGACTGTGGGAGGAAGCCGGAGAACCCGGAGAGAACCCACCTTACACGGGGAGAACATGCAAACTCCACACAGAAGGAACCAGGCCGACCCGGGAATCGAACCAGGGACCCTCTTGCTGTGAGGCGAGAGTGCTACCCACTACACCACGTGCAGCCCCTAAATGGACCATAATGTACTAAATGATCATCATGCTGGATTGAAGAAGACTTGGAAATAGAGATTGAGACCATAAACTCATGTTTACAATGTTTACTGAGATAATACATCAAGAGAGAATTAGAGATATTTCTCATAGACTTCTATACAATCAGAGAGGAGTTGCCCCCTGGTGGCCATCAGAGAGAATGACAGTTTAAGGCACTTAAGATTTTGCTTCATTTCTCAGAACCAGATGTTGCTGGCCATCTCACACACACTTAAGCCACGCCCCTAGTAGCTCCCCACAAGTATTGGTCTGGACACTAACCCTCTCACACACACACACACACACACACACACACACACACACACACACACACACACACAACACACACTCTTGAATCAGTGTCATCAGACAGCAGCACTAACAGCAGGCCTGAGGACACGCGTCTGCAAATATCACTGAGTGGGATTTAATGAGCTGGAGAGCTTCTCATGTAAATCTGCTTACATGTGTTTAACACACTACGTTTGTTTATGTGAATATGGCGTTCCTGATAATTAATGGCGACTGAAGCCTTTTGATACTGCTGCAGTTCCTCGTTCATCTTTCTGAATGTGTTTGTGTCTCACTGGCGTTCAACTGATGATTGGAATATTTTAGTTTAGTTTATTTACTGCAAAACTAGGATATAATACAAGTAGAGGAGTCATTTAATATTAAAGTCCCAGTCGGCAACATTTTTTGACCATATTCACTGAAGCCGACACTATGCTCCGATAGAACAACATAAATCATCCGGTTTTAGAAGAAAAAGCGCGCTTCTAAACTCTAAATTGCCCGTAGGTGTGAATGTGAGCGTGAATGGTTGTCTGTCTCTACATGTCGGCCCTGTGATAGACAGGCGTCCTGTCCAGGGTGTACCCTGCCTTCGCCCAATGACAGCTGGGATCGGCTCCAGCCCCCCCACGACCCTGAATACAGGATAAGCGGTAGACGGTGGATGGATGGATGGATGGATGGAAGAGCGCCTCTACGTGCACGTAGAGCCTGTTGTTTGTTTGGCAAAAAATCCAAAGCACCTGGATCATCCTGTCCAATCAGCACGCAGGGCTGTGTTCGTGCACACACAGAGCCCCTCCTCCCTCGGGTCGTACCACTATCACAGGAGGGAGGCGGAGGGAAGTAGCTACAAGCTTCTAATTCCTCGTTAAAAACCGAAAAGAGATCGAAAACAACCAAGGAAAAGAAAACACCGGTGGAAAACAAGGAAAAAAAGAAAGATTGCGACGGTGCCGTGATAAAACCAGAGTCAACATCGGACCCGCGTTTCAAAGGTGGCGTGATCTAAGGGATTTCAAAGGGCACGAAGTCGAGGGGAATGAGCATGGTGGTCGCGGGGGAGGAGCGTGAGAGTTGTAAACATTCAGAATCTGACAGAGCGCCCTCGATCCACCGGACTGACACTTTTTTCGCTTATATTTTAGTAGGATAACGAAACGTATTCTGTTTTACTTCCTTCCAACACTAACACCTGATGTCCTGCTAGAAGACCTGAACCCAGTACATGAAGTGGTCTGACCCAGTTCAGAACAAAGCTCTCAGACCTTCCTGCTCTGCTGTAAACTCAGTGACTTCACTCTGTTGTTACCGATGATCCCCAGCAGGGTGCAAACAGTACATTAAAGCTCCTAAAGGTTTAATGAAGGAAGGCTGGGAACGTCTGCACTAATGTAGAAGATGTGTTGCGTATCAGTGAACGGCTCCAACACGGCCGACATGACGGCTCAGCAACAGTAAACAGCCTGCAGAGCTGGTTTCTGCAGCCGAACCCGGCGAGTTAGAAGAGGTCAGACACACAGAATACATCTGTTTAACTTTGGGATGTTTGTGTGCAAATGTGTTCAGACACATTAGTCCAGAAACCAGACCAGACTAGTTGGAGACACCAGAGACCGTCTGTGGTCCCCCAGTATTAGATGGAAATACTCAATTACTTGAGTACAGTACTTAGTAGTAGTAGTAATAGTAAATGTACGGCTCCATCATCAAAGCACTTCCTGAAGTTCAGTCCAATCAGGCTACAGGTACTTTAGCTACCATAGCTAGTTAGCATACATTAGCATAGCCACTGTTTGACTGCTACACTGAAACTTTCCTGGGGAAGTTTTGTGAAAAATTGTGCCTCAAATATATTCTTATATCAGGACCCCACATCATTTACCAAAAACTAGTTCCATCTTGTTTTGTATTTCATGCACCGGTGCATTTTGAGATTCCGGTCCATTTAGCTTCCACAACACGTTTTCTTTCAGACTAGTGGAAAGCAAAACCATTACCATTATAGAATAGAAATATATAATTCTGCATTTTCATATTTACACATACAGAAAACTTTCACTACAAAACAATAATTGGCTTAATGTGACTAACTGCGTGATATCTATGTTTCGCAAATATTTAAATCCACATCTTTTTTCTCAGACTCTGAGCCAGATATCTCCACTTCAGTCGTTCTTGCATCCACCAGACTTTGCGGTCTCATTCTTGTCTGAAGGTTTAGTTATTTATTCATTTTATGAATAAAAATCTCATGAAAAATGGTTGTTGACAGTATTTTTCTGATTTCCAGAGTGATAGAAAGAGAAATCCAAACTCCTCTCAGTGAAAAACTTTGACCCAAAAATGTCAACAAAATGCAACAAGAATGTGCACCGCTTTGCACCGCCGGTTTTTGCACTTCGCTCGGCCGAAATCAAAACTCTGTGAACTCACCCTCTTGATGTCCTTGCCGAAGGTCTCGCTGAAGCTGGAGCCGAGGATCTCGAACTGGACGTGAGAGTTGGCGCCGCTGTCCTTGAAGTCCATCGTACCGGTCAGACCGGAGATGTTGCCCTGGAGGGACGAGAGATGGGGGAGAGAGAGAGAGAGAGAGAGAGAGAGAGAGAGAGAGAGAGAGAGAGGTGACTTACATATACACTTTGATCTGGACACATGAACGTTCACCTTCATCTTGACCTTTAACTTTTATGGGACTCATTCAGTTGTCATGAACAGCTTTGAGATGGAATTTGAGAAGGAATTTATTAAACTTTAACAAAGTTATTTCTGTTGCGAAAACTGAAGGAACCACAGTGGTGTCACCTGTCATATTTTTTATAATTGATTATTTATCTCATGTTTTTTCCCCTCCTGGCGGTTGGACTCATAGTTGTTATTGTGGAGGACTTCGAAGGCAACACGCTGCAGCGCAAACCAAAGAGCAGCGACTTTATTAAAGCGTATTTTATCTTGTAGCCGCGCTAGAAGAGACCTTAAAACTTTAATGTTCACTCAGATAAAATATATAATGAAGTGACATAGAGAGACGGGAGGAGACATTTAAAAGGGTCAGAAAGAGTAACGATGAGGAAACTAGTACGGGGGGAGGGGGGGGTGAAGGTGAGGAGAGAGAAACAAAACCAACTCGGTCACACTCCAAACTCGTAAAACACCAACGCTTGATCAGTGGCCCTCGCCTCACAGCAGATCAACAAGCCCCCGGAGAGATATCATGGCCTCCAACATCGTCTCAGTTCTCTTTATAAGCATCGTCATCATTAGACGCTCTGGTCAACGGCAAGAGACGAATCCATTTTGGGTTTTTAATGACCAAGTTATCTTTTAAATTGGCAAAAATCAAACGTTTAATTCTGAAAAATACTTGCCTCTCTCCGTTGACTAAAGATATGTGTTCTGAAATAAGGTCCCATAGGCATTATCTGCATCCTTATTAGTCATTAATTATTAGCACCATGTATCTGTCTTTGATGGACATCTCTGAGCTGAACGTGGTATAAAGTGCGAGGCGGAGGATCGGGTCGGACAGTCGTGTTGAACACAGACTTTCACCCAGCAGATTGCTGTTAATGTTCCATGTGAGATCAAGTCAACATTTACTTATTTCAGGACACGTATATATTGAACATCACACAATAAATAACAAAATAACACTAAATTTCAAATAACAAGTTTTTCCTAAACTTAAACAAGTAAAGCCAAAAATTAGTCATTGGCACTTTAATTTGAAAGGACACCCTGCGTGCAATGACAGGAAACGCCTCCAAAACTGACTAAAAACCGTGTTGTTTAGCTGCCTCATTCAACCACGTTTGAGGCGTAACATGAAACACCATAAGGCCTGAAGGCGAGCCGAACGCCGCCGCCGTTTCACTGAAAAGGCCACGGATGAAATGTGGCGTCGTGGCTTCCATCAGTTCACGTGAAAGCGAGACTGAATGCTCCCGTCACCGCGGGCCGGCGAGCTAAATGTTCCCCCGTCAGCCGCAAAGGTCGCAGCCAAGCATCACCTGGAGGAAAATAATGTTGGTATCATGTTTGTTTGGGGGTTGGCGAGCGGCTTTGCTACAAAGTCACCGATGCTTCCAGTCAGCCATCTGTCTTCCAGTAATAAAGAGACGTCACCTGACTGTATCACTGCCTGTCTGCCTGTCTACCTACCTCTGTCTCAGGTCTGTCAGCGGGTCTAACTCTGATGGAAAAGCCTGTTTGTAATGGAGAGGAAAGGTCATGAGAGGCGCCATAAAGCATCAAGTTGCAGCATGAAAACAAACGATTACACCTGCAACAAGCAGAGCAGGTCAAACAACGACTCATCTGCTGGAAAAGACTGAAATCATTTCAGCTAAATTAAATGTGACTACTCTAACAACGTCCGTTCTATAAGTACTATTATGCAGTTCTCTTGTCAAAGGGTTCCAGTTGCATATTACGAGTCTTGCGTTCGGGTATCAACATACAAAACATCGTGCCGTAGTTGCTTTACAATCAATCCCATCAACCCCGGTTCATGTGGACACGGTAGGTTGCAATTTCCAGATGTGGGCTTCTTGATGTCTGTGTTTGAAATGTGGGAATTGTTTCCGCTGTCATCTTGTGAGCACTGAGCTAGATTCAATAGGGCGTGATTCATTTGTTTGAGTCGTGGAGAAGAGGTAGGACTAAAAACATCTTCCAACTCCTTTCAGACATGTGATATATATTCTGTGGTTATATTTGTTATTTATGCAGCTGCAGACAGCAGAAGGCTTGTATGCAAAGGAAACAGGTACAGTATGTTGAACAGCATCCATTAGCTCCTGAAGATAGACAGTACATCATCTCAGGTACATTCAGACTCCTGACTCGATTCACACAAACACATTCAATATACACAGAAAGTGAACGGCATCAAGCAGAGAGTGGAAGTGTATTTCGCCATCAGCCCACAAAGTCATTTTCCATCTCATCAGCAGAGTTGCTGGGGAGACGGCGTTGTTGGAGTTCGGGGGAAGCGGGACGCGTTGCTCTCGTATGAGATGTGAAATTCTGACTCTAGAAACAACTTTCTGTGCTGAAAGTCACGAGAAAAAACATTATTAAAAGGTAGCGCTCAAAGTTATATAGGAAAGTATCATCAGAATGGTGTATATTTCTTTACGGTATTACATCTGAGGGGGTAGAGGTTAGACGGGGTGAGAATGTATTCCTGCTGCTGTTTGCATTATTTATCAGTGAGGAGAGGGAATATCCTTCAGCCTTTTCATTTTGATGACAGCGTAATGGGTTTTTATACATCCAGCTTTTGGTTCTGCTATACGCCGATGACACAATCATTATGTCTACGACATAAGAAAAGGTACAGAGAGTAATGGATGTGGTTTTTGAGAAATTAGATAAAAGGAGAGAGAGAGACACAGAAATACAGAGAGGGAGGGAGGGGGAGGGAGAGAGAGAGAGAGAGATCTTTGTAGATATTTTGATCCAGCAACAGAGTATTTGACTAATGTAGATTTGCTACTTGTACTCGAGTTACAAGACGTGAGTTCTTCCTCCACCGCTGGTAATATGTCGACCTCAGAGAAAACGTGGACGTTCAAGCCTTCTCTACGAGCTGACGGCCGTCTGAAGCTTCGACAGGAAGTCCTGGAGACGCAACGCCGCAACCAGATAGTGAACTTGCTACGTTTAGTTCTGATGATGATTACAGCTGCTCGTGATTTATTCTCACAGTGCGTGGTGGCCTGTTGCGATACATATTGATTTATGATATACATATCTATGAATTCATTGGGGGGGGACATGCTGAGCATATTTGAATATTCTGGGTGATATATATTATAATATATTAATGACGGCCTTGAACACAACTGGAGGAGGATCACTAACAAGCTCGCTGGTCGTTACTAACCATGAGAGACGCCAACGAAACTCAGAGATGTTTATGAATAAAACAGAGCTCTCGGAGCTCAGAGGGACTCATCAGCTCGGCTGAGAAGCATCGTTCACCAATTAGAGGCCGCGTGTCGAGGTTCGATGGGATTTCCATGCACATCGGGGTTGAGGAGGGATGGTCGCACCACCGGCGGCCGGCGGTTCGTGTTTGATTTGGACAAAGACGTTCTTTATTCAGTTGTTTAAGCTTGTTATGCCCTAATATTGCTATGCCCTCCCCTACGTGGAATCTCCAAAGCTTTCATAATTAAATCTCTAACAGAAAACAACACGTGTTCATGCTACAGAAGACATGAAGGACGTTTAATAAGCTAACAAGCCCTGAAAGAAGACTCATTGCTACATTTCAGCTTCATTTCAGACACATTTTTGAGGGAAATGATATCTATTTGCAACATAACAAAAACAAAATGTTCATTAATGACAAATTGAATATTTGCATACGTTTGGTGAACCAGATGCTTCAGTAAACGGACTAATGAAACAGTTTGCATGTTCTGATGCGGCCCTGAAAGCATCACAGAGACGCGAGGTGAATAAAAAGCCTTCAGTACCTTCTGGATGGTCTCCAGCATGGACCAGCCTCCGTTCCACGGCTTGGTGGACTTCCGAATGCAGTTGAGGCTCGCCATGCTGTGCCACTTCCTGTCCTCCAGCTTCCTGTAGAAGGCGTTGGCGAGCATCAGCACGCTGTCGTACAGGTAGAGGTTGGACACCTGGAGAGGCAGGGACACAGAGACAACCTTTAAACCATATGTATATTTCCTAAATGTTAGTTTTCTGAAATAGCCCCTGCTTTCTGGTCTGTTGGACTCTAAATGGACCATAATGTACTAAATGAACATCATGCTGGATTGAAGAAGACTTGAAACTAGAGATTGAGACCATAAACTCATGGTTACAATGTTGATGAGATAATAAATCAAGAGAGAAGACTTCTATACAAGACAGAATGCAGCTTTAGGGCACTTTTTTGAAAGAAGATGTGTAAGGGAAGTGAAATAAACCCAAATCTTTAACACCCTTTATGCTGTTAGTGATGTGAAAATCATGTTAATAAACCTTTAACACAAAAATCAAAGCATTTTCTAACAATTCAACAATTGTGTTTTACCGAAGCTCACTTAAACCCTACGCTACCATTTGAAAATACTCTTTGTGCATTGCATTGTGGGACGATATCGACCATTAGTGGCACTTGAAAACATCGAGTGTCATCTATGCTGCACGCTGGCTACATGTGTGACACAGCTGGGTGCTGCATCATCTGCTGGCTCGAGGCGCAAGCACGCACACACTCACACACACACACACACACACACACACACACACACACAAGTCAGCTTGTAGGCAGCCTGTCCACATGTGATCATGTCGTGTCTCTCCCTCGGCTGCGGAGGGTCGAGGAAACACACTTTGACAAATCACACACTCACTCACACACACGTCAAAGCAGAGAGCAGAGACCAAACGCAGGGTGACAAATGAGCATCGCTGTGTCCAGATGAGTCCGGCTGACTGGCATGAAGTCCACGCAGCACGCCACCCGAGGACACACACACAAGCTCTTTTGTCGTTGAACGGCTGAAATCCAAAGAGAAAAAAGACTGATGCTGCAGGATACTTTGTGTTTTTGCAAAGCTGCAATCTGCCCCAAATGTAAAACACAAACCTGCTGTCACATCTGAACCGGCTGTCAGGTGTTCGACACAGAAGCTGCAGTTTGTGTCAAAACATAATTTTTGAGAAAAATAACTGCATGTTGCTCTTCTCAGACAGATTTAGACAAAAGAAATAACATATTTGCTAACTGTGAACAGGATGAAGCACAGTTGTTGCTTTTGGTGCCGTCACCCAAAACAAATGCAGTGTTACACATTAATCAGTGTGGGACTCATTTCACCTACGTCTCCTAGTCAACGTTCCCACACAAGTTAAAACATTTTTTTATTCTGGACCAATCAGACAAAAAACAACAACAAAAAAATGCTGACAAACATACATAATAAGGTTTAGTAAACATGGACAGTGGTCTCCTGGGTGAAAGTCCACCCTGACTTCCTCCCTACGTGGACTCGTTTGAAGCTTTAGAGCAAAACATGATTCATCATGCAGGTTTTTTAGTGTGGGAACTTATTTTTAGGAGACCAGGCTGACGTTTTTATCAGGACCCCTTTTACATTTTCAATATCAACTTTAAAAACCGAGGTGAAAGACTTTGCCTTTAAATTGAAACATGGTTGCCAGGTTAATGATGTCATCTTGCCACAAAGGCGATTACATTACAGCTTCAGAGAATTCACAAACTCACATAAACTTGCAGCTTGATAATTGTTTCAGCCTTAATTCCTGGAAAAACTTCCATTTACAGCCGGCGGGCGGAGCATTTCATCCTGTTTATTGCATAAATGATTGAGACAAACGCCCTCCTTTACCTGCCTGCCTGAAGGTTACATGTGAGGACGGAGACGTTCAACAAAGGTTAAGGAGAGTGAGAGAGATGGATGGACGAGGTGGAGATCTTTGGTGCGTGATTTAGGGAGAAAGACAAGGACGGATGAGAAAGGGCAGAAAAGTTAAAGCGAGAATAAACATGGAAAACTAGGAAAATGCAGAAAACTGAAATAGAGACAAAAATGAAACAGAAGAAATGAAGTCAATTGATGAAGATAAACAATGGAAAAAATGAAGGGAGAGAGAAAGAACAAGGGAGTAAAGACAGAAAAAGAGAGGACAGAAAAGAAGACGGCAGAAAAAAGGAGGAAAATGAAAAAGTGTTTGAGAAAAGGGGAAAAGTAGAGAAGAAGATGAAGGGTAAGGAAGCCATCCTTAGGCACGCCCCCAAAAGCATCAGACAAACAACCAACATGGCTGCCGTTAGCGGTCACAGCCGTCAGGAAGGTAGAGGATGTAAATGTAAATTTCAACAAATAAAACCACTGGAATACATCCAAAAATTAAAAAAAAACACTGACACTTCAGTCAGGAGTAACCACTCAGCTATGATCTGGAGACTAAAACCAAAGACCACAATGCTGCTCCGGGATGAGTGGGTCTGATGTTTGCGTGTCCTGGTTGGACACCAGCATGGACTGTATGTACACAGCGCTCGAGTGTGGGCGGCCTTATGACTGTGTATCAGAGATTTGTTGCTCCCTGGGCGCCACACCAGACGCTCTTAAATAAAGACGGGATGAGTCAGATAGAGATGTGGCCCTCAGAGGAAGCAGAGGCAGTTTAGATCTATAGATCTGGAGGAGCAGCAGGATGAAGTATTAAAACAAGATGGCTGCTGGGATCTTTCCCTTAATTTTCATTTAATAATCTGATCATTTGATTTGCCCCATCTCATTATTATCTAATTATTAATTAAGGCATTTTAATGACTAAATTGGGGCCTTGATGTATTTGTGAATCTTCGTGTTTTAATAAGAATTTTTTGGCGTTTTGTAATTTGCATGTAATCATTTTTTTTTTTCATATTTGTTGAAAAGCTGTCTGTCCTTCACAAGAGAAACCGAAGGGAATCTAGGACATTATTTTAGAGCGGTTTTAGTGATTCAGGGACACAAAGGATTCAGAACGAATAAATACATGACACAAATTCAGAGTTTGAGAACCCTAATTTCTAACCGGAGGTAATCATTTTTCAAGGATCATCTGAAGGCCCTCTGAATGTTCAAGTTAATGAAAATTATTCGTTGGACAACAGACCTGATTACAATGAAGGTTGAACCCAAACTATCTGTATAAGACTGTTATAGGACAAAACTTTCCTTGAGGAGAAACTCACCAACCAGAAGAGACTCAAACTGACCACAAAGAACCACAAAAGAACTACAAAGACACAGAAGACACATTAACGATAGTGTCTAGTCACATGACTCCTTAATCAATTCAGTTAGAGTCAATCACAGACTTTTCCTCAACCTCATTAAGGATTGTTTGTTGTCTAAAGCTAACTTCCTGTGAAAACGGAAGTTTATTTTGAAAAGACACAACGCATCACTGAGGGAAACGTAGAGCGTCACAGTGTGAAACTCTGCATTATTAGACGCATCAGAGGGAGAACATGATGAAACAAAATGGCTTTCGCATCCTCTATTACCCACAAGTCACCTGTGAAAAGCAGATTCACTCAGACAGATCTGAAGTCTGTGTAGATCCGGTGTCCAATTACCACAAAATCATCTGCAACTTCATCTCACAGACGAACTTCAGCATGGCGAGTAACCCCCCAGGAAGAGTCACATGACAAAGACTCGCCACCCAGCGAACCAACGACCGAGTCGCACGGCGATTAACGTGTCTCACCTCCAGGTTCTGCAGGTATCCCTCCTGCGGGTCGCACAGCAGCGAGGAGATCCGGTGGTTTTGTCTGGTGCAGCGGCTGCCGCTGTCCCGCCACATGGGGAAGATCTGCCGGATCACCGTCATGCGCCCCAGTGCACTGTGGGTAAGCTCCAGGATCTCCGTGTCGCTGATTTCCTGCAGAGTGAAAGGAGACGTTAATTGACTGTGTTAATGATTGGTGTTGATGGAAGCAGATTCCTGGCGTGCTGTGAGGTCAGTCAAAGTGTGTAAATGAGTAACGGCGTTATGTTTACTTCCTTCACCAAATTAACAAAGACAGTTTTCACACTAACGAATGTCAGAGTTGGAGCCGGACGACTCAACGACGCCGGTGTGAAGCGTCCTTAATTGATGAACACGTTTAATTGCTTTGACGCTGAGAAACCCAATTATTCCCTGTGAGGTGTAATTATAGATAACCTCAATCTGACTCTGAAAGCATGAACGTAATCTATGAACAATACCAGCTTTATTATGCTGGGCTTTATTACACCAAACATAATTAAATCCACGACTTTAACAAGAGTCCCGTCTAATGACTCTTTGTTTTCTGAAGAAAAAGTCCACTTTGTCGCATTTTCTGTGTTTGACTTCCTGCTTGCCAATTAAAAATGAACCAGGGCTCGTAAACATGTCTGCGTATAAAACAGGTCATTCTCTCAGTTTAAAGAGTTCAAATTTGATTCCTGGTCCTTTAATTTGTGGCCAAGACTCAAGATATTTATGTTATTTATTATGTTCAAAACGCTGCACGGTGGTGTAGTGGGCCTCATAGCCAAAGGGTCCGGGTTCAATTCCCGGTTCGGGTTTCTTCTGAGTGGAGTTTGCATGTTCTCCCCGTGTGTTCTCTCCGGGTTCAGCTGTCAGCTGGGATCCCAGCGACCCTGAATACAGGATAAGCGGTAGACGATGGATGGATTTTGTTAAAAACTTTGCCTATCTATATGATAATGTAAAGTTCGTCACAAACTACTATGAAGCCAAAAGCAAGTGGATAAGATTTCTGGTTAAATATTACAGTGTGGAAACATGAGGCACTGCTCTGGCATTAATGTCCCACAATGCAATGCGGTCACAACAGAAGTGTGGCGGGCAGCTCTGCAATGTCAATGACCCTTCAGTGAAAGTCTAATGTTCCACTTTGCCTCATATCCAGAGTTTATTTTCAGATTCGAGTCTCACAAATCATTTGGCCAGTTTAGGTTGGCATGGGTAACCATGGTTACGCGTCTCCAAGTGGCAAAGGGAGCTCTCAAGGAGTGATTTGGTAATTACAGTTCAGTGAGTATGAAAGGTAAATACATACTTGAATGATTGAATATGTGATATTAGGGGTGTGACGAGATCTCGTGCCACGAGATCTCGCGAGATTAAAGTCGACAATATTTCTCGTCGCGTTAAAAGAAAATAGAAAATATTGATTTCTGAACGTTTAACCAAAATTAAATTGGAAATTTGATGTTAAACTCAGAGGAAGCTCTGGAATCAATCTATATTCAAACGACCTCTCCGCCACCTCTCAACCACAGATTGGAGGCAGAAGAGGAGCTGAAAATGGAAAATGGATCTTACAGGTAATGACCCGCGTTCGGGGCTGAGGAGTGAAGGGGAAGCGAGCCGAGGATCACGGCGAGACGCTGAAAGAGAAATCAGATGAGAGGTTTTCTCGGCGGAGCGTAAATGTAACCTTCAGGAACGCTTAGAGGAGATTCCGCGTTCAGTTTAGTGCAGCTACTTGGAGGCAGCGAGGCTTCAGATAATAGAAAACACGGCGTGTTTGTCATAAACAGGCTGTTAGACGCTGAAAATCCGTCAGTGTTTCCTTAGAGGGAACAACACCGTCGACTGGTAGGATCCAAGAGGAGAAACACTAGTTCAACACATCAGTATGTGAAGGTTGTCCTGAGGGGGGCGCCACACGGAAAACCACGTCATACGGGGGACGCATTAAGGAGGGAGGTGAGGGAGGTGACGAGGGATGGAGGTGAGGGAGGTGAGGAAGGTGACAGAAGTGAGGGAGGTGACAAGGGATGGAGGTGAGGAAGGTGAGGGAGGTGACGAGGGATGGAGGTGAGGGAGGTGACGGAAGTGAGGGAGGTGACGGAGGTGAGAGGGTGAGGGAGGTGAGGGAGGGATGGAGGTGAGGGAGGTGACGGAAGTGAGGGAGGTGACGGAAGTGAGGGAGGTGACAGAAGTGAAAGAAGTGAGGGAGGTGACGGAGGTATGGGAGGTGACGAGGGATGGAGGTGAGGGAGGTACGGGAGGTGAAGGAGGTGAGGGAGGTGACAGAGGTGACGGAGGTGAAGGAGGTGAGGGAGGTGAGGGAGGTGACAGAAGTGAGGGAGGTGACGAGGGATGGAGGTGAGGAAGGTGAGGGAGGTGACGAGGGATGGAGGTGAGGGAGGTGACGGAAGTGAGGGAGGTGACGGAGGTGAGAGGGTGAGGGAGGTGAGGGAGGGATGGAGGTGAGGGAGGTGACGGAAGTGAGGGAGGTGACGGAAGTGAGGGAGGTGACAGAAGTGAAAGAAGTGAGGGAGGTGACGGAGGTATGGGAGGTGACGAGGGATGGAGGTGCGGGAGGTGACGAGGGATGGAGGTGAGGGAGGTACGGGAGGTGAAGGAGGTGAGGGAGGTGACAGAGGTGACGGAGGTGAAGGAGGTGAGGGAGGTGACGAGGGCTGGAGGCGAGCGAGGTGAAGGAGGTGAGGGAGGTGAAGGAGGTGAGGGAGGTGGATGAGGTGAGGGAGGTGACGGAGTCGAAGGAGGTGAGGGAGGTGACGGAGGTGAGGGAAGGTGAGGGAGGTGAAGGAGGTGAAGGAGGTGAGGGAGGTACGGGAGGTGAGGGAGGTGAAGGAGGTGAGGGAGGTGAAGGAGGTGAGGAGGGTGAAGGAGGTGAAGGAGGTGAGGGAGGTACGGGAGGTGAGGGAGGTGACGGAGGTGAGGGAGGGTGAGGGAGGTGAAGGAGGTGAAGGAGGTGAGGGAGGTACGGGAGGTGAGGGAGGTGAAGGAGGTGAAGGAGGTGAGGGAGGGTGAGGGAGGTGAAGGAGGTGAAGGAGGTGAGGGAGGTACGGGAGGTGAGGGAGGTGAAGGAGGTGAAGGAGGTGAGGGAGGGTGAGGGAGGTGAAGGAGGTGAAGGAGGTGAGGGAGGTACGGGCGGTGAGGGAGGTGACGGAGGTGAGGGAGGGTGAGGGAGGTGAAGGAGGTGAAGGAGGTGACGGAGGTGAGGGAGGTACGGGAGGTGACGGAGGTGAGGGAGGGTGAGGGAGGTGGAGGAGGTGACGGAGGTGAGGGAGGTGAAGGAGGTGAAGGAGGTGAAGGAGGTGAGGGAGGTACGGGCGGTGAGGGAGGTGACGGAGGTGAGGGAGGGTGAGGGAGGTGAAGGAGGTGAAGGAGGTGACGGAGGTGAGGGAGGGTGAGGGAGGTGAAGGAGGTGAAGGAGGTGACGGAGGTGAGGGAGGTACGGGAGGTGAGGGAGGGTGAGGGAGGTGAAGGAGGTGAGGGAGGTGAGGGAGGTGAAGGAGGTGAGGGAGGTGACGGAGGTGAGGGAGGTGAAGGAGAGATCAGAAATCCGGGCGAGGCTGAGAAACGAGGCTCTGATGGATTCTGCCGTCGATGCAGATGGACAGTTTAACGGGTCACAGCTGGAGCAGCTGTGATGTCACCGGCAGCAGCTGTGATGTCACCTCTTGTTCATAAAGTGTCTGATTTGCATTTCAAAGAGTCTCATTAACGGTTCGAGTCTGTTTCCTTCTCACCACCGACGGCTCTTCAGGTAATCAGCTTTTACTCTGAACACACTGAACACTGAGTCGGTGAAACAAAGACGTGGTGATGGGAGGTGACGGAGTCGAAGGAGGTGAGGGAGGTGACGGAGGTGAGGGAAGGTGAGGGAGGTGAAGGAGGTGAAGGAGGTGAGGGAGGTACGGGAGGTGAGGGAGGTGAAGGAGGTGAGGGAGGTGAAGGAGGTGAGGAGGGTGAAGGAGGTGAAGGAGGTGAGGGAGGTACGGGAGGTGAGGGAGGTGACGGAGGTGAGGGAGGGTGAGGGAGGTGAAGGAGGTGAAGGAGGTGAGGGAGGTACGGGAGGTGAGGGAGGTGAAGGAGGTGAAGGAGGTGAGGGAGGGTGAGGGAGGTGAAGGAGGTGAAGGAGGTGAGGGAGGTACGGGAGGTGAGGGAGGTGAAGGAGGTGAAGGAGGTGAGGGAGGGTGAGGGAGGTGAAGGAGGTGAAGGAGGTGAGGGAGGTACGGGCGGTGAGGGAGGTGACGGAGGTGACGGAGGGTGAGGGAGGTGAAGGAGGTGAAGGAGGTGACGGAGGTGAGGGAGGTACGGGAGGTGAGGGAGGTGACGGAGGTGAGGGAGGGTGAGGGAGGTGGAGGAGGTGACGGAGGTGAGGGAGGTGAAGGAGGTGAAGGAGGTGAAGGAGGTGAGGGAGGTACGGGCGGTGAGGGAGGTGACGGAGGTGAGGGAGGGTGAGGGAGAGATCAGAAATCCGGGCGAGGCTGAGAAACGAGGCTCTGATGGATTCTGCCGTCGATGCAGATGGACAGTTTAACGGGTCACAGCTGGAGCAGCTGTGATGTCACCGGCAGCAGCTGTGATGTCACCTCTTGTTCATAAAGTGTCTGATTTGCATTTCAAAGAGTCTCATTAACGGTTCGAGTCTGTTTCCTTCTCACCACCGACGGCTCTTCAGGTAATCAGCTTTTACTCTGAACACACTGAACACTGAGTCGGTGAAACAAAGACGTGGTGATGGGAGGTGACGGAGTCGAAGGAGGTGAGGGAGGTGACGGAGGTGAGGGAAGGTGAGGGAGGTGAAGGAGGTGAAGGAGGTGAGGGAGGTACGGGAGGTGAGGGAGGTGAAGGAGGTGAGGGAGGTGAAGGAGGTGAGGAGGGTGAAGGAGGTGAAGGAGGTGAGGGAGGTACGGGAGGTGAGGGAGGTGACGGAGGTGAGGGAGGGTGAGGGAGGTGAAGGAGGTGAAGGAGGTGAGGGAGGTACGGGAGGTGAGGGAGGTGAAGGAGGTGAAGGAGGTGAGGGAGGGTGAGGGAGGTGAAGGAGGTGAAGGAGGTGAGGGAGGTACGGGAGGTGAGGGAGGTGAAGGAGGTGAAGGAGGTGAGGGAGGGTGAGGGAGGTGAAGGAGGTGAAGGAGGTGAGGGAGGTACGGGCGGTGAGGGAGGTGACGGAGGTGAGGGAGGGTGAGGGAGGTGAAGGAGGTGAAGGAGGTGACGGAGGTGAGGGAGGTACGGGAGGTGAGGGAGGTGACGGAGGTGAGGGAGGGTGAGGGAGGTGGAGGAGGTGACGGAGGTGAGGGAGGTGAAGGAGGTGAAGGAGGTGAAGGAGGTGAGGGAGGTACGGGCGGTGAGGGAGGTGACGGAGGTGAGGGAGGGTGAGGGAGGTGAAGGAGGTGAAGGAGGTGACGGAGGTGAGGGAGGGTGAGGGAGGTGAAGGAGGTGAAGGAGGTGACGGAGGTGAGGGAGGTACGGGAGGTGAGGGAGGGTGAGGGAGGTGAAGGAGGTGAGGGAGGTGAGGGAGGTGAAGGAGGTGAGGGAGGTGACGGAGGTGAGGGAGGTGAAGGAGAGATCAGAAATCCGGGCGAGGCTGAGAAACGAGGCTCTGATGGATTCTGCCGTCGATGCAGATGGACAGTTTAACGGGTCACAGCTGGAGCAGCTGTGATGTCACCGGCAGCAGCTGTGATGTCACCTCTTGTTCATAAAGTGTCTGATTTGCATTTCAAAGAGTCTCATTAACGGTTCGAGTCTGTTTCCTTCTCACCACCGACGGCTCTTCAGGTAATCAGCTTTTACTCTGAACACACTGAACACTGAGTCGGTGAAACAAAGACGTGGTGATGAGAAACGGATGCGTGTGACCAGCTCGTAAAACAGCCTTTTTCTCTCCTTCCTTTTGTTTTGGTTTTGAGGGGTAATTTCCTCATCGACATGTCTTTGAATGCACCACAGAGACATTTAACACACAGTTACAATTACCCATCAGTAAAACTTTAAGTAACTTTAAGTAGATCATTATTAAATCATTATTATCGTCACAATACTAACTATTGATCTGTGAAACTTAAACACTGCAGAGCTGATCTGGAGTCAGCGCTTCACAAACTGGCTGCTGACCTTTTCAAGTAAAGTCAAGTCTTTAGGTTTTCACTGGAATATCCTGACAACCAGCGGACAGAATGTCATTAACTTTGCTTCACAGGTTCATCTCAGGGGCCCAAAGAGTAAGGGGTCCAAAGAGTCAGGAGCCCAAAGAGTCAAGAGTCCAAAGAGTCAGGGGCCCAGAGAGTCAGGAGCCCAAAGAGTCAGGGGTCCAAAGAGTCATGGACCCAAAGAGTCAGGGGCCTAAAGAATGAGGGGTCCAAAGAGTCAGGAGCCCAAAGAGTCATGGGCCTAAAGAATCAGGGGTCCAAAGAGTCAGGAGCCCAAAGAGTCAGGGGCCTAAAGAGTCAGGGGTCTAAAGAGTCAGGAGCCCAAAGAGTCAGGGGCCCAAAGAGTCAGGGGCCTAAAGAGTCAGGGGTCTAAAGAGTCAGGAGCCCAAAGAGTCAGGGGCCCAAAGAGTCAGGGGTCTAAAGAGTCAGGGGCCCAGAGAGTCAGGAGCCCAAAGAGTCAGGGGTCCAAAGAGTCATGGACCCAAAGAGTCAGGGGCCTAAAGAATGAGGGGTCCAAAGAGTCAGGAGCCCAAAGAGTCATGGGCCTAAAGAATCAGGGGTCCAAAGAGTCAGGAGCCCAAAGAGTCAGGGGCCTAAAGAGTCAGGGGTCTAAAGAGTCAGGAGCCCAAAGAGTCAGGGGCCCAAAGAGTCAGGGGTCTAAAGAGTCAGGGGTCTAATGAGTCAGGGGCCCAAAGAGTCAGGGGTCCAAAGAGTCAGGAGCCCAAAGAGTCAGGGGTCCAAAGAGTCAGGAGCCCAAAGAGTCAGGGGCCCAAAGAGTCAGGGGTCCAAAGAGTCAGGGGCCCAAAGAGTCAGGGGTCCAAAGAGTCAGGGGCCCAAAGAGTCAGGGGTCCAAAGAGTCAGGAGCCCAAAGAGTCAGGGGCCTAAAGTGTCAGGGGCCTAAAGAGTCAGGGGCCCAAAGAGTCAGGGGCCCAAAGAGTCAGGAGCCGAAAGAGTCAGGGGCCCAAAGAGTCAGGGGCCTAAAGTGTCAGGGGCCTAAAGAGTCAGGGGCCCAAAGAGTCAGGAGCCGAAAGAGTCAGGGGCCCAAAGAGTCAGGGGCCCAAAGAGTCAGGGGTCCAAAGAGTCAGGGGCCCAAAGAGTCAGGGGTCCAAAGAGTCAGGAGCCCAAAGAGTCAGGGGCCCAAAGAGTCAGGACTTGGACTTGAGCTCCACAATGTTACTCAAAGAGACGCACCAACCAGGAAGTGAAGGAAAATGACCACAAAGGCACATTAAATAACCACAAAGAGACATGAATAACCATAAAGAGACACAAAACAACCACAAAGAGACCAAGACAGCTAAGACGAAGACCAGAAGAGAAACTAAAACACTCCAAAGAGACAAACAATAACCATAAAGATGTCCAGAGCCACAAAAAGACTTCAAAGAGACAAAAACACAAAGGGACTGCAAAGACTCACAAGGCAGCTACAAAGAGACAACAGAGAGGTAGAGTATTGTTGCTGTAGAAGACGTGATGGGGCCTTGAGTGTCTGCGTCCAGGGTCCCGATGAGCCTCGGGACAAACTAACAACTTTGGTCAAACTTTCCATCTCGTCCAGTAATTTAACTTATAAGTGACAACCTGCGGTGACGTTCTCAGCAGCCTCGGCTCCACTCTGCCTTTATTGCTAATTAGTACATTTTATTTGATTTAGCTCAAAGCTCCGCTGCGTCTCGTTACAGCTGTAGGCTGCTGGTTGTCTCATATTTACACTTGTCTATGAATCCTACTGGTGAGCTAATTATTCCTGTATTTATCTTTAAGGTATCAAAAGTAGTCTGACATAACCTTCAGATCAAACCTCACAGATGCTGCTTTACGGACTCCGTCTCACCTCTGGGTGTCACACCACTGGTTGTCTCACCTCTGGTTGTCTCACCTCTGGGTGTCTCACCACTGGATGTCTCACCACTGGGTGTCTCACCTCTGGGTGTCACACCACTGGATGTCTCACCACTGGTTGTCTCACCACTGGGTGTCTCACCACTGGGTGCCCCCCCTAGAATTAGCGTCGCTTCATTAGTGGCTATACTACAATGAAAGAGAGGAAGAGGAGTAATCAGATATAACAGGGGGCTTTTATTGTGAAGGATTTATAGGATATGAAATGTGTTTATCACAGAATTAGCATTGCTTCGTTAGCAGCTATACTACAATAAAAAAAAACAGTCTACTAATACTGCAGAGAGGAAGAGGAGTAATCAGATGTAACGAGGGGCTTTTATTGTAAAGAATTTATAGGATATTGAATGTGTTTATCACAGATTTAGTGGAACTTCAATGGTGGCTTTTCTTCAACAAAAACAAGTCTAGTCATACTGCAGAGAGAAGAGTAAGCAGATAAAATAACATGAGACTTTTACTGTGAAGAATTTATAGGAAACTCTGTCACAGAATTAGCGGATGCATTTTTTAACAGCTATTCTTCAATAAAAACAAGTCTACTGCAGGGAGGAAGAGGACATAACTAAAACGAGGGGGAGTTTAATTGCTAAATGTATAGGAAATAAAATGTGTTTATCAGGGAATTAGATGGGCTAATGAAAACAACAAGGCTACTCATCCTGCAGGGAGGACAAGGAGGAAACAGATATAAGCGGGGGCTTTTATTGTGAAGAATTTATAGGAAATTAAATGTGTTTATCACAGAATTAGTGGAGCTTCAATGGTGACTTTTTTCCAATAAAGACAAGTCTACTAACGCTGCAGAGAGGAAGAAGACATAACTAAAACGAAGGGGAGTTTAACTGTGAAATGTATAGGAAATTAAATGTGTTTATCAGGGAATTAGCTGAGCTAGTGAAAACAAGTCTAGTAATCCTGCAGGGAGAAAGGTAAAACAGTAGATATAACGGGGGGCTTTTATTGTGAAGAGTTTATGGGAAATGAAATGTGTTGCAACGTTTAACAGCCGCTCCGTCGTATCTGATCACAAAAGAGAATGAAACACGAGCAAAGTGGCCATTTAAGATCTGCACGAAAATCCAGGACTAACCGAGCGCTGCAGAAGTTTCTCCTCTGGATGGAGGGGGGGGGGGGGACAGGGGACTGACAGGAAGTAGAAGAAGGGAGAGAATGGATTTTAGCCTGTCTGCGGTCTGTGCTGACAAGACGCCTGACACCTCACGGCGCCGCCATCCTGAACTAAAAAACTACCCCTGTTACCTGTCGGAGCGCTGTGACACTCAGACGCTGCTAAACCCTCAGGGGGAGGAGGAGGGGCAGGACGGGGGGTGAGGGTGGAGGAGGTGGAGGAGTGCAGCAGCGAATACGGATGGGAGATGGTATTTAGGATGTGAGTCGGGTTTGACAAGCTGTCTGGTTCACCGGCTGAACCACACGGGATGTCACATGATGCTCGTCTGGGAGGAGAGGAGGAGGACGGAGAGCGAGGAGGGAGAGGAGGAGGTGGAAGAGGAGGAGGATGGAGAGAGTGAGGAGGTGGATGAGAAGGAAGACTGAGGGAGGAGGAGAGGGAGGAGGTGGACAAGGAGGAGGATGGAGGGAGTGAGGAGGTGAAAGAAGAGGAGGATGGAGGGAAGAGAGGGAGGAGGTGGAGGATGGATGCAGGAGGAGGTGGAAAAGGAGGAGGATGAAGGGAGGTGGAAGTGGAGGAGGATGGAAGGAGGAGGTGGAGGTGGAAGAGGAGGAGGATGGAAGGAGGGAGGAGGTGGAAGAGGAGGAGGATGGAAGGAGGGAGGAGGTGGAGGTGGAAGAGGAGGAGGACTGACGAGGGAGGAGGTGGAGGTGGAAGAGGAGGAGGACTGACGGAGGGAGGAGGTGGAGGTGTAAGAGGAGGAGGACTGACGGAGGGAGGAGGTGGAGGTGGAATAGGAGGAGGACTGACGGAGGGAGGAGGTGGAGGTGGAAGAGGAGGAGGACTGAAGGAGGGAGGAGGTGGAGGTGTAAGAGGAGGAGGACTGATGGAGGGAGGAGGTGGAGGTGTAAGAGGAGGAGGATAGAAGGAGGGAGGAGGTGGAGGTGTAAGAGGAGGAGGACTGAAGGAGGGAGGAGGTGGAGGTGGAAGAGGAGGAGGACTGAAGGAGGGAGGAGGTGGAGGTGTAAGAGGAGGAGGACTGACGGAGGGAGGAGGTGGAGGTGGAAGAGGAGGAGGATGGAAGGAGGGATGAGGTGGAGGTGTAAGAGGAGGAGGACTGATGGAGGGAGGAGGTGGAGGTGGAAGAGGAGGAGGACTGAAGGAGGGAGGAGGTGGAGGTGTAAGAGGAGGAGGATGGAAGGAGGGAGGAGGTGGAGGTGTAAGAGGAGGAGGACTGACGGAGGGAGGAGGTGGAGGTGTAAGAGGAGGAGGACTGGCGGAGGGAGGAGGTGGAGGTGTAAGAGGAGGAGGACTGACGGAGGGAGGAGGTGGAGGTGTAAGAGGAGGAGAACTGAAGGAGGGAGGAGGTGGAGGTGGAGTTCCATCAGTGAAATTTGAGTTCTATATATTTGAATATGATTTGGATGTCTACTAAACATTTGTATTTATATATTGACATGTTGTTCCAAACTCTGCTCATCTTTATTCAGTCTGTTTTCAGGCAGCAACTCATATAATAATATCAATAATTATCTTCAGCGATTGTTCTGCTGATTGTTTGCTCAATTAATCATGTTTGTCTATGAAACCTCACAAGTGACAAAAAAATGCCAATTATAATGTGAAAGTAATCGCTTGTTTCATTCATCTCGCACCAAAAGGGAAACTTATCTAGCAGAGAGCATCAAATCCTCACACTGAAGAAGCAGGAAGTGACCGATGTAATACATGTGACATCATCAGATACTGTTGTGATGACGTTTTCTCACCGTGTCAGACAGCGTGCTGCCTAAATGACACTTCCTGTGAAGATGGAAGTTTATTTTGAAAAGACGCCATGCGTGTAAGTTTCACAGATTGAAGCTTCGGGTGGGCGTGTACGATGAGTCCTGGTCCTGAAACCTGATTGGATGCTGGTTGGTTTAAACAAGTTGGAGACTCCTGGGCTCTGATTGGTTGTTTGCTTTGGGGGCGAGGTGGAATCGTGTAAACACCATTAAGAGCACTAACAGTGATGATCTGTCTCGTGTAATACTGTCTGCATATAGTTCAAGCAAATATGACTCAAGCAAATATATTCTATTATTAAAGTTACCAGCTGTAACACTTGAACTGTTCTGGCACCGAAGAAAAGCCTGGAGCTGTTTTCTTTTTCGAAGGTTACTTTTAATTTGGTTTTCATCTGGTTTTTTGTTGTGAAACGCGTGTTGATTAAGTGAAAACACGTCCCCGGGGATTCGTTGACAAAATCCACCTCGAGTCGGAGAGAAGGGAAGGAGGGAAGGATGGAGGGGAAGTGATGATGTGTACTCGAATAACTGAACGATTAGAACACTTTCCCGATGAAAGAGACGCCTTCAGCGGGAACGAGACGCTCCCGTTTCACATCTGACACATTCAAACTTTCATCAGCGACGCATCCATCGCAGGCACGCCGTCCAACTCGGCAGAAGAAAGCCCGAGTCGGGCGGCGAACGAGGCGCTCCGGGACTCAGACAACGTTTCGCTGGTTTGGTTCATTAAAAACTCAGAGTGTAATTAGTTAAATGATGACTTTTAAGTGGATTAAGGAGATTTGGTACCAAGCTGGAGTTTTTTTTTTCTCCTTCAGTAGCTGACAGCCCCCCCATCAGAATGATGCTGTTAACGCCGTCGCCGGCTCCGTTAATTGGCTGGGTAGATACCGGGATGGTGATGCTGGAAGCACGGCGAGGAATTAAAGATGATTTAAAACAATCACTCGGCACAAAAGGGAGAGGAACCGAAATGCTGTCAGGATGTTGGGATTTAAACATCCCAGCTGTGGTGAAGGGGGGGGGGGGTTGTCATTCTTCAAGCCACCCCCCCCTCCCAACTCATTTAAATATGACTTCCTGCGGGGAAAGTCGCCCACGCTGGCGGATCCCCGACCGAAGGTGAAGAAGAAGAAGAAAAGGCAGCAGCTGGAGACACAAACGCCTCTCAGCTTGCGTTTTTGTTCTCTTCAACAACCAGGAAGGTGCTCTTGAACTTCATGCTTTTCTTATTCGAAGGCGCAGCTTCACCATCAGCTGTAATTAATGCAGCGAGGAAAGCCTTCCGGGGGAGCTTCGACCTTGAGTTCAGGCACCTCAGTGTTTCTGCTGCTCTGTGACCGTCACGTTTAGTTTAAAGAGCGACGTTTCGCTTGACTCGCGCCATCGGGTCCGTTTGCTTTGTTCGAAGTGAGGATATTTGAACTCTGCGGGAACTAAATAAAAGGCTGAAGTGTGAGACGCCTAGAACGTACCAACACTTGAATCCGTCAAAAACACCTGCTGCCAAAATCTGTGAAGTGGCAGGACGACAAGTTGTCAACTCACACGATTTCACACTGGACACGGAAGGGCTGCGATATGTCAATCTTTCTTAGGAATATAGCGGATGGATTTGGAAATTTGATGATGTGGGAGGTGAGTCGGATGGATTGAAACTCCGGGAGGAGAAGCAGGGAGAGAGAGAGGGATGCATCTGTACGGCCTGTGTGTGTGTGTGTGTGTGTGTGTGTGTGTGTGTGTGTGTGTATATATATATAGTTCTTACCTCATTCACAAACACCCAGTGACTGTCTTTGGAGGCCAGGTTTGTTTCCACTGCCTGCAGAGAGAGAGAGAGAGAGAGAGAGAGAGAGAGAGAGAGAGAGAGAGAGAGAGAGAGAGAGAGACATGGTTAATAACAAGGACTGCAGCTGATTCATTCACAGACTAATCTGCAGAACATCTCCGGGGAGCCCCTCCATCTTTTGTTCTCGCTCGTGTAGCTTTTTCTGTCGCCGCGGGTTTGAAAAGTTCACCGCAAAAAATAAAAAAACCCAACAACCGAGCCGCAGTCGCCGTTTCCATCACGGCGATGTGGAGCAACGCCAGCCTTTCAGGGAGAACCGAGCGGTTTGAACTTATAAAAGCGGCCCGAGGCCTCGTCTGCTCCTCTGCAACCGTGTGATATCCCTGATAACATGCAGCGTCCTGCAGACCATAGAGCAGGGCTTAGTAATGGGTCAGTTATGTGGGGTGACCCTGCACCAGACTACACAGTCTGGGTCAGTTGTGTGGGGTCACCCTGCACCGGACTACAAAGTCTTTTCTACTAACTAACAAACTATACAAACAAACTTATTCACACCAGAGAAGCTGAAAGGTAACGTTTCGCTTCATGGACGAAACTTCATCAGGCTCAGCTTTGCTTTGCTTTGAGCTACATGCTAATATTAGCATTAGCAAGTTTGTGATATTATGTAGCTAACATCATGCTAACCTGCTAACACAAGTCATCTTTCACCTTGTTGATGAAACAACACTCATTCATTGATAAAAGATGGTTTACCTGCTGGTTGAACCCAAACTGCCAAACAGGAAATGACGGCTTCCAATGGGCTTTATAGTGGAGGGGAACTTGGACCGTACCATTTTAAGAAGAGCACAAAGCACAGAGGGGGTTTTCATTGTTTATTTTTTAAGTCAGCCTTCCATAAACTCTAAATAATCTATATTATTATTAATATTTTCGTGTCGGGATGATAAGAATAATAATTTAGACATTGCATTGTTGTTTTATACGCTGATTGATTTTGCACTTCCTGTCTATTTGATAGAAAAGACAAGCTGCTGGAATCTTTCTACATTTATTTTGTTATTTTTCTTACAGTAACTATAACACATGCAGGTAGCATGTTAAAAAAACCTGATATCCTGAATATTTAAGACCTATATATACTGTATATATATATTATCTCAATTTCCATCTATTTGATTTTAATCTCTCATACAGCTCAAATATCCCATTTCACTGGAGAATACCAACAGTTCAGAAGCTGAAGACACTCTAACTTCTGTTTCACTGACATTTTAAGTTGGGTGATTAAATGCATGATTATGTTGGGTATAGACCTGCAGAAGGGCCCACCGGATCTACATGGGGGGTTATTTTGGGCACATTTCACAGCCGAGTGTCTTTGTGTCACATTACAGCTGTTTCACATCTGGTTTATGTGTCTTCGTGGACATTTTGAGTCTCTTCCTGCTTGGAGTGTGGTTTTACACCCCACTTCACATTTAAAAAGGCCTAAATGTACTAAAAGGGAGGTGAAAAGACAGATGAGTCAGAGATATGAGTTGCGTAAATGTTGGAACAGGAAACCACAGATGTAGATATAATAAAATAAATTACTCAGCTGGTTTAATGTAAAACTATGAGCCAAAAACAACCACAAACAGCCTCCATGAACACAGGAAACACCACATAACCTTTACTGGGCCCCGTTGAACTGGATCTACTGCTTTATTCTGGTTTATTTTCTGCTGCTGTGAGCAGGAACATTGCTTGTATATCTAACAATTACACGTCGACCCTGGAGGTAAAACAAGTGTGCGCTGTAGCTTTAACTGATCGGAGACCCAAACAACACAGAAGCTATAAGAGAATAAAAATACATAACGGAGGGGTTTTATTGACCTTGTCATTCCCTGGAGAACTGCCATATATGTTATATCCAACAACAGTAAATTATATATATATATATATATATATATGCACTGCAGAAAAGGTCAAACCAGCAAAATAAATATTTATGAATCATCAGGTGCCCTTTAAAGGCTGGCAGGACTCACTTGGTCAGTTGGCCTTTTAAAATATAACTTAAATAAAAACAGGAATTATTACAAATATTATAATTGATAAATGTGCAAACAATACAATTACTATGCTCTCCTCACAGCCACAATACTCACAAGAAAAATAATATAAAAACCTAGAAACGATTTACTGCCTTATAAAGGTTGCTCTCAGACAGACACAATTCTATGGAATGAAAGTCCAACTAGAAAAATGTACTATAATAATTATTCTTGCCAGGTAAGGGCGGGGGAAGGGAAATGCATCGTGTGCACGGGATTGTGGGTGTTTTTAGGAACAAGGAAGACACAAATCATCGGCCCTTCGATGATGCAGCGTCCTTAAAATTCATCCTTCCTCGGCTTCCTCTGGGGACCATGAATGTCCTCCTGATGTCACCGTCCTCAGCTCCCCGAGAGCTGAAGCGACGGCTGATGAACGGTTGCTCACTCCGTGTTGTCCTTCGCTTTCCCGCCGTGTGACGAGGTCCCGACACGACCGCGACCCTTCATGCTGCAGCATTCATCCTCCGGGAGGGAAGGGGGTGACGATGATGGAGGCTGACTCACATGACTGACAGCGACACAAATGTGTGAGAAGCTGCGAGTGAGACGAAATCAGGCATCAGACCTCGGATCAGGGACGCGACTGTAAACATTGAGACGCTTGTCGCTCCGTTACTCTGAGCGGGTCAGACCTCGGGGTCGCTTCGTCTGTGAACGGCGGAGCTGCAGGAGACATCGACCGCTGTTCCTCAGTGTTCACCTTTAACTCCTGGACGTATGGAGGATTCTGACGGTTCAGAAACTCCTTCACTGGGATCCATTCAGAACAAGTTAAGTGGAAAATATGAATAAAGAAGAAAAAAAGAAAAACAGGCCTGGATCCAGACAGCCTGCAGGGTTGGTTCTACACCACCGCAATGAATCTGTGACAGCTGTATATATTTAAAACACTTCATTTGGAAGCGAGCCGCTCTCATCTCAGACCTCCAGAGTCCACCGGCCCTCCTCCCGCACATCAACTAACTCATCTACTCCTTTATTATCTGCCGGTTTGACACCTTATTATCAAATACAAGTCGCTCCTGTTAGATGTTCCTCTGAGTGGCACCGTGAGGCCGGCAGGCTAATTAAAGAAGCTGCTTGGTAGCCGGAGATCATTACGTCGGATCGGGGGGGGCAACGTGCTGCCAACAGGCTGCTTCTATAATCTCAGACTTGAGACACGGAGACACCATGTTGTCTTCATGATTCTTTGAATATTTGTTTCATTCGTTCAGCAGGACATCGACGAAGCGTACGATACAGAATCATGGGGGTTATTAATAGTTATTATAATTATTAAAGATTGTTATTATTCATAGTGTCAGTTCATTCTTAAATGTCAAAGAACGAGTGATTGTTTTTACAAAAAAGAAATGCCAGGATGTACATCTGGTCGCATTGCCGTATCTAAGCTAGCATGCTAGCTAGCATGCTTCTCAGGCTACTCTGACCCACAATCCTTTGAGCAGCAGATGAGGGAGTCTCTTTGTGGGTGTAGCTGCAGAAGTCTTCAGTAGGAACCAATGCGCCACAGAAAGGACCGCTTTTAGAGACGGACTAACATGTTGTTAGCTTTTTTGGGGGGTTCTTTTTTAATGTTTTAAATGTTTTGTCACTGTTTTCTATGAAAACCAGGAGGAGATGCGTGTTTAGTTGTTGCACACGGCGATGAGGAGGAGGAGGAGGAGGAGAAATGGGATCAGTGTAAACGTGTGAAGATAAACAAGTGTGTCACCGTCTCATGTCTGCAGCCGGCAGCAGAGCTCGGGGGACGTGAATGGTCCGGTTCAGGGGGATTAGGGAGTTAGCTGGTTTCTATCACGCTCTGCTGCCTCCCTCTCCCCCTCTCTTTCCCTTTCTCTCTCTCTCTCTCTCTCTCTGTGGACTTAATAGTCCTGACAACAAGCATTAAGAGGCGGTGGCTGCGAGCGGGGACGTTGCACCGGGGACGGGTGGCTTTTAACGTCGTGTGAATGGAACAAACTGGGATCAAACCTGCGGGGAAGTGTACGCTCGCTGGGGAACGGAGGCTCCAGAAAGGCCCGAAATAATCTACGTGTAAGAACAAGAAACATCTGCAATCCAACGATATTCAGTGTGAAACGAGCATCTTCACAGCGAGAGGGAGAACAGAGAGAATACCTAAAACACGTGCTCCATGTCAGACATTCACCGAGCTCCAGGACCGTGAGAGGAAGCTGCTGCTTCATATCTGATGAGGATGTCTCTCCCTGTGGGCTCATTCTGGGCATGTCCAACTGAAAGCAGACCTCGGGGCGAGACCTGGAGCATGCTGGGGGGAGATATTTCCCCCATCTGCCTCAGGATCGCCCGGGGAAGAGCTGCAGGAATTAGCTGTGGTAGGGGGAAAAAAATTGTCTGCACACCTGGAGGCAGATAAGCAGGAAACGACTGGATGGACGGGAGGACTGATCATCTTCACCAGAGAGAACGAAGCAGACAACATGTTTGGTTCTAAGCGAGGGGCTGGGGAACGTCAGTGGGGGAAGAGTAATGGCCCCAGAAATCAGCCACTTAATGGTGCACGTGGCGAGAAGGCTGGTTGGGCTTCAACGAGTCGGACAGGACGAGTGTGCTGCATCTGCAAACAGGAAGCTGCTTTGCAGTTTGAGATAGGGAGTAACGTGTGATGACGTGAGGAGAACCTGCTGGGTCAGGGAAGGGAAGACATCTTTTTATTTTATTTTTCTCTGTTAATTTCATTCCTAGTTATGAATGTGTTGTTTTTTCTGTCCTTTAAAGGTGTCCTAGCTTGGTTGGAGGGTGCAGCGATGAATCAGATGATCAGCAACATCTCGTTGTTTCATTGAAATGGTTTATTTCTATTTCAAAGACTCCCCAGCAGAGGGAGACTGTGCCAGAATCATTTATTTCTGAGAAATATTCAACCGTGATAACCTCCCACCTGGAGACGGGCAGACATACGGTTTGTCCTGTATCTTCCCTGTGTGATTGAGCATCAGTGTGCCTGAATGCCGCTAGCAGCGACTGAAACTGTATACATTATTGAAATAACACAAACAGTGGCAAGACCCCCCGATAGGTTTTTAAAATGTTTGTGGTTGGTGGCTGCCCTTCTAACTACAGGATCAACACACTCTCTGCTTTATCAATAGTTCACTCATCGATAAGCGGATGAGATTCACAGTGTAAAAGGTCAGAGACAGCACTGGAATCAACACATCCATCCTCACAAATGTCACATTTCATTAAAAAGAAGAAAAACCAAGAACGGCAGATCCTGAATTTGAGGCTGCAGAGTCCAGATGACAGGAGTGTCGGGTGTGTGTGGGCGCCGAGCGTGAAGCCAGACAGGAAGTCGTCCTCTCGGGAACACGCTGAACATATAGATCCCTCCCTGGATGGTTTCTCTCACTTCAGTTGGATCTTTGCTTTTTGCAACAAAAAGGCAGTAAACTGCATGAAAGTAGAATCGACCATCAGCTGGTAGTCACACAAACGCACCTCTGCTTCTATTCTCTCACCACAGAGAATAGACCCCTCAAAGAAATAACTTTCACCCTAAAACATCCAATTTTTCTCGAGGCAGACAAATAAGGCTTTTTATCCAACATCTGACATGTTATGATGATTCGCTGCATGCTGATATAACGATGAATATTAAACCGATAACACCCCCGCGGATACATTTTCTTATTCATTACTTCCTCCACAACCTCCATCAACAAAGGGAAATAACAAATCATCATTACCTTACCATCATTTACCTGCAAAATACTGTTTTCCATCTCAGTGCTGCCCAAACTCACTCAAATATATATATGATATTTCTAAGTAGGAACAGTTTAATGGCAGATAGTGAAATATTCACAAAGGCATTCATTTTTTATGTCGCTCAGTGCTGATTTCTAATATATTTCAATTGGAAGTATCATTCATACCTTGTTTTACGTTTTAGGCAACAAAACCTCTTTAGGTTCACTAAACCTGTTAAACTGATACACCTGTTCTCCAACACCGGGCTTTGGCTAGTATCCTGTATGGTTGGACCCATCCACCTCCAAACCACTAAAGTAGTCTTTCTCCATATTTAATATCACGTCGTTAATAGTCCACCACGAAAAATAATCCTAATTCATCCCTATTAGCAGGTTGCCAGCAGGCAACAACCTCCAGTTTAAAGCTGCTGAAGTGGCTTAATCATGCATTCGCTGACCACCAGGGGGAGACTCCTCTCTGGTTGTATAGAAGTCTATGAGAGAATGGTCCTACTTCTCTCTTGATGTATTATCTCAGTAAACATTGTAAACATGAGTTTGTGGTCTCAATCTCTAGTTTCAAGTCTTCTTCAATCCAGCATGATGTTCATTTAGTACATTATGGTCCATTTAGAGTCCAACAGACCAGAAAGCAGGGGATGCTTTAGGGGCGGGGCTACCTGCTGATTGACAGGTGGCTACCATGCTATGCATTTAGCTCCTAAGATAACTTTTGGCTGTCAAGTTGACCTTCAATCATGAAGCTAACTTTGTTATCAGCTTCACACCATAATCCACATGGATCCAGATCCAGTAAGGTTGCTGCTCAGGGGGCCGCTCTGCTGCTTGTGTTCTTCAGATCCATCCGTTGCTCCTCCACAGTCCAAATATGGTCACTTCCTTCACTGGTTGCACAAATACCAAGATGGTGACAGCCAATATGCCAAACTCGAGGTTTCAAAACTGTCCACAAACCAACGGGTGACGTCACCATGACGACGTCCACTTCTTACATTCAGTCTACGGTTGACAACCAGCAGACAAAGAGACTGGTTAAAATGAGGGGATTATCTTCGTCTTGATAGCGAGGCCCTCCCCCTGCACACTTACGACGAAACCATGTTAACTACTTGCCCTGTCGGCATGGAAACGGGTCTTCAGCAGAGCCTCAGAAGCTGTTTCAGCTGCTCTGCTGGAAATGAGATTTGCTCTGACACCTCACAAGGCCTTCACCGCCGCTGGAGGAGAGACTGTCTGAGTTTCTGCTGAAGAAACACCGTAAAGAAACCGATGAGTGAGAGTTGAGCTGCAGCCGGGGAGGACTGAGAGAGGACATCAGGTTTATGGATCTTCTGTAGCTCCTCTTGGCCCAGCAGCTCTCTGTGGTGGTGATCTGACAGAGAGCTTCTATGCGTGAAACTGATGTCAGATATGGTGTGAAGAGGAATCCACGTGGAGTGTTTCCGTCTCATTTATTTAGTTATGAGTGGTGAAATGTTTTTTATGCATGCTACTGGGGGAGCTGTAGGTCTGCACTGTACTGTGAGTGTTTGCATTCTTGCATCTGTGTTTCAAAATCAATTCAAGTGTCTCTGCCTATATGACAAATGTAATCTGCAAATCAAGAACATCGGCAAATACAATCTGCAAGTTACTTTGTGTGAGATCCAATTTTAACTTTTAAAACCAGGAACGGTGAGATGTTCAGGCTTGTTTTTCCTTTTCCTTTTTAATAACAGTTTTTCATCCATGAAAACCAACGTGTCACAGCAAGTAGACGTCGTCATGGTGATGTCACCCGTCGGTTCCTGGAACATGGTTTTCTCTGCAGGGAATATCGTTGTGAAGCAGCTTTCATTGCTTTCACGCTCCTCGTCTGTGTGAGGAATTCAAACCGTTGTGATCCTCTTGAACTTCTGGCTTTTAAAACATTCCAAACTGATTAAATAGAATATTCCTCCCACACCCTCTGCTTCTCACACCTCCTCTAACAATGTACTCGTGGCGCTCTTCACATTAATCAAGTTTGAGAAAAATGAATTCAGCTCGTTTTCATTTAGTATCATATATGTAGCTTTAATGGGTCTGCAGTTTCTGAAGACAGTTTCAACGAAAAGAGCCGCCCACAATGTTGTTGAAGTGGCGTCTTCTTGTAGAGACTCAGTGAAGATGACGATGCTGTGAAGATGACGATGCTGTGAAGATGAAGATGCTGTGAAGATGAAGATGCTGTGAAGACGAAGACGCAGTGAAGATGAAGACCGTGAAGATGAAGACAAAGTGAAGATGAAGACGAAGTGAAGATGCAGTGAAGATGAAGATATAGGGCCCTAGTTTCGTAGACCAGCGCAGGGCGGCGCAGCCGGCGCAGTGCAAGTTTCGACCTGCGCAGCCTTGCGCACCGTCAGTTTGGCAGTTTGGTGGATCGCCTGCGCCAAGATGGGTGTGGCGGCGCAGCAGGGGGAGGCGTCACGGATTCAGCTTGGCGTAGCGGAAGTTTCGTGGCAAAAAGCCTCGCCGAGACTGCGCTGAAAGCTCGCCAGCTCCAACCTGGTCTACTTTCGGCGCAAGGCGTAAATAAAGTCCATTCATTCAAGGCGAATCACAGCTGGCGGAGTGGAAGTTTGGCTGATGGCGTGCAGTGCGCACACGTCACCGAGACCTCACAGGCAGGTTTCCACAGTTCCAGGCACATTTAAATGCAATACATAATCACAACAAACACTATTTAATGCAACTAATTGAATCAACACGTGAATTTATATCTATATAGATTGTCCCGTCACATCTGACGTCAGATCAAAGGCGGATGGCACGCGTAACGGAAACTCAGCCTCTCGGACCAAAACATCTCCCTCTCTCTCTCCTGTTTTTATAATATCGGCATTGTTAAGATTATGATACGCGCGCACAGCGCGTGATGCGCGTGGTGGGAGCGGCGGCGCTGCTTCTGTCATCGGGTTGTCAAGTGACGGATCTTGCACTGAACCTCCCCTAACGCATTAAAGGTGAGGAGAGGAACTCATTTGATTGGTGAAGATCTGAATCGGCTGTATTAATCCCAGTCCACGCCTCGTCTTCTCCTCGTCTCCCACTCACGCCTTCTTCTCCTCCCTCTTTCCCACTTGCGCCGGTGGGCGAGACCGGAGGTGTGCTTGCGCGAGCCTGCGCGGTGCACGAAACTTGCAAAGTCCAGGCGGACACACCCCGTCGGCGCGGCGCAGGTGCGCTGAAAGCTGACTGCGCCTGGTCTACGAAACTAGGGCCCAAAGTGAAGATGAAGATGTAGTGAAGATGAAGACACGGTGAAGATGAAGACGCAGTGAAGATGAAGATGTAATAAAGATGAAGATGCAGTGAAGATGAAGACGTAGTGAAGATGAAGATGAAGACACAGTGAAGATGAAGATGCAGTGAAGATGAAGACGTAGTGAAGATGAAGACGTAGTGAAGATGAAGATGCAGTGAAGATGAAGACGTAGTGAAGACGGCGACAATGCAGATGCATAAGAGTGGAATACGTCGACCAATCAGAGCAGACTGGACTTAAAGACAGATGCTAAAGCGTTCAGACAGATCCAGGTTGATTCAGACGGACAGGAGGAGAAAAACAACATGTTTTTGTGCCTGAATGCCTGTAAACATGTTCCATTAGAAGTCCAGAAGTCGGACCTGACAATAAGCACACGTCCCCTTTAAGCTACTTACAGCTCGGAGATTCAAACTGTTTGCCTTTGAAACTTTTCCTGCAGAGAACTTGTTCCCTAATGTCGCCGTCATGTGACATTTCTGGCGCGTACGCGCAAGGAAAATGGCCGCCATATGCTCTTTTTAGAACCGGCAACTGCAGTGACCTTTCAGAGAAGGACTAACATTGGGAGGAGAGGACAGGCGACGGCGTGCTGGCAGCTGTTGTGTCTGAGTGCTAATCACACCAAACCGCCGTGCTGTATTTAGGCCACGGATACCCAGAGTCCGGGCTGACAGGCGGGTGGATGTAATGACTCGGACAAACACACATTTCCGTTATAGTGCATCCACCTGCACTCACGACTCCCTTCCACACTCCTTCCTCTTCAGATTCTAATTGCGCTCACCAGTGTGTCCATTGTTTAGGGCTCCGATTCTTCATTATTTTTCCAGGTGTTCCATTGCAAATGAGATGAGTACGAAGCCTTTACAGTCCAGAGAGAGTCTGTGCAGGACGCAACAAATATCATCTGAATACGAAGCTGCCGTCAGGAAAAAGCCTCCGTGTGCCAAAGTACCACGACAACGGCTTGAAGCAATCGTTGCTGAACTGTTAAACTAGATCCTGGTGCAACAGAGCAACAAGCAGTATCACTCTCACTGCATGTTTTAAGACGGTTTCATGTTGTTTTCTGATATCTCCATGTATTTACATCCTCATATGATCAGAGCCAATTGAAGACGAGTTCATAAAATGAGTCAGAACAGGCAAAAACTCTGTGTGGAGTGAGAATGAAACCATCTTTCTGCTGCAGGCCAGCAGGAAAACACATTCGCCTAAAATGTCAATGGGGTTGAGTTGCATTGTGGGTAACGTGAAAGAAAAATGGTTCTGCTGCATGTTTTTTAGGTAACCAGGTAGTTTAAGGTAAATTAATCATATATTATTCTTAAAAGTATATTATTTAAAAATCATATTCTTCAAAGATTCTTCCACCAAAATTGGGATAATCTTTAAAAACATTTGTATTTGTTTCTGAACTGTCTTATTATTATTGCCAGGAAAATACATATTTTTCCCTTTTTATTTTTTTATTTAAATGTTTTTATTAATATTATTGAAAGGGAAACCGATATACTCCTTCTTTGCCCCTTTTGTTTAAACATTTTTCCACTTTGTTTGTTTTGAAGTTTGGCCAGGTCATTGCAGTAACTTCTCTTTTGTCTTGTTCCACAAAATAAAAAAAGTTGAAAATAAAACATGTTGATGGTTTCTGTCAAGTTTGTTTGTTACATTAGACTGATTTATAATAATACAATGTGTGGAGTGCAAATTAAAAGAGTAACAATAACCTTTATGGCTCTTTATCTATCACTTCTAAATATCTTCGTGACCTGCGAGGCCGAACACAGTAGTACTCCAAATACTGCAAATACACCAAATACTCCAAATACTGTGATCTCGGATGCTCAGCTGGATCGATTCTACTAGGATAACATAGTGAGTCGAGGCGTTACTACTTTGAACCCGCCTGATGTTGATGCATGTGACGCTGAGAAAACTGTCTCTTCTTCTTTTATCACCGACAGAGTGAAGAAACGTGGAGGTCGTGTCCGATATACCGGCTAAACGGTTGAATATGTACAATACAGTTCTGAGGAGACATTTGGAGGATAATTATGTCTTTTCTGAACACGCTATTATTATCTTCTTTTGTACACCATCAGTGATTCTCTCTCTCTCTCTCTCTCTCTCTCTCCGTCTCAACACTCACTCTTACTTTTCTAACAAGACGAGCCTCAGATCTCCCCCCGATGACTCTCTCCCCTCTCTCTCTTTCTCTCTACTTCGCCGCCGCTCGCCCCTCCATCCCATTATAGCCGCTCACAAAGACGGACGGGGCGAGCGAGCGGGCGAGCAAGTGGGCGAGTCAGAGAATGGAGATGGAGATTGAAGAGGGACTGAAGAGTCCCGTTTTAAAGAGCAGGTGAAGGTGTCTCGCTGCATGATAATAAGGTGTGGAGAGGGCGACGGCAGTTCATTACATCTGAGGCGGAGTGTGTGTGTGTGTGTGTGTGTGTGTGTGTGTGTGTGTGTGTGTGTGTGCGTGTGTGTGAAGTCAAGAGATCGGTCAGGCGAGACGGGTTTTTGATTATTGAAAATGAGGTTCTGTCGTTACACGAGATCATTATAATTTCAATTAAGAACAATTACATTTTGCCAATCAGGCTGACGATTGGCCCGGAAACCATTTCTAAACAGAAACTTTCTACGAGATCAGGAAGTTAAAATAAATCGTATCTCCTCCAAAGTACTTTCTATCTAGTCCGTTCTACTGGTGTGTTGTTCACTCGTGAGGGTAAGACGCAGCATCAGTAGAGATGCAGGCGTTGTAACGGACCACTTCTGAACCAGAAGCTCTAATATGGATGTACCAGTCCATCAAGAGCCAGACCCTCCACATGGTCATAAGACGGAATGAGATCGCAGATACAAGCATCTAATAAAAAAGATCTCTCCCTTCTAAATCACCTTCATCTTCAAGAGGAGGAACCAACAGACTTTTACCTATCAGCGTTGGTAAAGTGACACCACATATTATTTTTGTCTCTTAAAAAACATCCCGGTGATGCATTTTCCGGTTTCATTTGCCAGTCTGCGTGTGTTACTGGGAATGACTGGATGAAATGACATCACCTCCACCACATTTCCACCAGCACCGGTGTGATGAACTGGTGCTCTCCAATCTGTTTTCTCTGCTGGAAAAGACCCCATCGCCGTTCGCCCGCTCCACTTAACATGCAAAATGGCAGAGTGAAAGACATCGCAATGTATTCTGGGAGTTGTAGGAAATCAGGTGAAAAGTAAACACCTCGTTATGAAACAAAAAAAACATGTCTTCTTGCAAAGAAAGCGCACCAATTATCCTCTCTTTCAGACGTTTGGTCACACATTTCCCTCACGTTCACAGATTTAATTGGCATGTTTGCAAGTAAATAAGTAAAAAAAAGCCACAATTTCAATTGAGCAAAAAAAAGGAAACTAACAGAGTAAAAGAAAGTGAGTAAGAACTATAAAGTAAACTAACACAATGACACATGTTTTTGACATTCTGTCACCTCATTCATTGTGATGTGTTTTGTGAGCGAGTGGTGGAGGAACAGTCTGATTGTGAACCTGAGGGGTGGGAGGCTGTGAAAACGGTGAACATATCTGATGGACTGTGTGTTTCTGCATATTAAAGAAGGTGATGAACAGGTACGTTTGTCTCCTTGCACCACTTAAAGATACAAAACAAAACAAACATACAATGAAGACAGCAGTTTGGGTCTGAAACGTATCAATTATTTTAAGTCAGTGACGCCAACTTCTCCACTCAAATGAAACATATTTATTTATGCAAATAAATGGCCAGAACATCCATTTAATGTGTGCATACAGCTCTGAATACAGGATGTCAGAGCCCGGCGGCTAGCAGCTAACGGGGTCAAAAGAGGGCGCTGCGTTTCCATGAGTAGCAGTAAGCTGTGCAGTGGGACAGTAATAGGTCTTTTACAAAGTCGGTATCACAATGAGGCACTATGTATACTAGTCGGTATACAATGAGGCAGATCTTGACTAGTCTGGCCAGAAGCCTGAACCTGAAACCAATCCTTGAGGACAATCTGCAACACCAGACCTGACGACCCAAATCCTCCTGGACATAGTAGAGGTGGACCGCCTCTCTATGGTCAAAAATGATAATTTCAACAGAAGTCGCTGGGAAACGTTCATCTTGGCATACTGGATCCTGCAGATCACCTCAGTTAAGAGTGTCTGTGACAAGCAGCCGATTGGTGCCGCGGCGACGCTCCAGAACATCAACAACCTGACTTGATGGAAAATAAGTCAACTAACTGGCTGCATTAAAATGGACAAGTGCGACTATAAATAGCTCCCCTTGAATCCTCAACATTCGACAAGCAGCACAGCGACTCGAGTCCAATCACAACCTTCAAGCCACTTCTGCATTCATCAGTCTAGATTTATTCATAGGAGCGCAGCGGCGGCGGCGGCGATGGCGATGCGATGCAGATAGGAGTGGCGGCTGCAAGGGTCATTACCAAACATCTCAGACAGACATCACAGCCATCGTTGTAGTTATTGATCCGTCTGCAGCAAGCATCGGGCGAAACCTGGCCTCTGATTGGCCGGCGGGTTGTCCGAGGTCCGGCTGTCACCTAGTTTGCATACAGAGTGAGTGAGCGCGGAACGTAATGACCAGGAGAGGTGGGTCGCCGCGGCGGAGCAAATATATACGGACTCACGCTTTCAACCTCAATTATAATATGCAGATGGGGACGCTGCTGGGAGAGACAGACGGGGAGGAGGACGGGTAAAAATAAGTTTTAAAAAAAGGCACAAAAAGACAGCAGGAAGGTAGAGAGACGAAGTGAGAGGCATCGGTGTACGGATGAAAAGAGACAGCAGCAGAAGAAATGTTCACACATTTTCTTTTGTGAAAAAACACTCATTTGTACCGAAAGAATCCGGCAGTGACGGTGTCTCCTAACAAGGACGTGTCTTCTGTCCATCCAGCTCCCCTACAGTACCATCATCACCATGGATACACACTGTAGATCATACAAATACTCACTAGAGCACCAAATGTGAATTCCTCCGCTGCTGAAAAATAGTCCCAAACAAAGTCACTATTTCCTCCTGTTTGTTTGATAAAAACTACAAATACTAGCTGTTTAATTAATTTTGATACAACAGGATGAATCTGCTGGTCAAACAAACAAAGGACTTTCATCCAGGAGACCGCTGTGAGTGTCCTGTGTGTATGTAATGAGTGCGTGACACTAGCAGGAAAAGTTTTTTTTTACTTTTACAACAAGAACGCCATCCTCTGCTTCCCCATCGTTTAGTTCAATCATAGTGTTATCATTTTTTTCATTAAAAGAAATATTCACTTCCTCAACTCTAAACCGCAAACAAGAACAAAAAGTACTCAGAGCGTCTCTTATTTTTTATTATAGCGGCTGCACAACTGTCAGGCTTTTCACTCAAATGGCGCCTAGAAAATGTCTCTCTCCGATACAGGAAGTAAACATGGCTGTGCTCTAAATTAGACTGTGAAAGGAATCACAACGTTTGTTGGTTAATATTAGACATTTTAGTTGTTGCCAAGGTAACAGAAGGTGAACTCAAGAGAGAAAAGGTTCCGTACCTTTTTTAGCTCGATCTATAAAGGAAACGAGTATGTAACATACATGTGGAGTAAAAACGTGGAAACTCAGGAGAGCCAACGGAGTGCTAGATGTCTTCATTTGGTAGCCTTGGTAGAGCTGTGATGGGTTTTCAACGTGTGTATGTGTGTGTGTGTTGTGTGTGTGTGTCTGTGTGTGTGCGTTTCCCACCACTGGACCTTGCACATTTACACTGAAGGGCCATTTGCTCCCAAGGCCTCATGGGAAAAAAATGTTCATGAAAAACAAGCGTCACTCAAACACTCATATTCTGGCCTTCGTGGCTTTGCAAATATGACATCACTTGTGTGTGCATGTGTGTGTGTGCGTGTGTGTGTGTGAGAGAGAGCTGCTAGCCGCTTGCATCTTTATCGGACCACATCCTGGAACATTGTGTTCTTCTTCTCTTAACTAATATTTGTATGGCCGGCTCGCACAAGCGTGCTGTGTCAGATTCATGAACGTTCCTGCAGAAATGCACCAATAAGACCATATAAGATAGAAATATGAATTAAAAATAAGAAATAAGTGTTAACAGTGTGAGCAGAGTAAATAGACCTGCTGTTAATGCCGAGTTACCTGAGGGTCATTGTCATTGTAATAAAGAAGAGATGTTCCATGTGAAAGATGTCCTGCCACCACAACGTGAGAAGGTAAGGGAAAAGTCTGCATCACTGAGATGGACAAAAGTATAGTGCACGTGAAGGTGCACGTGAGTAAGCTCTCTCAGCTCTCTGTTCGGTACCAGAATGTAGCGTTACTCACGCCAACAGGTCTCCTCCTTCTTTCTCTTCCTGCTGATAAAAAGAGCTGCTGGATAAAAACCCATGTTAGCTAGCTAGCTAGCTAGCTAGCAGGATGAGTTAACGGCCATGTTGGTGCAACCTAGCTAATTTAGCTAGCTAGCTAGCTAGCAAGACGAACTAACGGCCATGTAAGTGCAAGCTAGCTAATTTAACTAGCTAGCTAGCAAGACGAGCTAACGGCTGTGACCAGAGATGTGATTCACTGAGCGTTCACACTTTAAATTTTATGATGAAGTGAGACTTTCTGGACTTGAAAAAAAAAAAATGAATCTGTAATCATGTTCAAAAGGAGATCAAAAATGATTTCTCTCGTAGGCCTAAATGTTTTTTTTTCTGAAATAAGGAACACCAAAGGGGGTCCATCCTTCTCTGTTCTACACAGATATCAATTAAGGCATAATTTAATTTGTTTTGCAGCTTGAGATGTATTATATTGATGGTTAAATTATACCATATTATACCATAGTAATAGTCTGGATGATGATGGTGTCAAGATAATAAAGTATCTCAAGCAACTCAAAATTGCTTCAAAGTAATGAAATTTACAAGGCATCAATGACAAACGTAGATAAGAGAAGAGACCCATTTGTTTGTGTTCATAACTTAGAGACATAAATGTGTTTTAAAAGGAATAATATGGTTAAGTGTGGACATAAATATTTCTTTAAATGAATGTTATGCTTAAATGAAGACATTCATATTTTTTATAATATTTAATGAATATTATTTTTTAAAGGAATATTATAGTAAAGTTTGGACATTATGAAAATTAAGGACACTTTGCCCACTGAGACATGTTTTTTACAGTAAATATGTGAATCAGGTTGAGGACTCTGTCAGTCAGGGTCCTCACAAGCAAGTGAGAACACACTTGTCTGTGTTTGTGCGTTTCCAGGCGCCTGAGGCAGGATTCAACACACCGCCTGTCTCCGCTATGTGATATGCATACAAACACACACCTGTTGGGTTAAGTAGGACACTAAAATGAAGCGTCTCAGCCAGCATCAGTCACAGAGGAGACAAAGACATCTGGGATACATGGAGACTTCCCAGATGTCTTAATGTGAGATCTCTCCTGAAATTGGACGCTTCGGTCCGATGGTGAAAACCTCAGCTATAGCTCTGTATTCAAGCGGCGCCAAAGCTGCAGTGGACCTGGTTGGAAACGGTTGCTAGACGATCTGTGATGCAACTGCAAGGCCTCCGTCCACATTTGTATGCAACACCATGTTTGACTGGTGTACTTTCAGCCAGCCTGCTTTACAATTCTCTTTCTCCTCTCTTTGCTTTAATCCTGAGGTATGTTTTTCTCCTCGTCGTCCAGTTTCCTTTGGAAAACGTGCACGTCGATGTGTGTGTGTGTGTGTGTGTGTGTGTGTGTGTGTGTGTGTGTGTGCACTCTGCTTGCATCCATTATGGGCCTGGGTGGCTGATTAGTTCACAGACACAATATGGCCAGAGACAGAACGGGCCATTGATTCCCCCGGCAGAGCCAAAATGGCTGCTCTGGCACAAGTTGTCACCATCTGAGTGGCTGCGTTCCCCCGTGTGTGTGTGTGTGTGTGTGTGTGTGTGTGTGTGTGAGTGAGTGAGAGAGATAATGAAGCAAACAGTCTCATGCCAGGTCATGAAATAGTCACAAAATGCTATTATATCTATTAGTTTTGTGTCCAGAGAATATCACATTTTTTTGGTGTCGTTCAGAATGAAAACAATGCCAACGGAAAATCAATTGGGGTGGTTTTTCAGTGAAGGTTGGCAAGTAGGGAGGTTGGGTGGGTCCAAAAAACAGGAGATGGAGGTTTGAGACCACATGTCCCAAAGTGAGTTTGTTTTTGTTGCCTAAATCTAAATGTACGTAGTTATTTTCAGCCTTACAGTCTCATTTTCCCTCAACCTAACTATGTGGTTTTTTCTAATTTGAATGTGGTGAAGTCACAAACAAACCGTCAATTAAAATATATTCCTTTTAAAGCTGGCTCTGTTTCATGGGACCTTATTTCGGAAATATACAGCAATCAATACTGAATCTAATACGACCACCACCAGATCCCCGTCCGTAGTCCGGAGGGTCAGGATCCGGATTTGTTTCATCTCATGATGTTCGTGTCAAGAAGTAAAATGCAAATGAGCGAGCGGGCCGAGTTCCAGGCTGCGGGATGATGGAGGATCACGTCAACTCAGCCAACAACAGGCACCAGACGGCCCCCTGGGAGACGGAGGCTCCCTCCCTCCTCTTCAGCTCTCTAAGTAGTCCGTTTATCAGGGAGGGGAGGAATCCGGACCACCTTTATTCCACCTTCAGGTCACATTAACATGTGGGATGTTAATCTTTACGCCGTCTTTTTCTAAACAAACCCGACAAAACTCACAGCGAGCGGCCGAGGCGGAGCGAAAAAGGAGATGAGAGCCGGAGATAACAGTGAAGCTGCTGCAGACGGAGAGGATGAGATAAAAAACCAGGCAGGTTAACGAGCAGCCAACGCTTAACACAACGTCAACGTTCCCAACGCGGCAAATACAGACGCCGGCTTATAGGAAGTTAGGTTTCTTCACTGAGAGACGATCCACGTGACAAAATGTCAGCGTTTACTTCGTATTTCGGGAAACTCGAGGCCTTTTGCACGCAGCCGATGTATATGTATGATGTATATATTTATATTCATCCAGCAGTTAAATATATTATATAATAAGGTCCCATGAAAGTGGGTGGGACTTAAGACCTTTGCACACAGGGTCAGTTTTTTTGCGTATTTTTCATCTGTCATTCGATCAAAAAGAAAGTCTCATTCTTGAAAGTAGAAGGAGAGTTGATCAGCGATCCCGATCGGTTCCAGGTGGACTTCAGGATGACAGCGGTCCAGTTTGCAGCACTGCTGGGACCAGAAAGGTGTTTGTGGGTTCTACGGTGGCTCTGAGTGGTCAAACTACTCTCTGAAAGCTTTTTGCAGAAGAAAATCAAAACCTGTTCCCTAATCCTTTTTGATTGGACGGAAGTTTAGGAGGTGGTGTGCAAACATGTGCAACAATTTCAGATGAAAAAAACGGACTCAGTGTGCAAAGGCCTTAACAGCAGTCAGATCCGCCTCCCTGCCTGTAGAGGGTGTCTAATGACACCTGTACACTCATCTCCTGCTGTGTTGGCTAACGTAAGTAGCGAGCTAACTGCTCTGGGGACTGAGAGTACTGAAGAAGCCCAGCGTGTTTGAGCTGAAAGCCGTCGGCTGAACCAGGAAGCAGAGGAACTGTGATTAAAGCCTGCGTTTCTGATCACTTACTTCTCCATTAGGGAGATTAATGAGGGCGGTGCTGGCCGCGGACGCCGCCGCCGCTGTGAAAAATGACGCTATTACCTGTTTGAGATTAAAAAAAAAACTGTGTGTGTTTGTGTGTGTGTGTTTCACTGCTGCTGGAGGAAGCTGGTTTGTGTACTTGTGTGTATTTGTCAAAAAACAACATTAGTGAGTGTTCCTGCTTGTGTGAGGTTTAGATCCATGTGTGTGAAGTTTAGATGTGCGCATGTGTGTGTGTGAGGTGTAGATGCGTGTGTGTGTGTGTGTGCATGTGTGTGTGTGAGGTGTAGATGCGCATGTGTGTGTGAGGTGTAGATGCACATGTGTGTGTGTGAGGTGTAGATGCACATGTGTGTGTGAGGTGTAGATGCACATGTGTGTGTGTGTGAGGTGTAGATGCGCATGTGTGAGGTGTAGATGTGCATGTGTGTGTGTGTGTGAGGTGTAGATGCGTGTGTGTGTGTATGAGGTGTAGATGCGTGTGTGTGTGTGAGGTGTAGATGCGCACATGTGTGTGTGAGGTGTAGATGCACATGTGTGAGGTGTAGATGTGCATGTGTGTGTGTGTGAGGTGTAGATGCGTGTGTGTGTGTATGAGGTGTAGATGCGTGTGTGTGTGTGAGGTGTAGATGCGCACATGTGTGTGTGAGGTGTAGATGCACATGTGTGTGTGTGTGAGGTGTAGATGCGTGTGTGTGAAGTGTAGATGTGCGCGTGTGTGTGTGTGTGAGGTGTAGATGCGTGTGTGTGAGGTGTAGATGCGCACGTGTGTGTGTGAGGTGTAGATGCACATGTGTGTGTGTGTGTGAGGTGTAGATGCGTGTGTGAAGTGTAGATGTGCGCGTGTGTGTGTGTGTGAGGTGTAGATGCGTGTGTGTGAGGTGTAGATGCGCACGCACGTGTGTGTGTGAGGTGTAGATGCACATGTGTGTGTGTGTGAGGTGTAGATGCGTGTGTGTGAAGTGTAGATGTGCGCGTGTGTGTGTGTGTGTGAGGTGTAGATGTGTGTGTGTGAGGTGTAGATGCTCGTGTGTGAGGTATAGATGCACATGTGTGTGTGTGTGTGAGGTGTAGAGGCTCATGTGTGTGTGTTTGCAGTGAACCCTTCAGAGATGAGGTCAAAGGTCAGGATCACATGACCGCTACGCCGTCCCTGAACCTAAACTAGGACTATCCAGCAAACGTCACTATGATTGTGTGAGTGTGATGCACAGAGGGAACCTGAAGTAGAGTTCTCAACGGGTCGGCCCAGCCCGACAAACCCGACGGGACCCGAAGTTTCGGGCCGGGTCTGGGCCGAAAAAATACGCAAATGAGCCGGGTCGGGTCGGGCCTCGGGCTTCCTTTTTTTATAAAACACATTTCATTAAAAAATAAAAAATAAAAAAAATTGTAGGTTGTAAATTATATATTGTTTGCTGTGAATTATCGCTGTTCACGTTTGGTCAATCTGGCTGCCTGCTTCATGGGGCAGACGCACACCTGACGACGCTGCGTGACGCACTCACGCCTATAGCCTGGCTGGAGAAGATGGAGCTGGTCAAAAGTAAACTTGCCACAGGCGAAAATTAAATTTAATATTTATTTACGGCATATTTATTTATATAGTCTATTTAAAGTTTCGGTTGTTTGTGTTAAATCTTTTAATTTTAAATAAAGTTTCATTTGAATTCACGTCTGCTGTCTGTCTGATCGTGATAACAAGTGTATGAGGAAAACAATGCAGGCGCGCTGGGGAGTCGGGTTCGGGTCGGGTTCGGGCCGACAATTCATGCTGGTGTGTCGGGCTGCGTCGGGTTCGGGTTTAAAAACCCGCGGGCCGGGTCGGGTCGGGCTGTAATTTTCAGGCCCGTTGAGAACTCTAACCTGAAGACACATTTTTTCATCATTAATGTTATGAAGATTTTAGACTTCTGAAACCTCATTTCATCACAACCACATTGAGATCTTTCAGGCTGAGCCTCTTCACTTGAAGCTCACTTCCGTTTGTGTTGCATCGAAACCCACTTTTGAGAAGTGGCTGTGCATGCTGGGATACGTGTAAAGATTTCTGAAAAACCTTTCAGAATCAGAAAGGTTTTATTGCCAAACACATTTTCACATATAAGGAATTTGTCTTGGTCTGCAGTGCACTGATATTTCAAAACAGTAAACAATAAAGCAAGTACTGCAGTCAAGAACGTTAGTAAAAAATACCAACAAGACAAGTTCCAGCTGTGGCTCAGAGGTAGAGCGAATCATCCTCCAATAGGAAGAACGGCGGTTCAAATCCCGGCTCCTCCCTACAGGCCAAAGTATCCTTGGGCAAGATACTAAACCCCCTAATCCTGTGCCATCAGTATGTGTATGATATGATATGAGATAATATTGCATCTGGCTCCTCTGCCATCAGTGAATCATGAATTATGCTAATGGTTAAAAGTGACTGAATGTAGTGTGAAGCGCCTTGAGTAGCTAGTTAGCTAGAAAGGTGTTCTATGAATGCAGGTCCATGAACACATGCAGCGTAATAAGATTTACAATTTTAAGCAAAATGATGTTTTACAAAAAAATCTATCTTTGAATTGAAATTAACGCAATATATGAAGATAAAAAAGCCCAGGAAAGCTTTTTTTCCATAAACTTTCAAATGCTACGTTATCTTGCAGAAAGCCACCAGTAGAGAGCAGAGCGGTCTGTCTGGATGTCAGCGCGTTCACGCTGCAGATGACCTTCTGTGATTTAAGAGCAGGAACACGTGTGTGTGTGTGTGTGTGTGTGTGTGTGTGTGTGTGTGTGTGTGTGGGGGGGGGGGGGGTCATGTTCTGCAGCTCATTATCTGATCAACAGGGCTAAAGACTGAATGGCAAGTTGGGCTTTTAAAGAAATACGCTTCTCATCGACCTCCAACCCTCACACAGCGGCTCTCTCTCTTTTTCCAGAATGAATGACGCATGAAAAGACGAACGCTGTATACGAGTCCTGAGTCTGATAATAACCTGAAAAACACGTCCTGCTTATTCAAAAGGAGGTAAAAATATATATATAATCCTATGAAAGCAGAACATTGAAAACCATCAGGGACTTTGATAGGAGGGGAGATAAAAGGCTGGTGCTTGAAAGAAAATTCAAACTTCCCACTGTTGTTTTCTCGCCTGTAATGTTCTTGTGCGTCCACATACTTTTGGCCGGGTGGTGCGTTGTCCGTCCCTGATTAATCGCCGTGGTGATGAAGTGTCGGAAACGGACCGCCGTTATTGCTACTTCAGAAGTATTTCTGACTTTCCAGTTCAGGAATTTGTGAGCAGGAAATCACCTCGGCGTTCTTGCTGACATGTCTCTCTCTCTCTCGCCGTTAAAAGCGACGCCATGTTTCGGAGCTCAAGGTGAGACTATACGAGACTCATTTGCTTAATGAAACGTGCGGCGGCACGCGAGGTTGTTACGGGTGTTGGGCTTTTTTTTTTAGTTCTTCTAAAACGTCTTCAAGATTGAAATGGTGAAGAGAGAGAGAGAGAGCGAGAGAGAGAAAGAGAGAGAGAGAGAGAGAGCGAGAGAGAGAGGTGGACTCGGATAGTAACCGGGAGGCGGCGCTCCCAGCAGCCACCGGGGTTGGACAGGTGTAATTACAGGCGTTGGCTGCTGAGGAGTCGGAGAACTTTCAGGGGAAATCAGAGAATATGAGTGAAGTTGAAGAGCCGCTTGCATCAGAGTATCATCATCGGAGCTTGTTGACTGTTTTCCTTTGAACATTTAGGGGCCGAGCTATCAGCGCTGGCATTCAAATGTTAATTCTTGTATTTTTTTTTATGGTATTTCATTATGTGGCGTTTGATTTGACGACCTTTGACGATCCAATACTTCACGTTGTTTCATTCTTATCATATTTAGGGGCCTGAGGCAGTGAAACACATTCATATAGACTTGCTTTAATGTGATGTCAACTTTTTATTTATTTATGTATTCATTTATGACTGTTTAATTTAGTAAGTTATTAATTTGTTGTTTGTCCTTTAAAGGTGTCCTATCTTGTATTGTATTGTGTATCTTTACATGGAGGATGTTTGTTTGAGATGTTGGATTCAGGTTTTGCATGTTTGTTTTACTTCATCATGTTTTCTGGATGCAGCAGTTTCCTGATATCATGTGTTTGATCTTTGCCCAATAACTAACTCCTTATTAGTCCCCAAACTTTAGTTGTGCATGACTTTCATGCGCTTACACACGTGAAGCTCACCGCCGTCAAACAAGCGGCGATAAGCTGCAGCACTTTTCACTACTTTCACACAACACTGCTTTTAATAGCTGCTCCTGGACCAGCCGCCCGCCGGGACCAATACAACGTGGACTCCAAAGTGCAAGTGAGCAAAAATAGAGAGAAGGAAGACAGTCCGTTTAAATAACTCCAGGCGGGTTCAGGTGGGATGGGATTACGTGTCCCTCCAAGTGTCAGGATAAGACGAGGAGGAGACACGGTGGAGATAAAAAAATAAAAAGATGGAGCAGCAGAGGTGATGGATGGGGGAGCAACGAGATGCAGAGATTAGTTTTCAATTCAGTCTTCGGTTAGTTGTTACAGGATGAGACCGGCTTCGTTTTCTCGGTTTGATCTGAAAGCATGACTCAGCATTATGTGGGACAACAGAAGAGAGTAGAGCCACTGTCAGGTGTCATGTAGTGATGCCGTGCTGGGTTTCCCTTCATCATAAAGATCAGAATATTACTGAGCTGAGGTATATGGTTTAATGTAGTATAAAGGTTGAAATATATGTCTATGTTTACACCTTAAAGGGATAGTCGTGCTGTTATGTTTTAGTGACAGTAGATGGAGTTTATGATCATTTTCAAAAATGAATTTACATCAAAATCCAATATCTTTTTCTTCCTGTAAATTAGAATATGGTGCGTGCTCACCAGTTTCAACCGATAATATCATGACATCCATCAAAAAGATTTGCATCTTCATCTCCGAACAAAGCGAGAGAAGGTTGCGAGATCATATTTTCAATCAATCAAATCCAACAAGATGCCCCGCCCCCTCCCCCGTCACCACACGGAGGACGGATAGCGTTGTGGTCTTTCATCTCCACTTTAAAGCTTTTTTAAATATATATTTTACAGCCCTTCTGATGTGGAGCCGTTATCTCTGCTCACTTCAAAGCCACCAGGCTCCTTTGATAAAAACAGTGATTCTACCTCACAGCAGAGCTGCTGGTCCACCACTGCCTCCAGAGGCCAGTTGTGTTGTTGGGTTACTCCGGCATTTTAAAAGGTCCCTTCAGAGTCATAGAGCCGCTCAACATTAACGATGGCTGCAGCGGTAGACCGGCGACTCACACACTCGTGGGTTTATACGTATAGCTGCAGCATCACCGTGAAATAAAGATTCCAGGGGCGTGCGGTCCAGCGGCCCCGGCCAAGCAGAACCACGCTGAGTCCAGAGCCGGGATGTCTTTTTCCCCTCCACTGTGAAACCCTGCAGGCTGAGAGTCCAGAGTCAATTGAAAACAGGCCAAAGTGTCAGATGGCGCTCCCTCCCTCTGAAATCCACCACTTCCTGCTCCTCTTCCATCAGAACGGGAGGCCCATGAATCACTACGCTCGTTTGGTTCTGAATTCTCGGACCAGCGCGAGATGGAAAACACAAACTCACACATAATAGGTCTATTCCTGCAGAGCCTATTCCTGAAGCACTCAGCCTCTCTGCCCGCAGACCCACAATGCATCATATCATCAAATTCATCTGCAGAGAGCAGAGGCCCTGGACGAGTTCTGGTTAAATCCACCTGTCTGTTCCCATCAGTTGGTTGGTGTCGTTATGTGAAATCATTCAGATAAATTCACTCTAAATCTTTTTTTTTTTTTTTCAAAAGTCAGATAACAAAAAGGCCCTCAAGTCAAAGAGGGGAACAACATAAGTCTTTCAGTCATTCAGAGGCTTAAGAGGCAACAAACACATTCTGGAAGCGACTTTCACCCCCTCATCGACCCGAGGCCTTTTTGAAAACCCGTCTTACAGAGAATGAAAATGAACGCCAAGGTCGGACACAGCTGGAGAAGGAGGAGGGTTAAAATAAAGATAGATGACGTTTGTATGGAAAGTCTGTGACCATCAGCGTAAACACAGAGTCCTCACCCAGGAGCTCCGGGCCCCTGTCAGCCGTGTCCCCCCCAGTGAGGGCCCTCCCAGCTCGGGTTAGAGGCAAGGCCACGCCAGCCTGCATCTGGACAAACAGCCAAGGAGGCCATGTTTACGCCGCCGCCGCCACTCAGAAGCCTCCCTCAGCGAGAGGTTCGGATCTGTGATACGATCCGTGAACACCAAAGAATCAAACTCTCCTCCCGCTACGTACGCACGAAGAGTCCCGACCTCTCAGGTCGCCGGCTTCCTGTCGCCGGAGTCCAAACCAAACACGAAGATTCAACTCTCACTTCCTTTAACTTTGCTGCTTGAATTACATCATTTCTTACTCTAACTTTATCATTGTCTTCTGTTGCTATTTGAGCTGGTTTTTATTAGCTCGGCTCTCAAATGACCGTTTTTAATTGTGTTTAATTGTCCTTGTCATTCATCCGCACGTTGGCTTTGATGTTTTATGTAAAGCGCTCTACGTTCCCGTCTAGTGTCACTTCATCACATGTCAGCGAAGCTCGTTACATCAGAGTGTCTTTTCAAAATAAACTTCTATCTTCAGGAAGTTAGGTTCAGGAAAAGAGCGTGGTCTGCGTAAACTTCGCTGACAATCGACTCAAATAGCGAGCAACATCTGAGTCACGTGACTAACGACTGACGTGTGGACTACCTGTCTTTATGCCTCCATTTACCCATAATGCAGCGGGTGGGTGCATCAAAAAACAAGCGCTAAATGAGCATCAGTTTCAGAGGGCAGGCAGAGCTGGCCGAGCTATATGAGAGAGGTCAAAGGTCCACAGTGAAAATCAATGCCCAGAGCCACGGTCATACACCAAATACACACATTTTCAACACACACACACACACACACACACACACACACACACATGTGTGTTTAGGCCAAAAGGTGGCTTCTGTCTCATTCTAGGGGTAATTGGTTTGATGGGGGTCCTCATGCTGTTACCTAACAACCAATCAGAGACGTGTCCTCACACATTCACTCTCACGGTGTATTCACAGGAAATCAGCCTCAGGGCTGATCTCAAAGGTTAAAGGTTAGGAACCCATGGCAAGCAAGGCAATGTACATTTGTTTTAACTGCTTTTTTTAAAGAGAATTTTCCACAGCAAAGTCGCTTTCACATGGCAGATAAAAGCAGACATATTCATACTGACCGTAGTCTGAGCCAAGATGGCGAACTCCACTGACAAAGGCAGCACAGACACTCCTTCTGTTCTCACTTTCACAATAAAAGCCCTTGACATATACAGGGTAACTGTTTAGCAGAGGGAACCCCTGAAAGAAAACTCTATTAAATGGCTTACAGTAGCTCAGACAGATTGTCAGACGCTGGTCTGGGTCTACAGGATCCTGGTAGTTGGTTTTCAATAATCTAACTTTATTGAAAAGGTGTTATTAGCTATATATTGTACCACTGCAGGTTTGCACAGTTTTGATGCAAAATAATCACAGACGAGTGTTTTTTTTTTTTTTTTTTAGTATTTGTGGTGTTCATTGATCATGTGTAAGTCTGTATTTCTTCAGCTCTGGGTCTAAACTTAAGGACATGTGTTGTCTCAGTGAGATCCTCCAGGAGACTAAAAGCAACATCCGTGTTCTCGGACGAGATGAGCAGGAAACGACAACATTTCCAAACTATCGAACGACAAAGCTTTTTCTCCTCAAATGTGTGTTTTTTTTTTGTGCTTCTGACGTTGGAGATACGGAAAGACATACAGCAGAAACATTAATCAATAAGTACGGGCACGCTTCCACTGATTTGAAGTGCGGTGCGGAAACATCAGCGGCGGAGACAAAGAACTCGATTCAGGGAGAGATCTTCTGTTTTTGTCATCTTAAATCCTCCCAGGCTGTTAGCTGAAGTGCTCAGATGGAAATGATCACCAGAATAAATCGTTTTTTTCCCCCTCCCAGCCAGCCTCCCATCGCCGCTCTGCGTCCTTGGGGGGAAATAAAAACCTCTTGAAGCGCCACCGCCCGTCCTGAGAGGCAGCAGCTGAGAACACAAAGAGGTTTTTTGCTGAAGGTCGGAGGAGCCGAGCATCGCGGGAGCGAGCGCTCATCATCGAGGCCGCCGTCGTCGCCACCTGGACCCTTGGACCCTGCGCGGCGCCGACATCACGTTCTGCTACGTAGCAGACGTTAAACTATAACATGTGAAGGTAAATTTAAAAGCTACTCCGTCGGGAGGTCTGTCTCCATAGCAACTGTATGCGGATGTAGACTCCATTCCAATCTCATGTCAAAGACGTTTTTCCTAAACGTAACTTTCGTTTTGTAGCGTGATTTCGTCCCAATAGACTATCAGTTTGAAAGTCCTGCTGAGGGACAAAAACAATTGGAAAATTCTTCTTGATGTGTACGAATCAGCAGGTAGACTCTCAGAACCGGGGATCAGAGATCGGGTCTGACGCCGCTTGAGCCATTTTCAACCACAAAAAAGATATAACTTTAGTAAAAAAAAAGCAGCATTAAAGTGTTCCGTGACAGTAGAGTCATATGAAAACCCGTTTAAGTGAGCTGTCGCTCTATAATCATCCTGCTTATAATTCATGGTTCAACGCATGACACGACAATCCCGCGTTGCCATAGGAACAAGTCTAGATTTCTAGATGTGGATGTGTTTTATTTCTAGTTCATTTCCATGTTAAAAAGAACTGAATGAACCTGTAACTATGTGGAAACCCTCAGCGGTCCAGGTCTCAGGAAGACCAGAGGAAACACAGAACGTCTTCGTGACACCAGTCGACTTTGACTTCTGCACTTTCACACTGAAACTGCAGCTTTCAATAAAAACAAAAGTGTGTGAGTAAAAAACTTGAACATCCTTGCCTCGTGGTGATGACAACAATAGTAGTGGAAATTAATTAGTAGCAGTATAAATAGCAATAGTATTGCAGCAGCATTGCACCCGAAATCCAGGTAGAGGTCAAAGGTCATCCGGCACCTCAGCCTGCCAACCAGTGAGCATTCGAAGACATATTTTTACAGATTTGCTTTTTTGCCCGACAATTAATCTGATCTGTTTTATACAATACGGCTCTGTTGATACGTTTTTTTTAATAATTTCACTTGTTTTACCATTTGGATGATTTTTTTGTTAATTATCTTAATGAGGTCTTTTAATTGGTGCGCTTGTATTTTGCTGCTTTTGTGTTTTTCCTTCCTTTGCTTTCATAGAAAACTTCTATCCAAATAAAAAAACATATTATTATTATTATTATTATTATTATTATCATTATTATCAGACTGTCAAATAATAAAAAAACCCAGATCAAACTACGCTAGCAGCACCTGTAGCCTGAAGCTGCTACGCTAGCCTGGACCGGCGACCTCCACTCCTTCAGCATCAGCAGCTCTCTGGACCGGAGGAAAGATCACGTAGGAGTCGTGTTTAAGAAGCAGATAAATGTTCATGTGGTCTGAGGGGCTGAAGAGCCTCCAAATGACTTCTGAATAGAAATGTCCATCATCAGCTGTTTAGAGAGCTTCTGTCTCAGAGTATTTTCTTTATTCTTGTCGTTTTCTCTCCTGCTCTCCACCTCGGTTCTTCGTATTCCACTAACGTCCTCCCTCCCTCTCTATTCTGACCCTGCTGTGTTGTCTTCTTTATCTTCTCGTCCTCCTCCACTCACCTTTTTTACTCCCGGACCTCCCTCCTCTCTCCCTCTTCTTCTTGCTTCGTACCATCATCATCTCTCTCCCTCACTAATTCCCCCGACCTCATTGTTTCTGCAGTGTCTCCCTCTCTCTCTGTCTCTCTCTCTCTCTCTGTCTCTCTCTCTCTCTCTCTCTCGTCCTGCTGTTTGTTTTCCTGCCTTTTTTAAATCATTGGTATTCATTGTCGGTCTTCTTTCTTTCTTATTATCTCTCCAGCGAGCAGCGCTTTTGTGTTTGGTTCCCTTCCTCTCTTTCGTTCATTTTGTCCGTTTCTCTATCCGTCTCCTCAATCTGGTTCTTCTGCATTCATTTCTGGCATTATCTTTAAAAAACGATAAAATACAGTTACGACCACGAAGCTTATGCACGTGTGGGAAGACATTTTTTAAATGTCTCTCATTTTTCTACTCGAGCAAAGCGAGCTAGTGGAGGCTGCAAAGATAAAGCAACAGGAGAGTCAGATATCAGATTATCTGTGAAATGTACCGCACGGGACATGCAACAGATGCTGCACGTAAAGCAGACGGAAACATTAATAGTCAAACAGCCAAACAACGTGATGGTGACATGTTGCTGCCTTTCTTGACCCGAACTCGGAGAGTGGATGTTTTATTTACAAGGATCCATCTCTCTCTCTCTCTGTTCGGAGTTAACATGGCGACGTCCCGCCTGGTTTCTCTTCCCCTCTCCGTATCTATCCATCGCCCACCCGTCTCCCTCTCTCTCTCTAACCCTCCCGTGTCACGTCTCCACTCGGCCTCAGTGCTGTTGTTTGTGCTGAGGGCTACAGAGGGAGGGAGGCACATGAATCAGCCGGCTGCAGGGCAGATAAACATGGTTGTGGTCCGAGAATGGGGGAGGGGGCGATGGTACGGCCCACGGTCGTCACGGAGACGCGGCGAGAGACTCGCTTTTATTTTCGGCGCTGCACTTTCTCTTCCTGCTGCAGAGCTTCTTCTCAAAAATCACGTCGGAGTTATTTGCTGAGATTTTTATCGTCATGGCGACGATGCTGCTGCAGACGGTAATAAATCAGTTCCTTGGCGAGAGTTTGAAACCTGTGGCAGGAATTCATTGTTAACAGTTTTATCTATTTAGGAAAGGCGTTCAGAGCTGAGTCCTGCGGCATCATCGGCCCGAGGAAAGCTTGGCCTTGTGGGTATCTGTTTGTAGACGTTTCTGCATCCTATCTCTGTCTGTTTGTAAATGGCTCTCTGACGTGTTTCTAACCTCAAGGTGCTCTCGATGACTTTCAGCCACTAGATGGCGAGTTTCTCCCTCGCTTCGTTCAGTCGCATTCACAACAAGTGGTTGCCGGGGAAACCAAGTACACAGCACGGAGAGTGGTTCGAGCCTCATCAGTGGGGCGACTATATTTATTTATTGTCCGTTAAATAGTTTATCATGTAAACACTCGTGAATGACAAGAAGGTGATTGCAAAATGTTGGCAACATCAAAATAATTGAATTAAACACTCCTTCTACCGCCGACCACAACGTCTAATTATGTCCGTAAATTAAAACACTTAAATGAATCAGTGCCTTTTCTTCTAAATCCTTTTATATCCATATCGACATAAATCACATCCACCATGCAATTTATTCAAATAGAAAATATGTCACGATAAAAGCTGGTTTGCTGACATTCAGTGTAGCGTATAAAAGGTTGTTTTTTTAAATGGAGTCTGGTGCGGCTCATTTCCTCAAGGTTTTTGGATATTAAGTTGGAAGTCCATATTTACCTGAAGAGAGCAGGATCCACACACACACACACACACACACACCATGTGAGAGGATTTAACTGACCAGCGGACGACAACAGCCGAAGCCTGAGCACCGACCTGAAGACTCAGAGCAGAGCGGTTGTTCATTCATCCACTAAAATCCCTTTAATTAGCTCCCTTAATTACACTGATGGCTTTCCTTTAGCCCTGGCAGCAAACACCAGGCTGGTTTTGGGTCAGGATCAAATTTGTTTAATTGAGCCAAAAAAAAGATCAATCGGCCCCCTGGAAAGAAAAAAACACTGAACCGAGCCACATGAAGAAGAAATTAGCTGTTGAAGCTGCAAATGTACCGATTCAGGGTCGACGCGTTTTAACGTGCCAGCAAAGATCGCCTTATAAAAACGTTCTTTTGAGCCATAGAACACAGCGTTCAGAGGGGTGTGAGGACTCGGCTGATCATGCTGTTTGTTTTCACATTTACCTCCCCGATCACGAAGGAGCGCCTCCTAAAGGCTCCTGGAATGACTGTTTCTAACCACCGGGTCTAATTGGTGTGAGGAGGACTCTGTGTGAGGAGGACTCAGTGGAGGAGGACTCGGTGTGAAGAGGACTCGATGTGAGGAGGACTCGATGTTAGGAGGACTCGGTGTGAGGAGGACTCGGTGTGAGGAGGACTCGATGTTAGGAGGACTCGGTGTGAGGAGGACTCAGTGGAGGAGGACTCGGTGTGAGGAGGACTCGATGTGAGGAGGACTCGGTGTGAGGAGGACTCGATGTGAGGAGGACTCGATGTTAGGAGGACTCGGTGTGAGGAGGACTCGGTGTGAGGAGGACTCGGTGTGAGGAGGACTCGATGTGAGGAGGACTCGATGTTAGGAGGACTCGGTGTGAGGAGGACTCAGTGGAGGAGGACTCGGTGTGAGGAGGACTCGATGTGAGGAGGACTCGGTGTGAGGAGGACTCGATGTGAGGAGGACTCGGTGTGAGGAGGACTAGATGTTAGGAGGACTCGGTGTGAGGAGGACTCGATGTTAGGAGGACTCGGTGTGAGGAGGACTCGATGTGAAGAGGACTCGGTGTGAAGAGGACTCAGTGTGAGGAGGACTCGATGTTAGGAGGACTCGGTGTGAGGAGGACTCGATGTGAGAAGAACTCGGTGTGAGGAGGACTCAGTGTGAGGAGGACTCGGTGTGAAGAGGACTCGTTGTGAGGAGGACTCAATGTGAAGAGGACTCGATGTGAAGAGGGCTCGGTGTGAGGAGGACTTGATGTTAGGAGGACTCGGTGTGAGGAGGACTCGATGTTAGGAGGACTCGGTGTGAGGAGGACTCGATGTGAAGAGGACTCGGTGTGAAGAGGACTCAGTGTGAGGAGGACTTGATGTTAGGAGGATTCGGTGTGAGGAGGACTCGATGTGAGAAGAACTCGGTGTGAGGAGGACTCAGTGTGAGGAGGACTCGGTGTGAGGAGGACTCGGTGTGAAGAGGACTCGGTGTGAGGAGGACTTGATGTTAGGAGGACTCGGTGTGAGGAGGACTCGATGTGAGAAGAACTTGGTGTGAGGAGGACTCAGTGTGAGGAGGACTCGGTGTGAGGAGGACTCGATGTGAGGAGGACTCGATGTTAGGAGGACTCGGTGTGAGGAGGACTCGGTGTGAGGAGGACTCGATGTGAGGAGGACTTGATGTTAGGAGGACTCAGTGTGAGGAGGACTCGATGTGAGAAGAACTCGGTGTGAGGAGGACTCGATGTTAGGAGGACTCGGTGTGAGGAGGACTCGATGTGAGAAGAACTCGGTGTGAGGAGGACTCGATGTGAGAAGAACTCGGTGTGAGGAGGACTCAGTGTGAGGAGGAATCGGTGTGAGGAGGACTCAGTGTGAAGAGGACTCGGTGTGAGGAGGACTTGATGTTAGGAGGACTCGGTGTGAGGAGGACTCGATGTGAGAAGAACTTGGTGTGAGGAGGACTCAGTGTGAGGAGGACTCGGTGTGAGGAGGACTCGATGTGAGGAGGACTCGATGTTAGGAGGACTCGGTGTGAGGAGGACTCAGTGTGAGGAGGACTCGATGTTAGGAGGACTCGGTGTGAGGAGGACTCGATGTGAGGAGGACTCGATGTTAGGGGGACTCGGTGTGAGGAGGACTCAGTGGAGGAGGACTCGGTGTGAGGAGGACTCGATGTGAGGAGGACTCGGTGTGAGGAGGACTAGATGTTAGGAGGACTCGGTGTGAGGAGGACTCGATGTTAGGAGGACTCGGTGTGAGGAGGACTCGATGTGAAGAGGACTCGGTGTGAAGAGGACTCAGTGTGTGGAGGACTCGATGTTAGGAGGACTCGGTGTGAGGAGGACTCGATGTGAGAAGAACTCGGTGTGAGGAGGACTCAGTGTGAGGAGGACTCGGTGTGAGGAGGACTCAGTGTGAGGAGGACTCGGTGTGAGGAGGACTCGATGTTAGGAGGACTCGGTGTGAGGAGGACTCGGTGTGAGGAGGACTCGATGTGAGGAGGACTTGATGTTAGGAGGACTCAGTGTGAGGAGGACTCTATGTGAGAAGAACTCGGTGTGAGGAGGACTCGATGTTAGGAGGACTCGGTGTGAGGAGGACTCAATGTGAGAAGAACTCGGTGTGAGGAGGACTCGATGTTAGGAGGACTCGGTGTGAGGAGGACTCGATGTGAGAAGAACTCGGTGTGAGGAGGACTCAGTGTGAGGAGGACTCAGTGTGAAGAGGACTCGGTGTGAGGAGGACTTGATGTTAGGAGGACTCGGTGTGAGGAGGACTTGATGTGAGAAGAACTTGGTGTGAGGAGGACTCAGTGTGAGGAGGACTCGGTGTGAGGAGGACTCGATGTGAGAAGAACTCGGTGTGAGGAGGACTCAGTGTGAGGAGGACTCGGTGTGAGGAGGACTCGGTGTGAGGAGGACTCGGTGTGAGGAGGACTCGATGTGAGAAGGACTCGGTGTGAGGAGGACTTGATGTTAGGAGGACTCGGTGTGAGGAGGACTTGATGTGAGAAGAACTCGGTGTGAGGAGGACTCGATGTTAGGAGGACTCGGTGTGAGGAGGACTCGATGTTAGGAGGACTCAGTGTGGGACTGAACAGCTCACTAACACCTCCGTATGGGTCTCGCTGCACATGTTGCTGCCGTGTTATTAGTATTCATCGGCTTCACCGTTTCACCGCCGTGAAGTCAACCTACTGAGACGAAGGCAGCAGCACTCCGACGGGAATCAGTCCAAGGTCCACGTGTGTGTGTGTGTGTGTGTAAGTGTGTGTGTGCTGAATACTGACGAGTCGCTCAATACCGCCTCGTATTAACATGACGAACAGCAAAAGGTCGAGAGGCGTTACACGTCGGCCCGTAGTGATGTCACTAAGGCTGTGAACCCTGAACCCTCAGAGACCTAAAGGACGTCAGCGGGTCAAGTGTTTGAGAGCTAGTGTTTCACGTAGCAACGCTATGAACTGTGGGTAACTCCCTTGGGCGTCCAGTTGACAGCAGCAGGTGATCCTTCCTTCCACTGTGACTCATTTCATTATCTGCAAATGTGAGAATTTGCACCATAAATTAAAATACCGATACGCTGTGTTGTTGTCATGCATGGTGCCGACATGTTGCCCGCTCCACAATAAAACGGTGTTTAATCAGATTTCCACACAGGAAGCTCGGGGCCAGGTTGTTTCCCAGGACTCAGTGCTGTAACTCAGCCCACCTCTGTCAGCGGGGCCCCCCAGCATCTCCGAGACCTCCACGCCCCCACACCCTACATCTCCTGCATGTAGAAATAGAAACAGTGTGCTTCCACAAGGAGCCACGGCTACAGTGGAAATATTTACTGGCCATAAATGGCTAGCTTAGCCCCCCCTGATCCACGGAGGTCCCACGCGGGTTAAAACTCCAGGATTACAGGGATTATTAGCTGTGTTGCAACTCGTGCATTTGGAACTGTAACGCATGGAAATGTTGATTTCAGTCTGCTTCCAAAATGATGTGGTTATTGAAAAATATGATCACGCTCAAGTTTGACTGTTTTCTGAGCAATTTTTTAGGTTAAGACTCGTCGATGAGTCTAAATTTAAACTTCTGTTTTTCCGTTTCTCTACAAAAGTCTCTACACAGTGAAAACACCACACAGAGTTGAATCACAACTTTAAAAGAAAAGTTCAAGCTCAGCTATCTTTCCCTCCTCTGCACCGCTGGCTGGTCTCTAAAGGATCATTCCTGTTGGGTCCTAAGCGGGTGCCGGTCTGCTGTACCGGGAATAAACCCGATCAAATATTCTGGTCCCTCTGAACCAGGATAAGAGTTTATCCGGCAGAAGCAGGATTCAGTGTTTACATGTGCAAATGTGCAAACAGCCTAAAAAAATCATAAAAGTGCCTGTAAACATACACTTTGATATTGTTTCCCTAAATCCATTCACACACACACACACACACACACACACACACTCACACACACACACACACACACACACACAGTGTGAAGAGGTTGTAGCAGTGTGTCTGCCCTCACCATTATCAGCACTATGGTAAACATTTGTCATTCAGCTCAACACCTCCGGCTGAATTCAGCTTCCACTGCAGCTCAGCTCGTCACTGTCACTGTGTGTGTGTGTGTGTGTGTGTGTGTGTGTGTGTGTGTGTGTGTGTGGTCTGCTGCTGCTCCAATGTCACTATGTGTTTGTTGGAGTTAAAACTCTTAACTCATATTCACTGACAGCAACATAACGCTGCCTGTCTGACTGTCCTCCGAGGTTGTGTGTGTGTGTGTGTGTGTGTGTGTGTGTGTGTGTGTGACCGTGGGGGTGTGAGGTGTGTGAGTGATGCACCAGTAATGGCGAGGACATGTCGTGGTGAGGCGGCGTGAAGCGGCGACACCAGAACAGAGAACGTCAGAACTCACAAAAGAGACGTACGTGTCCTTTTATCACCAACCAATCAGATCACTCACATATGTAAAACACAAAAACTGCCTCAGCATCACATGATCTATTTATTTTAAAGCCCCCATGTGAGAAGGACTGTTGAAATGTTCACGTTGTGTCTTTGCATGGTTTTCAAAGCGGTCGGGGGGAGCAGACAGACTTCTGGGTAAGAGCTGGGTTTGTTTGTCCGACGCTCCGATGGGATGAAGGAGTGATGTGTCACCATGGTGATGCAGATGAAGGGCGAACTAACGGGCCGCCCCGTCAGCTGGGTCACCGGAGACCATCAGGATTCATCAGCCGCGGCTCTCTGTGACATTTCAGCCGCTCGCCAGTTTGTGGGAAGAATCGCCGCTGCAGCCGTGGAACCGCCGCCGACAGAAACACACAATCTCTGCCTGGAGATATTACACATAAACCTGTCGACGCTGCAAACACTTGATATCATCACTATGATTTTTAAATATTTAATAAAGTATATTCTCCTGTATCACACTACTTTTCATGCTTTCACCGCTGAAACTACATTTCCCCGCAGAACCGTCTTCAAATGTAGATTATTCTCTGTTCCTAATTTTAAAATGAATGTATAATAAATAAACACCGATATTAAAACAATCTAATGGAAACAGAGTGAAAAGGCAATAACACAAAATCCTACAAATCCTTCTATAAACAGATTACACAAACAAATTAACCATCATTTTCCAAATTAGCTATAAAGTGGTGAAGCGACGACTTCAGCATGCTTCGTAGCTCGGAGACGTGTTTCCTAAAACTTTACTTCCACACTTACTTTTTATTAAATACCAGACTGTCACGACGCGAATAACCAGCAAATAACCAACAAATAACCAACAAACAACCAGCAAATAACCAACAAATAACCAGCAAATAACCAGCAAATAACCAACAAATAACCAACAAACAACCAGCATATAACCAACACATAACCAGCAAATAACCAACAAATAACCAACAAACAACCAGCAAATAACCAACAAACAACCAGCAAATAACCAACAAATAACCAGCAAATAACCAACAAATAACCAACAAATAACCAGCAAATAACCAGCAAATAACCAGCAAATAACCAGCAAATAACCAACAAATAACCAGCAAATAACCAACAAATAACCAACAAATAACCAGCAAATAACCAACAAATAACCAGCAAATAACCAGCAAATAACCAACAACTAACCAACAAATAACCAACAAACAACCAGCAAATAACCAACAGGCCTCGTCTGTAAATCTCAAGGAGAGAAAACCTGTGTGAATGAAAGTTCCTGCTAAATTTTACTTCCAATTCTCACCCTCCCCTCCACCTTCCTCATCCTCCCCCTCCAACTAACTCATCCTCCTCCCCTCCACCTTCCTCATCCTGCTCCCCTCCATCTTCCTGATCCTTCTCCCCTCCACCTTCCTCATCCTCCCCCCTCCTTCCTCACATACTCCCATCCACCTTCCCCATCCTCCCTGCACCTTCCTCATCCTCCCCCCCCCCCTCCTCCCCCCTCCATCTTCCTGCAGGGAGAATCCAGCACTTCTGTCTCTCTGTCATTGATTTTCCTGTCAGCAATCAGACCCCCCAAAGACCGGCAAAGACCAGCAGCTAAACCTGCACCTGTTGGACTCCCACTGCACAGTGTGTGTATGTGTGTGTGTGTGTGTGTGTGTCTGCTTGTGTGTGTGCATGTGTGTGTGTGTGTGTGTGTGTGTGTGTGTGTTTGTAGCTCTGTTCACTTAATAACCTGCCAGGATAAAACCCTGGATGACAACATACAACAATAAATACAATGATTTAATTTTAAATATGCCTTTTAATCAAAGTAGCTTCTGGTTCATTTAGCTCAGAAGCTGACTTAAAAAAATACATAACTATCAAACATTTATTAGACATCTGTTTGCTGCTCGAGAGTGTCGACATCAGAGGGCGATTGTGGTTCTGGTGGATGTTTGTGTCTTTAAACGGCCATATCCGCCTCATTTTCCTAAAAGCAGCAGATTGTTACTGTAGCTAATGTTAAAATGAAAACACAAAACACAAAACACAAAAACAACCTTATTAATGCAACTGATGTCTCGTCACGACAGCGATTTGGCTGAAAGTCTGAAAAGCTGAATGGAAGCGGCTGATGTTAAATGAGACATCCAGAAGAGTTCCTGAGAGAGGAGAGTATAAAGACATTATTTAACCACTTGGCTTCGCTATCTCACCTGATTCTGTTCAAACTTAAATGGCTTCATTAAAATTCTGCTAGAGATCCTCGAGCTTCAGACGCGTCGGCTTGAATTACAGAACTTGGCTTTAAACTGATCACTCTGCACACATTCTCCGAAGACTCTTATGTTCAGGATGCGAACACGAGGAGGTGTAAATTTTGAAGTCAAATCCGAGGGCAAGTCAGGGTCTGAGTGTCATTTTTCCTGCTGAGTCGTATTATTGTCCCTGTCTTCAGGGTTTGAAGCATTTTAACACAAATATTCGTGAAATACAGTGTTTTGGATTTCTAAGAAGATGATACTCACAAAGCCAAATAGTTCGCACTCTAAGGCAGAGATCTTCAACATAGCGTCCGCAGAGTTAATGCAAACTTTTTTTCTTCCAAAAATGTAAATATGTCCAAAAATACACCTTAACATGCATTCAACCTATCACAAACAAATATAATAATGGTAATAATACAGTCATGTGGCAAGACCCTCACTCATCCACCATAGCAAAGATCTTCAACAGGGGGTCCGGGACCCCTAGGGGGTCCGCAGAGTTACTCCAGGGAGTCCCCGAAATGATTTGATCCCAAACTTTTTTTCTAAAACAAGCAAATATAAATCTTCTAATACTATGTTGTGAAATTGTGGTGTAGAAATGCCAATATAGAATTAAAATATGAATCTATTGATAATTATTTTAATGGCTTAGCATTGTAGACATACATCTTTACAACGTAGGTACTGTTGTACATGACACTATAGGCTGCACTACATATTATTGGCCCTGTTTAATAAGCAACACAATTTGATAATACGGGTTCCTCCACCATGTCACTATCAGCCTTGGGGGTCCTTGGCCTGGAAACGTTGAACACCTGCTCAATAGTGTTAGGTTTGGGGATGCAGTGCTTCATTCTTCATGGTTTGGTCCCTGAGCCTGTTATTATGGGGAGGTGCTGTCTCCACTGAGTTGCTGTAGAGGACAATAAGCACCACAAACACAAGTTGGACCACAATTCTTTTATTTCTGTTATTAATCACAGATCATCCAGCTCATTTAAATGATGTATTAGTTTCAGTGGGTGCTTTTGTGTCCAAAATAAAGAGTGTTAATGCTTGCCTGTTATTCACCTCTTCTCTTCCAACACCTATGGGGAAGTAGCAGGTGTTTCAAGATGATGGTATTTTACTTTTGTGTGTCAGGTGAGTGGATCGTCTGAGATGAAATGGAGCAAACAGCCTGGCTGTTTTTAAAAGATGTAGTTTTTATGTCACGGAGCACTTCATTGGACTTAAAGTACCGTGAGGAACTTTTAACTGGTAATGAAACAGTCTCAGTTTAACACTGATGACGCTACATGACCTACAATCACTAAACGAAGCCACTTGGCCTCCAGCAGCAACGTGGACATCTCTCCTGTGACACAATCAGGCCTGATTGTGTTCCAGGTGTCATCAATGACTTTAATTAGTGCAGAGCTCATGTGGAGCATCACTATAAATCCAGAGGAGCCACTCCTCACAGCACAGAGCTTCTGGCTACAACCTCCACAGGCTGCTGTGGTTTCAAGTCCAACATGGTGTCTGGGATGTCTTTGAGGTGGGTTGAGTGGGTCCATGCAGTATTGTAAATGGTTGTTTGGGTTTGATTTAACTTTTTGTTGAAAATGACTTCATGTCTCTGTCTTCCAGGGTTTCTTGGATCTGTCTGCTGCTGTTTAGCAGTGGTGCTTGTTTCCCTGCTAAAGGATGTGAGTTTCCCCTTCTTTGTCACAGACTATGTATTGGATGCACAAGTTCATTCTCAACTTAAATCTGTCCATCCAGTTACCGGCACTGGGAAGAAGGCTCCTAGCTCTGTTGGTGGCACCAGTGGAAACTTCAACATGGGCTCAGGTGGTCTAGCAGCAGCCCCAGCCTATTGGGCCTCTCCAGCATACTATGGGGCTTCTCCAGCATATCCTGCTGCAGGGAACACTGCTACAACCTTCAACTATGGTTACAACTCTCATCCTAATACCAACATTTACTCTGCAACCAAAGGTGGTAAGTCTCCCAGACTTCTGTCTCAGCTCTCCTGTATACAGCCTTTTATATTAAAAAAAAAAAAAAAAAAAGCTGAAGTGGATTACTTGAAACAAACATTTTATTGCAATTTCTTTTCATTCCAGAGTTTTATGCTTTTTTTTTATTTTTTTTTTTTTTTTTTTTTTTTTTATAATATACTTTACACAAACCTTCCTGACACATTCTCCTTGACTCTTGTTTCAGGTCAGAACCCAGCAGCCCCTGGAGGAGGTGCTGATCCTTCATTCTACAACCCAACATTTGGTTTTTATGCTGCTCCTGAATCCTCCAATACCGTTTATGGTGGTGGTTCTCCACCTGGCTTGACGTGGGCCAGCATGCCTGCAGCGGGAGAGTCCTCCTCGTTTCCTGATCCTGGGTCCTATGATTTCTGGCGGTCTCCTGGCAAGATGCAGCAGAGCGCGAGTGAGACGTCCCCTCTGCCGCCCTCAATCTACATCATCCAGTCAAAAGATGACTACCTGCGATTCCGAGAATTCCTTTCCCACAGCAACTACTCCCCAGAGTACCCTGAACCACCAGTCTCTGTCTACAAGGCTGGCAATTCCCCAGGCAAGACTGCACCAGTGACTGGGTCCAAAGGAGGCATCAAGGGCTAAGGTATATTGGGGGGGGGGGGGAATGCAATCTTGGCTGTTCACCATAACTAACTGACCTTTTTTCTTTGTTACAGGTGACTTGACAGAGCTTCAGCCTTGTGGAACTGTTTACATTTAATAAAAACTGTTATAAAATTGTCTCTGTCCTAAAATATGACTTTAAATCCAGACATTGGCATGTGGTGTTAAAATGCTCTAGACCAGACTTGTATTCATTTGCTGAGCTGCCCCCCCCATTTTATTTTTATTTATTTAAATACTTCAATCACTTTATTTGGACGTACTGTATGTGTTGAACCAAGGCCACATTAGATGCTTTTGGATTCCTGACTTCTAACCCTGTAATGCAATTGGCTTCTGTCTGCCTCTCCATTCCTTTTTTTTCCTTGACTGATGATGCAGAAGGACGTCCATCCTGTCTGCTCTGGCTACGTTTAGCACAACTGGAGTGATAACTAAAAGGACAGCTCAACGTGTGTCTATATACTTGTAACACTTGCTGTGCTTAAGGGTGCTGGTAGCTTCAGCTTTGACGGTACTAGCAGCATGCACCCTACCTGAAGTTGAGATGGTCAGAATTCTTTTTAAATGAACACCCAACTTTACATGGGGGGTACTTGTAATGTCAGTGCAAAGTAGTTATACATGGTACTATAGGCTGCATTACATAGTATTGGCCCTGTTTAATAAGCAACACCACTTGATATATGTAATAGGCATTCCTCCATGTCACTATCAGCCTTGGGGGTCCTTGGCCTGGAAATGTTGAAGACCTCTGCTCGATAGTGTTAGGTTTGGGGATGCAGTGCTTCATTCTTTATGGTTTGGTCCCTGAATCTGTTATCATGGGGGGCCAGTTGTTCAAAAAATGTAATCCGGATCAAAATTATACAGATTTGGAAATCCCTTTTTTTGCTATCCAGGATCAGGTCATCCGTCTTACTTTTAAGACGGTTTTTCAAAGCAATTTTTGGATTGGATCACCCTGATTCAGATACAGTTTTCAGGATTACCAAATCTGGATCACCAGCTATGTAAAGAACAGGTAGAAGAGCCAACATGGGGTCACTTTAACCCTATGAGCCCTAGGCTGTTTTAAGGGCATTTTCACTACCTTCAGTTAGAAGCATTTATTCTGGTCATTGTAAGTGCCATTCACAAATGTAGACATTGTTTTTTTCAGCACAGTCTAGGCTACCCAGATCTGCCACAATATCATGTATTCATACTTGCATTGACTTGATTTTGATTTTTAAATAATAAAAATACTGAACGTGTAGTAAGGGATGCAATTGTTTGAAATTATTTTTGACAGGTTCATATCTGATGATTGCTTCTTTGACATTAATATACAGTGATGAATGACAGTGACAGAGATGAAAAAAATGTATATATAATTTTAGTTTGTTATTGAAATCTGTTCGGGGGTTTATTTCATGGGAACAAGATCGTTTTTATTTTTACTTTACTATACTGAAAGGCTTAATTGGTTGCCTATGTCTACTTTATCACTGTAACGTTTAAACAAGTCAAGTGCAAAATATAAATAAAAGTATATACACTAAATGATACACATTTATTATTTGACCAATTTGAAAGTTTTACTACATTTTCTTCCTGAAATCCACCTTGAAATCCTACCCCTAGTTGGGATCAGGCTAATCCTGTTTTTTTTTATCAAAGTTATCCAAATCCTACTGAGGGTTTTGAACAACACAAACTGAAGTTTTGATCCATTTCTAAACTCGGATTGGATTACATGATCTGATCCAATTTCAGAATCCTTCTTTCCCTTTTGAACAACCCATTTTCCAGATTTGATCCAATGCGATAACCAAAATCCGATCAGATTACCTTTGAAAAACTGGCCTGGGGAGGTGCTGTTTCCTCAATAGTGTTAGGTTTGGGGATGCAGTGCTTCATTCTTCATGGTTTGGTCCCCGAGCCTGTTATCATGGGGAGTTGCTGTTTCCACTGAGATGTCACAGAGGACAGTAAGCACCACAAACACAAGTTGGACCACCATCATTCTTATATTTCTGTTATTAATCACAGATCATCCAGCTCATTTAAATGATGTATTAGATTCAGTGGGTGCTTTTGTGTCCAAAATAAAGGGTGTTAATGCTTGCCTGTTTTTAACCTCTTCTCTTCCAACACCTATGGGGAAGTAGCAGGTGTTTCAAAATGGTGGGATTTTACTTTTGTGTGTCAGTTGAGTGGATCGTCTGAGATGAAATGAAGCAAACAGCCTGGCTGTTTTTAAAAGATGTAGTTTTTATGTCACGGAGCACTTCATTGGACTTAAAATATTGTGAGGAACTTTTAACTGGTAATGAAACAGTCTCAGTTTAACACTGATGACGCTACATGACCTACAATCACTAAACGAAGCCACTTGGCCTCCAGCAGCAACGTGGACATCTCTCCTGTGACACAATCAGGCCTGATTGTGTTCCAGGTGTCATCAATGACTTTAATTAGTGCAGAGCTCATGTGGAGCATCACTATAAATCCAGAGGAGCCACTCCTCACAGCACAGAGCTTCTGGCTACAACCTCCACAGGCTGCTGCTGTTTCAAGTCCAACATGGTGTCTGGGATGTCTTTGAGGTGAGTTGAGTGGGTCCATGCAGTATTGTAAATGGTTGTTTGAGTTTGTTTTAACTTTTAGTTGGAAATGACTTCATGTCTCTGTCTTCCAGGGTTTCTTGGATCTGTCTGCTGCTGTTTAGCAGTGGTGCTTGTTTCCCTGCTAAAGGATGTGAGTTTCCCCTTCTTTGTCACAGACTATGTATTGGATGCACAAGTTAATTCTCAACTTAAATCTGTTCATCCAGCTACCGGCACTGGGAAGAAGGCTCCTAGCTCTGTTGGTGGCACCAGTGGAAACTTCAACATGGGCTCAGGTGGTCTGGCAGCAGCCCCAGCCTATCGGGCCTCTCCAGCATACTATGGGGCTTCTCCAGCATATCCTGCTGCAGGGAACACTGCTACAACCTTCAACTATGGTTACAACTCTCATCCTAATACCAACATTTACTCTGCAACCAAAGGTGGTAAGTCTCTCAGACTTCTCTTTGCTCTCCTGTATACAGCCTTTAAAAATAAAACAAGCTAAAGTGGTTGAATTGAAACCCAAACGACTTGTCTTTTCATTCCAGAGTTTTATTGGCATGCATTTTTATACTTTACATAAACCTTCCTGACATTCTCCTTGACACTTGTTTCAGGTCAGAACCCAGCAGCCCCTGGAGGAGGTGCTGATCCTTCATTCTACAACCCAACATTTGGTGTTTATGCTGCTCCTGAATCCTCCAATACAGTTTATGGTGGTGGTTCTCCACCTGGCTTGACGTGGGCCAGCATGCCTGCAGCGGGAGAGTCCTCCTCGTTTCCTGGTCCTGTGTCCTATGACTTCTGGCGGTCTCCTGGCAAGACGCAGCAGAGCGCGAGTGAGACGTCCCCTCTGCCGCCTTCAATCTACATCATCCAGTCAAAAGACGACTACCTGCGATTCCGAGAATTCCTTTCCCACAGCAACTACTCCCCAGAGTACCCTGAACTACCAGTCTCTGTCTCCAAGGCTGGTAATTCCCCAGGCAAGACTGCACCAGTGACTGGGTCCAAAGGAGGCATCAAGGGCTAAGGTATATTGGGAAATGCAATCTTGGCTATTGTCTTGCTGTTCACCATGAATAATTTACCTTTTGTGTTGCAGGTGACTTGACAGAGCTTCAGCCTTGTGGAACTGTTTACAATTTAATAAACTATTATAAAACTAACTGTCTCCTAAAATATGACTTTAAATGCAGAAGACATCTGCATGTGGTGTTAAAATGCTCTAGACCAGACTTCTATTCAGCACTTGAGGAGCTGCGTTCTATCCATGTACCAAAATTTGACGTATGGGGTGGTATTCTGCTTCTTCATCCATGTACCAAGTCTGGGTTTTCAATTGTAGAAGCAACTTCCCTGCAGTGAATGTTTCACGAATAACTGGAAGGGATCTTAAATGGGTTGTTACTGAAATGATTTGATTTCCCCAAGGTTTTTCTCCGATTGCCTTTGTTAGGGTTACTTAAGCTGGATGTCTGAAAGATACCCTGGGTATGTTGAACTCGCTTCGTAGTACAGGCCCCTGGTCTAAGGCATAGAAAACGTTACACTGACGTGAGCGACGTTTGAATGCTGCTGGTTGGATATGAAGCCCAACAGTTGTTTACCCAGTCTGGGACCGTCAAGAAGTCTTGAATATAAGAACTAAAGGTCTTCATCGGTCTCCACCTCCTGGTGAGTTCTTTCATTCTAACATATATTTTATTTTCTTCTTGGCATTTTTTCCTCCCAGAGGTGACAGAAGTCACACTCCTGGGTGAACATGAGACAACTCCATGAATAAAATATGACTGGGGTGAAATGATAAATCTGTCCTACCAATTATCCCTTTATTTCCTGGACGTTTTATGATCTTTACTGGTTATTTTTTTGCCCCCCGAGCCTCCATTAACATCTGACCCCGCCCGTCGGTCACGTTAGCTTGACGGACCACTCGCTCACCATTTCCAGGGTGATGACTTTGATGATTCTGCTCCAGACGAGCCGAAGCACTGAATTACTAAAAATCTGGCGAGTCACCTTGACGACAGCATCGAAGGTCACGGTGAGAATTGATGGAAGTTACACCAACATGGAGGCTAATGGGATTCATGGGTCTCTACACATTACAAACCACTAACACACACACACACACACACACAGAGTGCTGCCACTGCCAACATTCTGATGTGTGTTTTATATTTCACGCATCACAAACTTCCTGTGCCGAGGACAAATTCCACTAACTCTCCCTCAAACATTTTGTATTTTACTCACTGCAAAAAAAAAAAAAAAAAAAAGGCTTTTCTGGCCTGGAAGGAAATTTCTTCAGACATCTTAAAAGTCTTGTTCATTTTTGTCGTTTTTTGTCACGAGCGACGTTGGATGTCTGGCAGCTCAACGCTTCTCCCCTCAGACGTTAACAAGACTTCAGGGGGGACGAGGAACCAAACTCTGCAGTTTATCAGCAGTTCTGAACTCAAAACGAGGCTTCGGGTGAAGAGATCTGGCGTGTAGACGCGCTCTCACTTGACGTCTGACACGACGCTCATTTAAGACGCAGGCGGTCTGTGGGAGACGCAGCCGCCCCGCTGCATTATGGGCAATTAAACTGATGTAGTATATGAAGAGAGAGTTGGTCCACACAGGGAGGGAGGTTTGTCACAGGAGTTTAGTTTTCTTGCCTAAATCCTGACTTCCTGTGCAGACACTCTGCATGTAATGACGGTGTAGACGCGGCGCCACTGACACGTGATGATGGACGCCACAGTTTGCAGCTCTGACCAGCTGGTTTATTTGACAAGTTGGAGTGAGAGCATCTTGAATATTTCTTCTCGCCTGCTCGGGAACAACATGAGTATACTGATGCTGTCCTCCGGGAGGTCAAAGGTCAGATATAGTGCTGCGTTCCGGAGGCAGAGGGGCCGACATGCTGAAGAGCAACTCAGCGTGGTCGCCACGTTTCCCCTGCAGCGCCGGCACCATCCCGGTGCAGCACGCCGCCGTCTTAATTAGAGCGTCCTACTTTCAGCAGCCTGTGGCCGTTGAACTCCCGCTGCACCGCAGCAGGAAGTGTTTTACCCAAAAACATACAAACAGCCAGGAGGTTCGGTTCTTTAACCATTAAATGCAATTACACTCGCTGGCCTTTTGTAGCGGGCGCGTATTTACACGAAACCTAGACAAAAATACATGACACCGATTATTCTAAAAATATTTATGTAAAAAAAGTTTGGTAAACCGCCCCGAGGCGAGGAGGACGTGAGGTGGACTGGAGCTCGTCCAACACCAATCAACCCGTCGCCTCGCCATGAATGACGGATCGGGCCGTTTTAAAGCTTCTTGGCAGTGAAAAGCCTCCACGCCGAGATAAGAGGTGAGAAGAAGGAGAAAACGATGGAATAAATAGCTGATTTGTTCTGCATGGTGCAGGGGGGAGGGGGGGACTCTGCCTTTGTATCACTTTCTTCTTCCATCTCTCACTCTTCCTCACAGAGGAGAACGAGGCCTTCCAAGCTGTTTAAAGGGCCTGTTTATTTATCTGCTGTGAGACAGATATGTGCCACCACGAAGCCGCCAGCGGCTCATGTAAACAGGCACGTTGACAAGTCTTTGGAGAGCGGCTGAACCGCAGGCTTTTAAAGCCTCGACATCGCTGTTTGAATACTGGAACGCCCAGCGCTCCCCGGGGAGAGAGAGAGAGAGCGGCAACTTTCTGCTTCGAATCTCAGTGAGAAAAAAAAAAAAAAAACTCACAGATTTTTCCCCAAAATCCTCAAGGCAGCTGCTCTGCTTTAATACTGCAAACGTACTGTAGGAGAGTGTACAAAGTGGGAATTGATATGAAAATGATTTAGTTCATTTGCTCACAATGTTCAACAAGACACTGACAGAAAAATAATGGTTTAATAAAGATTCTACCTGCAGCGCTGTTACGTTGAAAACTTGTATAATTATCAAACGGCAAAACTAATCCGGTGCAGCTGATTGAAGCTGATATGATCCAACTTTAATTTGATTTTAATTTGCTACCGATGCAAACCTGAAATCCTACAAATTGCTAATTCAATCTCAGCTTTTCTGGTGTTGGAACTGATGATGACCTTTGATGTCTTTCCGCTTCTTTAAGGTCTCAACTCATCTTTCCCTGATTGGCATTTAGCATGAAAACCGCGACAGGAAGTGGATGCAACTCGGTTCAGGAGTAAACACCGTGTTTAGAGCGGTGGAGCAGAGAGAGCTCATGATGCTGTTGATACCGGATTCATCATGCGTTATGCTTCAAGTCGTTCCGGCCGCGATGATTTATTGATTTTAAAAAGCAACACACCTTTGACCCCTCGTGGTCACGTTGGTTCCAGACGTGTCGCCGTACAAACAGAAGCCGACGGGTTAAACCTGTCGACGCCGCGTTGGCTCAGAGAACAAAAAGAGACGCAACAGGTCGAAAGTGCTTCCTGTCACAGAGCAGCTGTCGCGCCTGCAGGGCGCCGTTTGTTGTCTGAGCGCCGAACACAGACCTACGACAGCCGGGATGGGTGGAGCAGAGGAATCAGGAAAACGCGTCGGCGCCGGTTTAGCGTTTAGCACCGCGCCGCCTTTCTCCAATGCTGCACGTGTCGGATGTCACGATGCCGGGAAACGACTTCCTCCTGACAGACTCCTCCAGATGTAGCGGCCTCGAACGCCACATCTCTGACTTCATCAAACATCTCTGATTTCATGACACATCTCTGACTTCATCACACTCACATATGCTCACATATGATGTGTCTCAGGGTCGGAAGACAACTAGCCAATCAGAGCTTTACAGGTGGGATTAAGATCAGTGGTGTTAGCTTCCTGTTCCTGTGGCCGGCAGAAGACCAACAACCAGGATCCTGTTGACCCACATCAGAGTCTGACAGCCTGTCGGAGCTACTCTGAGATATTTTAAGTTTGAGTGAAACACTGAGAGAATTTAAGTTTCGTCTGGTTAACGGATACAGGGTATACATCTGGGCTTTTATTGTGAAAGGGCAGTACAGAAGGAGTGGATCTGGTCTGCGTTTGGTCAACGTTTTCCATCTTGGTTCAGACTACGGACCCTCCTTGTTTAACGTTTTACAACAAGTTCAGAAAAATCAATGTTATCGCTTAAGTATGCATGACAAAAACAACTATATATATATATATATAAAACACATACTTTTAAATATGTTTTAAGAACTTGCATGAAAGGTGTGTCAGGTGAGTCAGACTAAGTGCAGCATAATTGAGTTTGTAGAAACGATGAGTGAAATAAACACGAGGACGTTCCTGTCGGTTGTTTTGTAGAAAGTGTAAACATAAATGTCTCTCTGCGTTGCGATGCGGCAGAACTACAAGCGTGAGAAGACACGAGAAGGAAACCTGCTGACGGCAGCAGAAAACACCGGGGCCGCCGCCGCTCAAACCGACTGACTCATCTCTCTCACCGCGTGACCAATCATCTCATCTCTCTGGCTTATTCTTCTGCTCCTGTGTCCCCCTCCTCCCCCGCCTCCCCCCTCCGTCTCGCTGCTCTCTATTCTCTCCCCGTCTCATCCTCCCTCTCACACTCCATCATGACAAATTGCATTCACATTATTACATTCAGAATAATTACCAGAAGCCACCATCCAGACAACTCACGATAGCGGCAATGGGGAGATTCAATTCTTCTATCAGCAGTGTGAAACGCAACACAGATGGGAAAATGTTCCCAAACAACAATAAGAAAAAAACATCTGCGTCCCTGCAAATCTTCCAGTTATCATCTGATCTCAATAATCCACCTGAGGAGAGACGCCTGGGACTCTGAACACAATGTTTCTGAGCATCTGGAGAGAGAGAAGCTGAACAATTCAATTCACTCCGTCATCACTGTTTCATCATCGCATAATGATGCTACGGCGTCATCACTATGAAGTCATCACTATGAAGTCATCACTATGACGTCATCACTGTATTATCACTGCATCATCACTGCATCATCACTGTATCATCACTGTATCATCAGTACATCATCACTGTATCATCAGTGCATCATCACTGCATCATCACTGTATCACCAGTGCATCATCACTGTATTATCACTGCATCATCACTGTATCATCAGTGCATCATCACTGCATCATCACTGTATCACCAGTGCATCATCACTGTATTATCACTGCATCATCACTGTATCATCAGTGCATCATCACTGCATCATCACTGTATCATCAGTACATCATCACTGTATCATCAGTGCATCATCACTGCATCATCACTGTATCACCAGTGCATCATCACTGTATTATCACTGCGTCATCACTGTATCATCACTGTATCATCAGTACACCATCACTGCATCATCACTATATCATCAGTACATCATCACTGTATCATCACTGTATCATCACTGTATCATCACTGTATCACCAGTGTATCATCACTGTATTTGGACTGCGTCATCACTGTATCATCACTGTATCATCAGTACATCATCACTGTATCATCACTGTATCATCAATGTATCATCACTGTATCACCAGTGCATCATCACTGTATTATCACTGCATCATCACTGTATCATCACTGTATCATCACTGTATCATCAGTACATCAGCTCTGTATCATCACTGTATCATCAGTGTATCATCAGTGCATCATCACTGTATCATCACTGTATCATCACTGCATCGTCACTGCATCATCAGTGTATCATCACTGCATCATCACTGTATCATCACTGTATCATCACTGTATCATCACTGTATCATTAGTGCATCATCACTGCTTCATCACTGCATCATCACTGTATCATCAGTACATCAGCTCTGTATCATCAGTGTATCATCAGTGCATCATCACTGTATCATCACTGTATCATCAGTGAATCAGCACTGTATCATCACTGTACCATCACTGTATCATCACTGTATCATCACTGTATCACCTGTGCATCATCATTGTATTATCACTGCAGCATCACTGTATCATCACTGCATCATCACTGTATCATCACTGTATCATAAGTGCATCATCACTGTATCATCAGCACATCAGCTCTGTATCATCACTGTATCATCACTGTATCATTAGTACATAACCTCAGTATCATCACTGTATCATCATTGTATCATCAGTGCATCATCACTGTATCATCACTGTATCATCACTGTATCATCAGTACATCATCACTGTATCATCACTGTATCACCAGTGCATCATCACTGTATTATCACTGCATCGTCACTGTATCATCACTGTATCATCAGTGCATCATCACTGTATCATCAGTGCATCAGCTCTGTATCATCATGGTATCATCACTGTATCATAAGTGCATCATCACTGTATCATCAGCACATCAGCTCTGTATCATCACGGTATCATCACTGTATCATCAGTACATCAGCTCTGTATCATCACTGTATCATCAGTGTATCATCAGTGCATCATCACTGTATCATCACTGTATCATCACTGCATCATCACTGCATCATCAGTGTATCATCACTGCATCATCACTGTATCATCACTGTATCATCACTGTATCATTAGTGCATCATCACTGCTTCATCACTGCATCATCACTGTATCATCACTGTATCATCAGTACATCAGCTCTGTATCATCAGTGTATCATCAGTGCATCATCACTGTATCATCACTGTATCATCAGTTTATCATCACTGCATCATCACTGCATCATCACTGTATCATCACTGTATCATCACTGTATCATCACTGTATCATAAGTGCATCATCACTGTATTAGCACTGCATCATCACTGTATCATCAGTACATCATCACTGTATCATCACTGCATCATCACTGTATCATCAGTACATCATCACTGTATCATCAGTACATCATCACTGTATCATCACTCCATCATCACTGCCTCCTGCAGGCCAGTCTTTCTCTAGTCACATTTTAATGTGCCATCATGCAAATTAGCTTCATGTGAACGCTGCAGAAGTTGTGTTGTTTTTTGTTGTTGCAAAATGTGGAATACAGCAGGTAGAAGTTAACAAACAGGATGCATTACATGTGAGGGGGCAAACTCTTGTCACGGCGGTCGACTCAAACAAGGCAAACAACAAACAAACAGAAGATTCAGCTCAGCAGTGAAACGCAAAGCACAAGATGACAAATCAAACAAACACCAACAATGCTCATGAGGCAAACAATAACCAAGTCGGGGATATGACAACAATATCGTTATTAAATTACGTTCAAAGTGGCTGATTTGTTTGTTGCTTAATACCACTCAACTGACAATAGCTGTTTCCTGCTTCTAAAAATCAGAAACCCAAAATCAAATGTTGTATTTTACAGAAAGAAAATGAATATTAATTAATTAAAACTGGACAAACAGATTTATCGGCTCCGATAAAGGTTTCCACAAGTGATTCAAGTCAATGAGAGCCGACGACCTGGCGGAAAAAGGAAGTACGGTCACGCTCTTGACCTGAACATTTTCGGCTGACAGGATGACGTCACAGTTGTGGATCTCTGAGTTAGTTACATCCGGAGGAGCCGACATCCTGACGTCTACGGACGGATCAGTCTGACATCTATCACGAAGCGTCTCCTCCATCAGGAATCTTTCTTGTCAATTGCAACCGGTTGCTAGGCGACGGGAGTGGAAACTGATGAGGGCGGGAACAGCTGGCATGAACGAGAATTCCCCTGTAGACCGACTCATTTCAGAGATTGTGAAGGACGCGTCCTCTGGAGGACGGATGTTGGATTTGGACACGACTAATATCTGCTGCTTTGAATATGTTTATCACACGTCATTTCCACAAAGAAATATTGCGTAATGTTTGAGCTTGAGTTTAGTTAAACCATCATTATTTAATCCAGTTTAAATGCGTCGCGTCTGACCCAGGAGAGACTTCCACTCTGAAGTCACATGGCCAGCAGCATCCAGCTTCCCTCTGTGTGTGTGTGTGTGTGTGTGTGTGTGTGTGTGTGTGTGTGTGTGCACTCTTGAGCAACAAGATAGATGGATTATGACAAAGCAAAGAGAGCGTGGAGGGAAATGTGTGTGTGTGTGTGTGTGTGTGAGGGAGAGAGGTGGAGTGGGCGAGCGAGCCAGTCAGAATAACAGTTTGAGGTGAAGCTAAAAACAGTGTGGGGAGAACGAGAGAGAGAGAAAGAGAGAGAGAGAGAGAGAGAGAGATAGAGAGAGAGAGAGAGAGAGAGAGAGAGAGAGAGAGAGAGAGAGATACAGAGATGGATGTGTGAAGCTTCCAGCTTGAAACATATGAAGAAAACAATAAGAGAGGAAGTAAGAGATGGGAACATTTTTCCAGAGGGTCTTGTTATATAGAAACTGTGTGTGTGAGTGTGTGTGTGTGTGAGTGTGTGTGTGTGTGTGTGTGTGTGTGTGTGTTTCGTGAACCGTGCAGTCTGAAACTCTCAGTAGTTTTCTGTCCAACTTCTGCAGCGATCCCCAGAAATCCCCAGAATGTGAATCACAGCGTTCTTCCGTCACCTTGGTTTCATAGATCTGCGTTAATTAGAGCACAGAGACTCCATGCAAACATGTGTCACATACTTATGTGACTTTTTATCCCTCTTTGATTTCCAAAATGTCTGCAATATTCATTGTGTATTTTATATTCATGCATTGGAGTGTTTTCACACGCTCACTGTGTTTTTACTTCAGGTGAGAAACAGAAGTTTTATTATTCTTTCTTTAAAATCTCCATTTATTCAAAAGTCTGGAATGAAGCGGGTCCACATTGAAGACAGAAAGCCGAGCTGCTGGATGCAATCAGTGCTTTTCTGACCGACACAATTCTATTCTGAGGCGTCTCCGTCGGCGTCGCCATGCGTGAGCGTACATACATCAGCGTTTTTGTAAGAAAGAACCCCAAAAAGGTGATTTATGGATTTAATTTAACTGTTGTACCCGACCTGCAGCACGGAGACGGTGACTAACGGGAACGGAGGAGCTGCTGTGTGTTTGAGAGACGCTGCATTTCTACCTCTCAGCTGAATAAAGATCCCCCTCTGAGGACGCGCTTCGCCACTTCCTGATTAAGGTCACATGAAGACCGCGTGGCTGCAGGCGGACGCTGTTTCCTTCAGAGTTTGTACACTGAGTCACCATTGTGTCTGTAATATCACACCTTCATTGTGGGATGGATTAGTGAGCAGGTCGACTGGTCCAAGGCCCGGGGGGGGGGCACACACACACACACACACACACACACACAGCGCTCTGACAGCAGGCCCATATAGGTGCAGGACAGAGTGAAGGTACACAGCACCTACATTTTTCAGTGTTTTTGCCCCCGGGTCTAGTGGACCTGAACACCAGATATGTAATGTAAATGTGTAAGGGCGGTCCACAGTGGGCACTTATTGAAAATGTCCATCCATCCATCCATCCATCCATCCATCGTCTACCGCTTATCCTGTATTCAGGGTCGCGGGGGGGCTGGAGCCGATCCCAGCAGTCATTGGGTGAAGGCAGGGTTCACCCTGGACAGGACGCCAGTCTATGACAGGGCCAACATGTAGAGAAAAACAACCATTCACACTCACATTCACACCTACGGGACATTTAGAGTCATCAATTAACCTACCCCCATCCTGCATGTCTTTGGACTGTGGGAGGAAGCCGGAGAACCCAGAGAGAACCAACGCTTACAAGGGGAGAACATGCAAACTCCACACAGAAGGAACCCGGGAATCAAACCCAGGTCCCTCTTGCTGTGAGGTGTGAGTGCTACCCACTACACCACCGTGCAGCCCTCATTAAAAATGTGTTCCGTTATATGTTCTTCACAGAAAATGAGTCAAGACCAGTGAGTCTCAGGTTGAAAACATAATTAATTGTATAATTTTTCTTTTAGCAGACATTTAGCAAACATTGAAAAAAGACTGGAACACCACATAATGGTTAATAATATGTTCAGATGAAGGCTGTTATATGCATAAATAATAAAAATTTAACTAAAGCAAATTCATCTTTCAGAGCGTATAGTTACAATAATGGACTAATGGACCAAATGGACCTTTTCTTCACTGTTTTTCAGAATAAGAGTATTGACACTTGAAGCTCTGTACTCTTTGAAACCCAAATCGACTGAGACGTGTTATTGATGAGGTAATGGATCCTACAGGAGCGGCTGCTTTGTGTTCTTCGGTTCTCTCTGGTCTCCTGACTGTTTGAGAACAGAAACCTGAAGGACGTGAAACACTTTAGTGCGTCCGACTGGAAGGAGATGACCCGACCCGCCAAAGGCGTTCGTCTCCGACGCTGATCTCCAATCAGTGCTAATGCTCGTCAAGTATCCTCCACCTCCGCCCACTTCCAGGCAATTAAACAGCGGCCAGAGGATTTAGTCTAAGTGCTGCGACGCTACGGAGAGGAGCTGGAGATCAATTAGGATCGGGCGTGGAGGATGACAGGCCGATGTTCTAGAAGAACATGCTTCTAAAACTAGAAATGCTTGTGAGAAAATAGAGACACGATGGGAAATAAAACGTAACCATGACGACGTCCTGGATGCAACATGGCGTGATAGCTGAAGACTTAACAGTGGAGTTCAGACCCTGTCAATCTGGCATGTGATATGATGATGTTTGGTTTTGGTGAAGGTCATTTTAAATAGCGTGTTTTGTTAAAGCTTTAAGTTTGATTCATTTTCAGTCCAGAAGTTTAAAAAATAAATCAGTAACAGTTTATGAACTCATTATGAGAGTTAAAAGCATTTATCCTGTTCCATTCAAAACTGATGTCTTATTAGTTTCGAGGCTATGCTTTACATTTTGGTTCATAATTATTCTAATGATTTAAATCCACCCAAGATATTCCTCATTGTAAGCGTTCATTCATAGAAAAGAAGAAGAAGAAATGTAATCTTTAGCTGTTAAAATGAAACACTGCAGTCTGGTTTACATGTTGTACCGCCTTCATCGTTTCAAGTGTTCATTAAAAAGATACGTGTTACTATAAAACAGCTGCATCCTCAGCATTAAATGCTGTTATTCACTTCTGTTTCTTCATGAAGGTTTGCTCCTCCTCTTCCTCCCCGTAGAGGTTCACATCTCCAGTCGAAGAAACAACACATTTGTCTTTTTGTTCCTTCTCCCCTATCCTGTTTCCTGTCTCTCCTCTCCGCTTGGATTTCCTCCGTCCTCTCGTCTCCTCCCTCCTCTCCCTCGCTTCATTAGCGACGGCGTCCTTCTCTCGGCCCACAAGGACTAACTTGATGGGAGACAAATCCGAGCGATTAACAATGATTAGGAAGCTCGCTGGAAAACATACCGATGAACCCGCGGCGGGACCGGCAACCTTGTCTTTAACGGCTCTTTAATCCCAGAGAATTTACAAGCCCAAACAGATGGGTTTCCATTTACATCCGCGCGTTAACTCCCGGGGCTTCTGGGAAAAACTCTCCTCAAATATTATCACAAACTAATACGAAAAGTTCTTTTCTTTTCTTTAACCTTTGGTTAGTTTCACCTTTGTTTTTCAACAAGCCGAGTCAATTAAGAACAAACTGTTCAGACGTCTCGGAGGGAAGCGAGAACAGTGAGGATGGAAACGAATCAGAACTTTGCGTTATTTTCCTGCAGGATTTTCTTTTGTATATGAGAGCGCCGTCTCATTTATCTGTCAGCACATTCAGGAGGAACGCTCATTAAACACGACCGCAGCTTTATTCATTCTGTTCGGGGAGATTCAGTCGGTGGAATAAAACTTTTTCTCCTTCACACTGAAATCAAGCTTTTGTCCTGTACTTGACTGGATGAACAAATGAGCCTTTTTATTTCTTTTCTTCCCAGGACAGCGATCAGGTCGAGAGCGACGACACGGGCGGCATACAAGGAACCAATCAAGACAGAAGAGAAAAACTCAAGAGTCAGGAAACAACAGAGAGCGTTGAAAAACAACTTCTGAATTATCCGTTGCAGAGATGAAGATTCAAACTGAGCAGTCACTATTAATGTCATAAAAACAGAGGAAGGAAAATCAGGTAAAAGGAACGGAAAAACGTCAAATTACTACGACCAGACGTCAACCTCCGGTTCTGACAAGTAAAGCCAGATTGAAGTGCCTTAAACCTACATTCTCTCTACTGGCCACCAGGGGGCGACTCTCCTTTGATTGTATATTCTATGAGAAAATGACCCCACTTCTCTTAGTAAACATTGTAAACATGAGTTTATGGTCTCAATCTCTAGTTTCAAGTCTTCTTCAATCCAGCATGATGTTCATTTAGTACATTATGGTCCATTTAGAGTCCACCAGACCAGAAAGCAGGGGATGCTTTAGGGGCGGGGCTTCCTGCTGATTGACAGGTCACTACCACACTACCAATGCAGTTAGCTATTAAGATTACTTTAACACTTAGCTGTAAAGTTGACCTTCAATCGTGAAGCTATCTTTGTGATCAGCTTCACCCCAGAATCCACATGGATCCAGATCCAGTAAGGTTGCTGCTTGGGGTGCCGATCCACCTGTCACTCCTCTACAGTTCAAATGTGGTCACTTCCTTCACTGGTTGCACAAATACCAAAATGGTGACAGCCAATATGCCGCTGTAAAGTTGAACTTGAATTATGAAGCAAACTTTGTTGACTGGATTAGCTGCACCTGCGGTCTATGAATAATACATTTCTCCGCAGATATTATTTATTCATTTTATGTACAACTGAGTTGTGAAAGTCCAGTTTGTCAGCGACCCGACGATCGTACTTATTATACAGACGTAACGTTCACATATGTTTCTGCCCTGCGGCTTTAACTAAACAGGAAGGACAGGAGAGAGATGGAGACAGTAAGGCAGCAGGTTGAGAAAAAGAAATCAAATAGAATAGCATGTTCCTTTAATGGGATGGATGAACAAGAATGTGTGTGTGTGTGTGTGTGTGTGTGTTGTGTAAAAGTGAGATGGACAGATGGGGGAGAAAATGTCTCTGCTTGTGTTTATTGGGGTCATTTTCAATTTGCTGTTGGAGGGTTTTTGGCCCGAGGACATGTAAAACACACACACACACACACACACACACACACACACACACTCTCTCTCACACACACACACACACACACACACACACACACTCTCTCTCTCACACACACACACACACACACACACACACACACTCTCTCTCACACACACACACACACACACACACAAACAAAGGTATCGCCAGCCTGATAGGATGCTGTCAGTCAATCTGTCTCCCCCGGCTACCGAGGGCTTCGTCCCGCCTCCCAATCTAAACTTCACTCCTGTGATTTATAATACAACCCCCCCCCATCACCCCCCCCCCCCTCCCTGTGTTTGCCATTAAAGTTAGACAGAAGGGAATGTGGAGGGAAAGAAAGCACCCACCTGCTGCATTATGGGTAGAGATAAAGTGATGCAGTATAAGGAGAGCGATAGTCCACACAGGGAGGGAGGGGCAGGTGATCAGAGCGGAGGAGGTCTCTAGTCACGTGACTCGTTAGTCGGCCACGCTCGGTCCCTAAACCCAACTTCCCCCGGAGACGGAATTTTATTTTGAAAGGACACTTTGCATGTTTAATGAGCTGTCAATGACCAAGGCACATTATTTGACGCATTGGGGAGAGAAAGTGTCGGGATGACATGATGGGAGGGAGGTATGAGAGAGAGAGAGAGATAGAGAGAGAGAGAGTGAGAAAGGAAAACCAGGGACAGGAAAGAAGGAAAGAAAGAAGAGTATGGAAGAGAGGAGAGAGAAAAGGAGAAAGAGGGGGGTGGAGAAGAGAAATCAAATACTGGTGAGAGGAAGTAAGAGCTGAAGGAAGGAAGGAAGAAGCAAGCAAGCAAGCAAGGAAGAAAGGAACAAGCAAAAACATAATGGGGAGGTAGGAGGCAGAATGTGATAGAAATGAAAGCCGATGTCACACACAAACAGCAACATGGCAGCTTCAGGTGTAAATAAACCATACTGTGTGTGTGTGTGTGCATGCACGTTTCCCTGACACCCCCCCCACACACACACACACACACACACACACTTCCTCCCATGCGGAGACGCCAACAGAGACAGAAGCAAGAATATACGTCTTGAAGCCACATCAGCTGATCGATACAAACATCAGCTGATCGATACAAGCACACCGGCCTCTCCTGCCGGTGGGATGACTCACACACGGTTTGTCCTGAAGGTGGCGCCAGAGGAACGGGGGTTCATCCTCTGCATGTTGGACTTCCTCAGGCTGCACGTTCTAAAACCATGCATTGGTTGAAATCTGTATCGGCTTTACAGGAAGAAAATTAATATTGGATTTTGAATCATAAATTGATTTTCTGTACTTTTTTCAGCATATATTATTAAATAGGTGAACAACGTGACCTGAAATGGTTAAAGGGGCCGTTTTCCTCTCAGCTTGACTTTAAACCTGTTGTAGCGAAACTTCAACTACTTTATTAATAATCTATACTTCAGACACTAACTATCAGATACACTCACAGTTGGAGTCACAGATGAGAGGAGAGCCAGCCAGTCTTCAAGCCAAGTGATGTTTAATAGCCGATACAGGATACAAGCATCCTGAGCGACTGAACTGAGGATTACACTGTGAGGTTATATGCTGTTGGTCCAGGGGGGTTCCACGCCCATGATCAGGTGGTCAGTTCCAAAACTCTGTGTCTTTTTCAACTCGTGATTCAACTTTATTTTCCTCAAAACTCAAATATGTCTCACTCACCCTTCTCTTAGCCTGAGGCTGTTTCTTGTTAACCAACGTTAGGCAGATCTCTGCAGGTATACAGGTCTTCCCAGTGTTATTTTGTTAGGCAGATGCCAAACAGGACACTTTAAGCAGACATTTTCAACGGCGTCTGTGTCAGGAGAGCAGCAGGGTTTTTTCAGCAGTCAAGCAGTGTTCTTCAAGGACATTTTAGATAACAGTGTATACGGTTTCCCTCAGTCTTTTGTACCCAGGTGCAGAACCACAACACACGGCCTGAATTGAAGACTTTAGTAACTTCTAAACCACTACAAACCAAACGCTAATGTTCCAATGTAGCATGTTAGCTTCCACATGTTGCATGAATAACAATATCAGTAGCAAGTTGAACAGCGTCCGACGTCGCCGATACCTTCTGTCTCGGCGGGGGAAGGAAAGACCGATCGCCGAAAACAAATAACTCTGATTGTGATGCTCTCCGAAGTTACGAGAGAACACGCGACGTTCTGAAAGGTCGACGCTTCAATAACGTGATCAGCTCGCGCTCGGCCGAGTGGAAGGATTACTTCTGATTGGAGGGTAACATGTACGAGACGAGGCTGAAACCGGGCCAACGCCTCGACTGTTTAGCAGCCAGGCTGAGGGGGGAGAGAGGGAGTAGGATCTCTCTCTCTCTCTCTCTCTGTGTGTGTGTGTGTTTCTAAAAAAAACCTGACAAAGCTCTTAACACGCCTCTATGACATTACTGAAGAGTGCAACTTCCATTCAGCGCGGTCTCACCCTCCTACGCTGTCAATTCCTGGTGCTAATGAATGTCTCAGCATGGACACACACACACACACACACACACACACACACACACACACACACACACACATTGAAACATTACCTCCCACTCTTTAGCAGACAGTCAACACCATTAACACCATTAGGGTTATAAGAAACAAAGCCTCAGCTTTCCTTGTGTGTTTCGTGCTCCATTCATGCTACGTATCAGCATGCTAACGCTAACACACTGGATGGTAAACATGGTGCGCATGCTAGCACTGGCAGACTTCCTGCCCGGAGCGGCACGTGGCAGATGCGTGCGAGAATCAAACAGGTGACATGACAACAACAGTGTGTGGAGGCGTTGACGAATGAATAAACATAAACATCAGTCCCCCGACGCGTGAGAGAAAGCGGCTAAACAGCAGACACCTGATCATCAAGACAGCGGCGGTGTCTGTTTTCACTGCAAGAAGTAATGAATGTTAATGAATTCTAAAGCATATGGAAGACCGGAGTAAAGGAATACGATTTGCATTTGAAATGGAGCTTATAGATTGTAGCTGAAGGCAGAAAAGGCTTGATATCTGATTAAAGCGGCGTGGCAGCAGCTCTCCTAATGAAAACCTAAATGTATAAGTCATTGTCATGCAGGTCACATGTGAACATGAGGCGGGTTGATTAAGGGATTAAAAAAGCAAATCATCGTTCTTGGATCCGTATACAGTTTGAAAAGGCGATGGCGTACAAAGCAACGGCAAAGCTACGCCACGGCATCAGTCAACAAATCTGGTGAAAGAAACCTAAACAAATTGACTTTCCAAACCTGCGTGTGGCGGCGGACCCCCATCATGTTTTGGAGAACTTCCTCCTTAAACATTTAAATTATTGTAGCTTCTAACTGCTAATCAATGAGTGGATCCCCATGGGAGTTAAAATGAACATACCCACCACAGGGCTGTGTGAAACAGGAAGTAGCAACATGTGATATGCAAATAAAAAAAAAACACAAATTCACTTCCTCTCAAGAGGAATAAATAAAAAAATAACCCAACATTTTTTTTTTTGGATGTCATTCTGATGCCTCCCACAGGGTGGCGCTCTAGGCAGCTGCCTATATCACACCTGTCTAGTGCTATAACTGCGTCCACATAGAAACATTTGTTGTGCAACGAGATGATACGAACAAACGAGCCACTCGATGATCCATTACCTTCTCTGTAGCTTTGACTTCATCTACTTTGGAGTTTAACAGCTTTCAGCCAAAGACGCCACAGGTGTTGTGGTTTAACGAGCAACCGTGTTAACTGGTGACCCTCAGGGGAACACGTCCGTGGTTGCCTGTGGTTGCCCGTGGTTACGGGACATTTAGGCGTCCTCCAAGAAGCCTTCAATCTATTATAAATCCATCCGTGTTTGTTATCGCCACGTCCATGTAAACAAGTCACTGGGAGCAAACACGTTAACTACCCATGATGCTCTTCATACCTGCTCTCATTTGACCAAGAGGACACTCCAGGCCGACGCTTTCACAACACCGATGCTGTGCTTGTTATTTTCGTCACAGTAGATAATCATTGTTTGCATAAAACGATATGAAATTGCACAAACGCGTGTTTGAGCTCGTTCTTCTGATATACATACATACATATACAACGACGACGACCAAGATGAATGCACTTTCCTGTCAAAGCTGATAACTATGAAGAAGTAGCAGCTGTCAACATATGAATATCAAATGATATCTGAGACACACACACACACACACACACACACACACAAAAAAACACACACCGGCCCATGGACAGGAGTCATGGTGAAAAATGAAACAGGTTAATAATAAATATTGAGCAAAACTCAGCGTTGAGCGAGCGTTTGTGTGTGTGTGTGTGTGTGGACCAACCAGCTCCATCTGTCACTCCAGGTGGCCACTCACACCTGGGCCCTGGGCGCGCGCACACACACACACACACACACACACACACACACACACACACACACACACACACACACACACAGGCTTATAAATGATCCCTGCACCAGTTTGGGTTCAGAAAACCTGGACAAACAAGAGTTCCCCACGTGTACTTGATGGTTGTTGTTCCCTAAACACTCTCACTGGTTCCCTCTACTCATCCCCTTGATCCCTAATATGCACTCACACACATTTCCTTCACCGAGTCTCACTTGTTTCCTATGAACTGAATCATCTCTTCATCTTGAAACAATACATTATTAGACTCGTATACTCACCTGTCCCCTTAACAAACTCACTTTCAATCAATTCAATGGATTTCCTTGAATACACACTCATTAATACCACCGATACACACTCACTAGTTCCCTTTGGACACTTCACATCTCCCACTTGGTGAGCAGGACTACAGACATGTCAACACACGGCTGTAAATGCACCACTGCTGGTATCGACATATGAAAAATGAATATTAAAACTACGATTGATTGGATATTCGGTAACAAACAGAAGCAGCCGTTCCTCCAGCGTGAGCAGCTAACCATGTCGGGGTGAAGCAGGTCAGAACAGGCTGTTCTTCCTGTTCTTCCCCATGGCGCCGCCACCGCCGCTGCCACCGACGTGTGAATGCAACACGTACAATTACCTGTAATTGTAACTGTGTTGTACATGCAGGCGTCCGCATTAAAGTGGCAATTATCCAGCCTCTAAGAATACGTCTGTTCCCGACACGCGGCGCTCTCGTTAGTGCCGTGTCTTCACAAGTCACTCATCTGAGATTGGCAAACACATGCCGCTCATTATTCCCAGTAAAACATGTTTCCTGGAAGCAGTTCCTCCTATATAAATATACCGTATATCTTACACACGTGTACAATCATTCACACTGGAGCTCATTGCTCCATATCACCCATGTGGCTCTGAGGCCATACATGAGTGCGTTTGGCGAGTGAGCCCGGGTGCGGACCGACCTGCTGGATGAAGGTGTGCGCTCCGTGGGGGCTCAGCAGCAGGATGGCCCGGCGCAGCGTGTCCCGGTAGCGGTTCAGCTCCTCAGTCCTCATGGTGGTGAAGAGGTTGGTGAAGACCTTGCTGATGTTCCGGTCCACACGCTGCAGGGCCACGTCCACGCCCTGACGGGACGTCTGGTCCAGGAAGCCCTGCAGGCCGCGGATGTCTGCAGGAGAGGAGGGCAAAGAATTAGTATTAATATGAATCAGTGTCATCGACTGCAGAGGGGAGAGAGAACCTGTCCGGTTGACAGACATCATCAGATATCAACGTATCATAAAATCATCTCCATTTGTATAAAACATCGTTCTCTGAGCTGTCCTGCCGGTGAGGACTTGATGACTCGTAGTGACCTGATGCACACGTCAAAGAGTGTAGAAGTTGCTGCTGTGTGAGAATGAACGTAGAAGCCATAAAAACAACCGAACCGCGGGGCACAAACACAACTCCAGACCAGAAAAAAACTAAAATAAGAAGAATTGTGATGCTGAAACGGCAAACGGCGACTCGCCCCTCGGCCGAGCTGCCCGAGACCATTACCTCCGATCCGCCGAAGCCGACAGCATCCGTCCGTCTGGCGACATCGTTCAGATCGCTATACTCTCCCCCAACCTGCCAGAGAACTTTCTTTCTCCTGACATCCAGACGAGGCAGCTGCATGGCGTTATGCTGCCTTATAGCCGGTGACAGGTTGTTTGGCCTGAACATCCTCCCCCACCACCACCTCCACCACCATCACCATCCTTCTCTGTCTATTAGCGCTGACAGCCGGCTTGTTTTGAGTCCTGACTGACTCCCACTGCCACTCTCCATTCCTTCGCTGCTTTTTTTTTTTTTTTTTTTTACACACCAGCTGTTTCATCTCATCATACCGATCTCTCAGGGTTTTTCTTTCTCACCTCATTGTTTTGGTTCTCCATTACAGATTCTCTCCGTCCGTCCAACATCCATCCATCTCCGGTGAATCTCTATCAGGCCAATTGGGGATGTCCGTGACTGACAGCTCACCAGACATCAGGTTATCCATCTAACCTGAGCGTGTTTCATCATCGCCAAATCTCGTAATGAACTCATCCATATCTGCTGTCCACAACTCATCCATCATTATTAATCTTTAGCTTCCTGGAAATGTATAGAAAAAATTACAGACGAAGCTGCAAACTTAATATGAGCAACTATATTATAAATATAAAAGGCCTTCTACACCTCTGCAAGTATCGACTTAAATCCGGGGAGTTGTAGCCGTCTGTGTTGGAGGCGTTCATGCATCCTGTTCTGCTGACATGACTCAGTTGGGGCTTCATGCATCCTGTTCTGCTCTCCAATCCAATCATGAAACCTGGATCTTCACCGTGACCTCCTTCCTGCTCCGTGAACGTTAAATCACACTAATAGAAACATCGGCCATGTTGGAGTCATCACAGCAACTCCTTCCAATCAAACCGTGGTTATCTACTCGACTAATTCTGCTTCCGAACAATAAAAGTAACTGTAAACTGTAAAGTCCCACCACGGTGGGCCGTTCTCACTGGGATGACGTCACATGAAGGGAATCAAGAAGGTAATTTTAGATATTAAACTATAAAATGATGCCTGTAGCGTCATGTTTGTGTCACCTTTTTATCGGCGTGCAGTATAAAGAAGGTCACAGGCCGGCCAGGTAATGTGACGGCTATTAAACGATGTGCCGAGGTGAAGTCGCAGAGCATTAACAGTGTAAACAAGGACGTGTGCAGCATTAAGAGCATCCTGAGCCGCCGTTACAAGGGTGGCTTGCAGGAGGTCATTCTCCGTCGTCACGGTAACGGCTGGTCTGGAGAACCAGCTCAGAAAAAAGCTGGTGCCTGAAACAAGAGTTATTTCACGACTTCACAGAACACATTGTTACTTAAAAAAAAAATGTTAATCTTCATTAAGTCTGAACGAACCATTTAAAACACTACAAACAGACTAACGGATGAAGGCCAGACACTCTAAGAGACATTTTTGTGAAGAAACAAATCTTTTTTATCGCTTCAAAGATAAGACAAATTTTAGATAAAGTCCTTTTTAGTGAAAAACAATAAAAAAGAAAATCTTAAATGAGAAGATGATAAATCAAAAGGTCGAGCTGCATCAATAAATGATAAATACACTTTTAAAAAATATATCATCTTATATTAGAAATTCACCATAATCAACTTAATAACATCCTATATATTCCAATCCCTCGCTGTATCAATAACCTGAATATGTGTTTTCAGGTTCAGGACCTCGCCCTGCCCTCCGTGTGTGTTGTCGCCTCTCTTCTCAAAGCTCGAGCTGCGACGGCAACGCACGTCGAGGGACTCAAGAAAACAATTTGCCGAGCTGCCGACCAGACGCTGCTTCTCATCAACTTCTCCAGAGCCACTTTGAGCAAGGCACCGCGGGGGTCGCACTCCTCCCTGAGCAAAGAGTCGGCGCCACCTATCTCCGTCCATCAGAGTCTCACAACCATCGCTCCTCTGAAGTCGGTTTGAAATTGGCAGGTAGACCGCTGGCCGAAGAAAACACCTGAGATTTTAATTTAGATTCCCACGACGTTGCAGATGTTCAGAGGCCCGTTTGCTGGAGAGTCCTAACGTTTTCACCTGCAGCAAATACTTCTGATATTTGCAGATACTGAGATTCAAACGTTATCTGGTCATGTCAGGATTCTTCCAGCTGTGGATCAGTGTTTAGCATGTTTTATCTCATCTGCAACAAAGCTACTCTACATCTTCCAAAGCAAAACCATACTTTTGCTTTTTAAAACGTAGACACTCCATCTCACTTGTCGTCAAAGCTGCATTGTTTTGTGTTTTGATTCTGTGCATTTACTGTATACGAGGTGCTTCGAAACGTTGTGCACCTTATCACCACACAACAGAGAAGTGGTTCAGTGTGATGGATTATGTATCTGCAGCAGCTTCCACATCTCTGTAAGACGACGCCCACAGACATCGGCTGAAACCCAACGCTTCCTTGAAGGTAGAAGAGAGAGAGAGAAAAATAATGGAAAAAGTAATTTCAGACATTTTAAAAAGTGGTGAATATTAATCATTCGGGTTTTTGGATGTAGGGACCTTAATGTAAAATCTCATTCAGCAGCTCCGCACAGCAGTAATTATTTCATCTCGAGGCAAAAATGTTGACTAATTTCATTTTACAGCTTGTTATTTGTCTGGAAAACTAGATTAAATCCCAATTAAGGCCAGGAACAGAACTAAGTGCTGGACGATACAGCAGGAATAACAGAGCAAGACGAATGTGATGAAGTGGAAAGTATGAAGAGGATCAAATTCTACGGATGGCTGAAACAAACACGGGACTTTCACCCCGGAGAACGCTGCCCATGTCCCATAGGAGACCAAAAGTCAATGGTGACTCATTTTGAGTTATGTAGTGTAGCTGACTTTACGAACGTACTTATATTGATCTAAACATACTTTATTGAGTACGTCTGCTGCTGAAACACAACCACGTTCTTTCCTGTTAAAATGGAGCTTTATTTTGAAAAGACACATGGGCTGAACACTGATTGCTGCTCAGACTCTTTACTTCAAACATCGTGCGCTGGATGTCAAATCTACAGATAACAACTCGTCTTTCAACCACGTGGCCGACGCGTCTCCAGCTGATCATTCCAGGAAACACAGTGACATTTCAGGAGAACAGGAACTTAGCCCAGCATGCATTGGGAAGAAGGCAGGAAATCACCCCCTGGCCCTAATATGCATGGAAGCATTATTCAATCAATGTGGCCTATTTGCAGGTGACAGACACGGCCTGCTCTTATTATCAACACAGAGTTTTACTGTTTTAATATCATGTGATTCTCACCATTCACTTGTATTTAATGCTCATAGTTACAAGCTGGTTTTACTCTCGTACCAAGTTATTCACACCATAACGAGCTAAATGTCTCAGCCGTGAAGTAAAAGTGAATTTTCATTGTTGTGATTTTCACAATTAAAAACAATAAAAATTAGATAAAAGTCTCTCAACCCTTTTACAGCCGTTGCCATGGTGACGTCACGGCATCAGTTGGAGGCAAATTAAAGACCGACGCGTCCTGCATGACATCTGCATCTGTTTAACACACTTCCACACCGGCGGTGCCTTGCTCGTGAGCAACAGCTGTGTTTCCATGGAGACGGGAGGAGGCCAGAGGCCGTCGCCGCGTAACCACGGCGACTCTTTTAAAACTCGCCGCTGCTTGTGGTCACAAGGCTCATAGAAAGTGACATGTTCCTTCTGTCGCACTTACCCAGAAGTCACCCTGAATGAAGCTCCTGCTAAACGCTCCCTCTGTGACTCAGAGACCAGGTCTGGGTATCTGTCCCCGCTCCCGGCTACCCTTTCCTCTTCTCATCTGGACGCTTACTTTGCTTATGAGTCACCAATCAAAACAAAAAGCTCGACCCGAGAGTGACGAGGCCCCCGCAGGAGCCCGGGACCACTAATCTCCCCGCCAAGTTCAGCCGCCGCAACAATCCACGCCATCCTTCTCTGCATTTTCATAACTCTAATGTTTTAATATCGACTCGCCACCAGGAGACACTGAATTCATTCAATCAATTAATTCAATCAATTAATCAAGTTTTATTTATATTTCTGTGCAGATGTTCGTTATAATTGCAAATATATTCAGTAGCTCAGTTTTAAAAAGCTAACAAGGGGCGTTCGCTGGGATGCATGCAGAGCAGATCTGGTATTTGATGCTTCTTTGTCAAAATATATGGGAATAGAATATATCGTCCATCAGAACACTTTATGAACGCAGATACAAGGTACAAGGTGATTTATTCTCCTCATCCATCCACTCTTCTTTATCATCCAATCAGCTGTTCCTCCGCGGTGCTCACTTGCACTTGTGAGGACGCCGTCATAACGTCTTCCTTCGCCGCTAACCTTCCGCTGCTGCCAATCTCAAAGTAATACAAGATTTCAATTCAAAGAAATGTCTGTTCGATTCCCAGATGGGGTACAACAATGGTGATTGAACCAACGGTTAGTGTTATGGAGTTTGTGTCTGTAGCAGCCATCTTATTGGAAGGGAGAACCAGAATTGCCTGCAATTGCCATTCATGGCCACAGGGGTCGCCAAAGAAAACAAAGAGAGATCTTTGAGATTTAAACCCAAAAAACAAGTTTTAGAGATCCACTCCACAGGATCCCCCCATGTACCCGTCGTATATCTGTGACATCAGGATGGAACGCGCCCTTCCTAACGGCTCTAAATCTGCTCCGATACTTCCTTCCAGGTGAGTTCTGCAGTTATATGGAGCTTCTCCACCCCTCATGATTTCTGAGCAGATTTATGGACATTTCCTTCACACTTCACAATATCTCTGCAGAGTAATACAGGAATATGACTTTGATGGCAGTGTGTTCGGATCATGACGAGCTACTCAGCGAAGTTGTGCTCTGTGAATCATCGGGCTGTGAGGTCTCATTCTCAGGATGTCGAATCATGACCCTCGGCGTGATACCGACGACGCACAAGCAACTACAGTGTGAACATCATTATCACACTCGGAGGAAATAAATGAACATCATGCTGGATTGAAGAAGACTTGAAACTAGAGATTGAGACCATAAACTCATGTTTACAATGTTTACTGATATAATACATCAAGAGAGAAGTAGGACCATATTCTCATAGACTTCTATACAATCAGAGAGGAGTCGCCCCCTGGTGGCCAGCAGAGAGAATGACAGTTTCAATCAGTAACTAACTCTTTTTTTATTTTGCTGCAAACAGTGTGCATTTAAGTTGATATGGCAGAGGTGCATAATGTCTTTTTACACAAACACTGATGGAGAGTTACATTGTGTTACAGCATTGATTAGGAAGTCTCTAAGGAGGATTTGATTGTTTCCTCTGTTCAAAAAAAATCATTATTCTTCCCATTGGCGTCCATTATAGCAACCAGCCTGTTTCTGCATGAAGGAAGAGCCGACAAACTCTCCCTCACCCCTCCCTCTCCCCCTCCGGTGCTTCTCAACATGGCCGTGCTTGTAAATATTGATACCTGGCACCCAGCAGCGACTGGCTTCCTGCTGCACCAGTATGGATTAATTACAGGAAGCCTGCAGGCTGCAATACTAATGAGTTCATCAGACAAAAGTTCTAATTAAAAAGCAGATGTGATATAAAACGATGGTCTGATCAAGATTTCACCCGTCAAAGAACTTCATCATGAGACGGGGAGGAGAAGCTAAACCACGAGCACGGATCTGGATCCTGACCTGACCCTGAGTGTTGCTGCAGTGGTCTCTGTCTGCGAGCTCGGCTTTGTTCACATCAGTCACTTTAAGATGCAGTTCCTCTAATGGCCACTAGATGCTGGACTCTCCGGCTACACAACACGGCTACACAACACGATGATGGTGACACACTGATGCTCTTTTTTTTGGCCTTGTGGATTTATTTCTTCCCTCATTTGAAGAGTCTGACATGTTGTCAATGGAGAGAATGAAAAAAGTCATCCAACCTTTTCACAATTGATTATATTCAAAAACACAAAGTCTGAGTGGAGACGTGATGAGAGTCGGCGCCGCGCTTCCATTTGTGTAGTCCCGCAATTTGTTGAAGTTTGAATGTTTTTTTTCCCCGCATTTTGACGGAAAAGTCCTCCTCATTTAAGAAGGAAAGTCCAGCCGCAGTTTAATTGAAAGCAGCGCGTCGGACTCGCTTGCTTTAACCCCCGACTTCTTCTCCCCCGCCGTCCTCTGGAGTACGTGGAAGCCTTGATGTGTGTTCTGTACTAGTGTGTTTCCTGTTTGATCCTATAGAGCCGCAGTGAAACACTAACGAAGCAGAGGCTCTGAGCCGCGACGCCCAAATCAAATGCTAAAAAAAATAAATAAAAAGAATATTGTGATGTAGTGGGAGGCGTTTCCGTGACAACTCAGTTCATTTATCACCAGACTGTTGGAAAAGGACATTTTAATTACCTCCACACGTGCTGAAGAGGGCAGCGGGGAGAATAGTGGAGTTACACAGAAAGAGAGAGAGAGAGAGAGAGAGAGAGAGAGAGAGAGAGAGAGAGAGAGAGAGAGAGAGAGAGAGAGAGAGAGGAGGAGGAGAGAGATAAATAGAGGAAGATTAAGGCCGGTGCTTGTGAGGAGGATAATTGAGCCTTTTCATCCACATTCTCAATGACAGGTGTGACATTTAGTTTTGGTATACACACTTCCTGTTGTGTCTGTGTGTGTGTGTGTGTGTGTATGTGTGTGTGTGTGTGTGTGTGTGTGAGTGTGTGTGTGTGTCCTTTATGGATATTCAATAGAGAGAGCTCACACACACACCTGGTGTAACCTTTTAACAGCCGGTAACTAATGGGCAGGAAACAAAGATGGAGGGAGGAACACACATTCATCTTTACTGTACTTTAGCAAGAACAGCTTCATCGTCCTGGATCTGCTTCTATTCTAACAGGATGTGAGATGTTCCTCCGCTCTAAACGTTCATTTTCTTCTCCCTTATTATCAATAATGAAGCTCTCAGATCATTTGAAGACCTCAGGGGGAAAAAACCTAAATGTTGTATTTGGATTCCTGTATTTTCTTGTCGCATGTGTATTTTAATTTTGTATTCTGTAATTGTCCATCTCATGTATAGTATCCCAAAAAATGATGTATTATTATTATTATTGTTATTAATAATAATAAAAAGTAGAACAAGGCCCCTGAACCTGAATACAGGATGAGCGTAGCTGTTAGGATGAGGTGCACTGGAAATAATGGCCGTCACGCATCAAACACTTCTACGGCGCCGCTGCAGGCGTGACAGCACCGGCGGCATTTTTAATATCTTAATGTTTTGATCTCGCTTTTTTTGGTCTCCAAATTTCACGTTATTTATTATCTATGTGATGCTTTATGAAGTTTACTTCCTCTTCACTGCAAAGTGGCCAACTAAAAGGCCCGCGAGCGACCTCCCCGGCGGCGTGGCGAACCAATCAAACCTCATGGCGGGATGAAAATGATCAGCCTCACTTTTTCTCTTTCCATATTTTACTGTTACGGAGCCTTTTATTTTTTTATTAAAGACTTCATGATGATGTATGTTGATAGCAGCTATCAGCTGGGCCGTGTCAAGACAACCCACACGCCATTTCTCACTCACGACGGCGAGCGGAGGATGAAGGTTGGCCGACGCCATCGGAATTAGATCTCCACCGCCGCATCATTCATGCAGAAGTGTTTTCCACATTTCCATGCCGACATTAATCTCTGTGACGCCGACGTGATGCGTGTATCGTAGTAAATATTGTCAGGCTGATGAAAGGAGAAGTGCGTGATCGAGCTCTTCAAACACTCATCGTGGTGGTTGTTTGCACCGTGATGACCACGGACTCCGGTTGCGGGTCACTTCTTTACCCGCCGCTCCGTCACTGACGGCTCACATCAACTGTCAGCTGTCAAATGGTTCAGTCTCAGTTCTGTATTCTTAGTAAAGACACAGTAATGTGTGCATTCTCTAATTAATTACTGGATTATTCCTTACGGATTATGTTCTTTCCCATTAATAATAATGGGTCATAAAGTGAGTGTGACTTGTCCCTACGATGGCCATGCTACTAAACACCACAGACGTACAGAAGAAGTGGACGTCGTCATGACCCGGACTTCTTTTTCAAAGCCTTGAGTTTGGCAATTTTGCTGCCGCCAATAATGGAGCTAACAGCTAGCGTTAGCAGAGGTTGCACTGAGGTAGATTACCAAGCGTTATATAAAGTCACGCTTCATGCTTATACGTCATTAAAACTAATGATGACCAATAATTATTTTTAAATTAACAGATAATCATTTATTTTCTAATTATTTGTGTTTTTATGCCACTTCAGATGACAAAGTGAAGGAATAGCATGGTGGACAAAAAACCTTATTGTAGTATACCGATAGTATATCGGTATCGGTATCAGCATAAACAAATGTGACGGTTGCATCCCTGAGTGTGTTTTCTGATCTGGTTCATATTTGACGAACCGGAGTCTATTTGATTGGACAGTGATGACAGAAAAAATACATCTGCGACCTTTCACCTTCATCACACATCAACCAGAGAACAGTCAGCGGCGAAGAACTTATTTCCAGGGTTCAATATCCGACACTGAATTATTCAGCACGCGACTTAAACTCGTCTTGTTTGAGATAATGAAAGAATCGGTTTCTTTTATCTCGTCCGCACAAATAAGTCCTCTGAATCACATTAATTTTTTTTTTTATCATCTATTATCTCTTTGCTTCTGTGTCTCGTCGCTGGGAATAAATTGTGGGCTTGTAACAGCTGATAATGAACTATAATAACCAACAGATAATTATACGGTTTGACAAAACATGCTGCTGAATGAGATGAAAACAAAAAACTTACAGATGATTTTATAGAGGGGGTATTACAAAAGAAACCTCAAACAAATACCAAATTAACTTTTTTATACTATTCAAGACTCAAAGATTGTGATGTCACGTTACAGAGGGCGGCTGGTTAGAGCTCATTGGATCAGTGTCTATTTGTGTGTGTGTGTGTGTGGTGTGTGTGTGTGTGTGTGTGGCCACAGCTGTGGTCGTCTAGGCGATTCATGCTGCCTGGAACAAAAGGAAGTTACAGTAAAAGTGGGACAGGGACATATTTGTCCCTCTACAGACCCTGTAGTGACACGGTTAATTTCAAAGGTCAGATGACTGTTGGTTTTTGTCATCAACTTGCATTTTGATTAAATGAATGATCACTTTGTCTATAAAATGCCAGAAAACTGTGAAAAATACAAATACAATAAAATAATAAAATAAATATTTAAATCATATTTCACAATTTCCCACAGCTGAAGGCGAAGACACCTTCGATGTCGGGGAATTTTCTGACCAAAAGTGTTTAGGTCAATCTGAGAGTCACATCCAGATCACTTTCCATCTGTTCTGCACACAACATGTCGATTAAAGAATATACGTCACTTCAAGAGTTGTTATTTCTGTGGGTCATCCTACTACAACCCTTAACCCCACCCCCAAAGCTCTGATTGGTCCACAGCGTATCAGAATCACTGGACAAACAGTGGACGACAGCGGCGACTCAGAGGATGATGATTTCCACGATCAAAGATGTTTTACCTGACAAACCGACATCTCCTGTCTCCCTTTTTGTCCCTCCTGTGACCCCGTAGCGATATGTTGGGTTTGTTTCTGTAAGTCTGCGTTCACGGATCGAGTGCTGAAGGAGGATGAGGAGGATTTAGTCTGTCAACTGTGTAATGTCTGGTTCCTTGTTGGTAGATAGCAGGACTCTACGGGAGCCCAGAGGGGACAGGAAGCTGTTCATGGACCACGTAGATGGATTTGATGGGTGAATGTCAAGCTACCGGCGACGTTACTCACACAGCAGAGATTTACAACATGCTTCTCGATTTGACAGTCCAGGAGGACAAAAGTTCATCGTGGAAAACAGCCAGACAAGGTTAAAGATTGAGACGTGAAATGAAGCTAATGGTGTTTTCACATAAAATCCTCTTTAAAACAACCAAACTCAGTCCGCTCAAAGTGGACCAGAAAAAAAAAATGGACTTGGTTTCTGGTCCCCTTCGGATCTGATGGGGCTTCAGTCCTTTTTTCTGTTCACACTGTAGTTCACACTCTAGATCACTCTAGTTCACACCTCTGCTGGTCAACGACATGTTTAGCTCTTTTCTCATTAATTCCCTCTAAAATATTTTTAAATTTCTCACCAAAAAAAATAAAATTTTCAACATATTTTTGCCCCAATACTATTTGTTCCTGAATAGAACCTGAATGCATCATAGTGTTACTCCACGCAACCTCTCTGACCATTGTTAGCTGTGAGCTCGGTTATTTAGCCAATCAGGAAATAGAAAGAGTTGAGCCAAAACTGAAGTCCGAATCTGCAGAAGACTAGCAAAGAGATGCCCCACAATGCTTCACTGCTGAGACTGCTGAGAAAACGTTGTTCAACAGAGGATTCCTGCACAAAAACAGAACCTCCTGAGCAGCTTGAATCAGTCGACACTTATTAAGACATCTTTGCACATTTTCCCACCTGACTGATGAACGCACGCCTGGGCTGTCACACCTGTTGTGACAGCCGCTCTGACGGAGCGAATGGTACGACCCGGAGGAACGGCCGTCACACCTGTTGTGACAGCCGCTCTGACGGAGCGAATGGTACGACCCGGAGGAACGCGCCGCTGCAAGTGGTCACAGTAGAAGAAACGCGTTGCCCTTTTTTAAACTCCAGTCAGAAGAGACACGCCGCCGCCGCGACTCGCTGGTTCTTCTGCTGCGTCGTTGTCACGTCCGACGCTCCACAATGTGACTCACCGTTCTTTCAGCTGACCGGGCAGGACAATACAAGTCTTTTTAAATATTAAAGCTCTGACTGTTGTTCTGTAACAGGATTGATTATTGTTCTGTGTTTGTTTTTTTCTTGGCTGCTGGGAGTCCAGAAGCTCAGCCGCAACCACAGAGTCACATTTAAGTCATTCACACGTCTCTGGTCTGGGAGGAAATCCTCCATCATTTATTAACATCGGTATGATCGTATGCTGATGATATGATCATGTATATCTACCCATCCATCATCTACTGCTTTTATCCTGTATTCAGGATCGCGGAGCCGAACCCAGCTGACATTGGGTGAATAACCAAGTCTATCACAGGGAGACATGTAGAGACAGACAGGTAACCAGTCTATCACAGGGCTGCCATGTAGAGACAGACAGGTAACCAGTCTATCACAGGGAGACATGTAGAGACAGACAGGTAACCAGTCTATCACAGGGCTGACATGTAGAGACAGACAGGTAACCAGTCTATCACAGGGAGAAATGTAGAGACAGACAGGTAACCAGTCTATCACAGGGAGACATGTAGAGACAGACAGGTAACCAGTCTATCACAGGGCTGACATGTAGAGACAGACAGGTAACCAGTCTATCACAGGGAGACATGTAGAGACAGACAGGTAACCAGTCTATCACAGGGCTGACATGTAGAGACAGACAGGTAACCAGTCCATCACAGGGAGACATGTAGAGACAGACAGGTAACCAGTCTATCACAGGGAGACATGTAGAGACAGACAGGTAACCAGTCTATCACAGGGCTGCCATGTAGAGACAGACAGGTAACCAGTCTATCACAGGGCTGCCATGTAGAGACAGACAGGTAACCAGTCTATCACAGGGCTGCCATGTAGAGACAGACAGGTAACCAGTCTATCACAGGGAGACATGTAGAGACAGACAGGTAACCAGTCTATCACAGGGCTGACATGTAGAGACAGACAGGTAACCAGTCTATCACAGGGAGACATGTAGAGACAGACAGGTAACCAGTCTATCACAGGGAGACATGTAGAGACAGACAGGTAACCAGTCTATCACAGGGCTGACATGTAGAGACAGACAGGTAACCAGTCTATCACAGGGAGACATGTAGAGACAGACAGGTAACCAGTCTATCACAGGGCTGACATGTAGAGACAGACAGGTAACCAGTCCATCACAGGGAGACATGTAGAGACAGACAGGTAACCAGTCTATCACAGGGAGACATGTAGAGACAGACAGGTAACCAGTCTATCACAGGGCTGCCATGTAGAGACAGACAGGTAACCAGTCTATCACAGGGAGACATGTAGAGACAGACAGGTAACCAGTCTATCACAGGGAGACATGTAGAGACAGACAGGTAACCAGTCTATCACAGGGCTGACATGTAGAGACAGACAGGTAACCAGTCCATCACAGGGAGACATGTAGAGACAGACAGGTAACCAGTCTATCACAGGGAGACATGTAGAGACAGACAGGTAACCAGTCTATCACAGGGAGACATGTAGAGACAGACAGGTGACCAGTCTATCACAGGGATACATGTAGAGACAGACAGGTAACCAGTCTATCACAGGGCTGACATGTAGAGACAGACAGGTAACCAGTCTATCACAGGGAGACATGTAGAGACAGACAGGTAACCAGTCTATCACAGGGCTGACATGTAGAGACAGACAGGTAACCAGTCTATCACAGGGCTGACATGTAGAGACAGACAGGTAACCAGTCTATCACAGGGCTGACATGTAGAGACAGACAGATAACCAGTCTACCACAGGGCTGACATGTAGAGACAGACAGATAACCAGTCCATCACAGGGAGACATGTAGAGACAGACAGGTAACCATTCTATCACAGGGCAGACATGGAGAACCCAGAGAGAGGGAGAACATGCAAACAGAAGGAACCCGAAGGGAATGGAACCTGGGACCCTCTCGCTGTGACTACACCACCGTGCAGCCCACGATCACATCACACACAAGAATAACAACTAAAAAAGTTGTTGAATAAATGCTATATTGTGATATACATTATAACGATATGCAGATAATGTGTGTTCAGCCGTTTATCCGGAGTCACAAGTGAGACTTGCATCAACTGATTACATTGACCTGAAGTGTAATAGGATGCGACGGGTGTTCCCTGAACACGGAGCAGCTTCAGTCCGCGGGTCCCTTAACGAGTGTGTTGTCGGCTCCCATGTCGAGTTCAGTGTGAAGCCGCCAATACAAACAACACAGCCCATAAAAGGCAGGGAGTCCCAGTAACGAGCTAACGAGCTAACAGCATCGATCCTCGGAGCGCTGAGACCACTGAGGCTCACGGCTCCGGGGACGAATCTCAGCCTGGATGCGCAGATGTCTGCTGGAGCCTCGTTTATGGATCTGTGAGTCATGCTACCTCACTTCCTGTCACACAAATACACAGAGAAACCTTCAACCAGAACCTGATCACTACACTCCTAATAAGTGGCTCTCCTCACAAAAACACACTTTATTATTACCGCTACGTGTCTTGACTATTTAATACATTTCCTTTCTCTTGACACGTGGTCACATGACCCGACACGGCCCTTCCTGCCAGACGCTCTGAATACAGTATCTGAGCCTCACATGTCCATTGTCCTCTGCTAGACTTTGGTCTGCAGCGTCACCGATGCTCGATAAGGTCTCGGTTCTCTCTACAGATAAAAGCACCGGTAAGCTGCTATTTCTGTCTGCACACACACACACACACACACACACACACACACACACACACACTCTAATAAAAAAAACCCTGCTGCTGCCCTTTAGAGCGGGACGATGGCCGGGCACAGAGGTGGAGATGTGAGACGCGTGTGAATGTTGGAGACTGATAGAAGTTAGCAAAGAGGACGAACTGTGAAGGGAAAGGAAGCGAATAGAGATGTGAAGGTGGGGGAGGAAAAGGCATGTTTCATTATTTCACCAGCCAAATTGGGTTTAAAAGTGAGAGAAGAGAAGAGAAACTATAATTGAGGAGAGACAAGCTGACACCACACGTGTTGACTTTTAGAGGAGGAATCTGTAGGAAACGCTCTGTTATCAGTTGGGAAATTAAGTTTCTGACCACTATGAGACCATGACAGAGCCAAGACCAGAAAGGCTGGGCTTGAGTATGGAGACGGAAGCAGCGAATTCATTCAAAGATCACAAGAGAATCGTGGGATCACAAATCATCCAGGCCTCGGCATCCTGTGGAGCTCCTGGCAGGTCGGGGGCGTGGCTTAGGTGTGTGAGAGACGAATGGCGGCCCCTGAAGAGATTAGCGTATATATACTATGACTCATGGCGTCTGCCAGGAAGGGCCATGTCGGGTCATGTGACACGCTGCTGCTGCTGGGATGAATAAAGTTATTCTATCCATCTATCTATCTATCTATCTATCTATCTATCTATCTATCTATCTATCTATCTATCTATCTATCTATCTATCTATCTATCTACCTACCTACCTACCTACCCATCCATCCATCCATCCATCCATCCGCCCGCTTCGGTAGCACTCCAGCTCTCATCACAGACCATCACCCTTGTCTACTCTGAAGGCTTTTCTACTCTGAAGGCTTTCCCAACTAGTCTACCCATACTTAGATTAGTCCAGACTTAGTTAGTCCAGAAGTTTTAAGCTTTTTCCTCCACAGTTTATTTGGGAGTTGCAGACAAATTGCAGGCTTTTAATGTGATGGCTGGTGACCTGAAATGGCTGATCGGCTGGAAACCAGCCAGTTCTGATTGGCTGGAAACCAGCCAGTTCTGATCAGTCAGTGCATAGTGTCATCCTTGAGTCTGGCTAGATAGCTGTGCCAAATTTGAAGAAAGTCCATCGAGGTGCCCCTGAGATAACGTGTTTCATAGACAAACAACCTGAAAACAAACCGCCTCTGGCCACGTCTATCGGCGGCGTGGAGGAATAAAATATGCACATTTGGAATCGACTGAACACGTGGATCAATGGAGAAGTTGACTTCAGTGCAGGCGAGGGTCATTTTTTCGCTGTAACTCGAGTTTAAACATTCACATAACTAAGCTTTCTTTAGTCATTGAGGAAGAAAAAAGGTCAGTTTCAAATGAGCGGCTGATTAGCTGGAGCTGTGAAATAGAGAGGCTGAACACCATCATGATCCCAGAGGCCTCGAGGGTTAAGAGGAGTTCGTAATGAAGACGATGATAGGTTGGTAATATCTAATTTCTCTCACTCCCTCAAAGACGTCCCCATGGCCACCGGCCACATCCATAACTTGCCACTGGGCGTGCATTTAAAAAAAAAAAACATGATCAATAAAAAAACAATGCAAGGCCGCCCTTCTAAAAACCTCAAAGACATTTTGGTCTACTACAAAACATTCTTATCTTTTTAAAAAACCTGAGGCTCTTCATCGATCTGTTTGTTGGCTGCCAAACGCAGAGACCCAAATGAGACAGGAAGGGATTAAAACAAAAAAGCAGGGAAAGCAGACAGAGAGAAGCAGGCCTGAACACCAACAACCAGCCTGTGGAGCCGCTCGGTGGATTCTCTTCCGTGGTCAAAACTGACAGGAAATAATCGTCGAAGCACAGAGGCCGAGCCACGGATGCAGAAACACATAATTAAACAACAACAATGTTGCATATGAACCGTCGGGAGAATAGAAGAACTTTCATCCCATAGTGGTGCTGCATGCATTTTTAAAGTGGGCATTTTCTTTTTTCTGTAAGTGCTGCTTTACTTTTAAAAAACGCTCTCGGCATCTGATGCCGACGCACCGAGGTCCCTTAAGGTCCATGTGAGACGCTCCGACTCCAAAACCATCCACATCATTATGAGATGTTCACAGCACCGATGTAGTATACAAATGATAATACATTTTATTTATAGTGCCCTTTTTCATCTCAAGATCTCAAAGGGCTACAAGTTAAAAGCAGTTTTGTTGAAAAAAAAAAAAAGTAAAAAGGTTGTTTTTTTTTAAGTATAAAGTAGGTAGGGCAGGAGTGGCGATCAAACAGGACTTTCACAACAGGAGACCTCTGTTCGTGTCCCATGTGAGAAGCCTAGAGGGAAGCATGTGGACAGTTGAGTGCATGTGGACAGGTGAGTGCATGTGTGTTTCTCCTCTAGTCTCAGGTCTGTTGTTTCTCCTCTAGTCTCAGGTCTGTTATTTCTCCTCTAGTCTCAGGTCTGTTGTTTCTCCTCTAGTCTCAGGTCTGTTGTTTCTCCTCTGGTCTCAGGTCTGTTGTTTCTCCTCCAGTCTCAGGTCTGTTATTTCTCCTCTAGTCTCAGGTCTGTTGTTTCTCCTCTGGTCTCAGGTCTGTTATGTCTCCTCCAGTCTCAGGTCTGTTGTTTCTCCTCTGGTCTCAGGTCTGTTGTTTCTCCTCCAGTCTCAGGTCTGTTATTTCTCCTCTAGTCTCAGGTCTGTTGTTTCTCCTATAGTCTCAGGTCTGTTGTTTCTCCTATAGTCTCAGGTCTGTTGTTTCTCCTATAGTCTCAGGTCTGTTATATCTCCTCTAGTCTCAGGTCTGTTGTTTCTCCTCTAGTCTCAGGTCTGTTGTTTCTCCTCTAGTCTCAGGTCTGTTGTTTCTCCTCTAGTCTCAGGTCTGTTGTTTCTCCTCTAGTCTCAGGTCTGTTGTTTCTCCTCTAGTCTCAGGTCTGTTGTTTCTCCTCTAGTCTCAGGTCTATGTGCCAGTCAGCTCTCTAAGCAGGTCAGACTAGCAGGGAGAGTCTGGCGGGCTGCTGTGTCCATAGACAGCCCATTACACCCATCAATCAGGCGGCCTGCGGAGGCACTCACCCAGGACGGGACGGGAGGCTGAGGGGAGAGAGGGGGGGAGGCAGATTTAGGAGGCCCCTATTGGAAGATTCATGGCTGCTGACAGAGTCCTCCATCAGACACAGAAAAATAAATCTCCCGAGATCAATTGAGCTGCTTGTGCTTCATTTCTCTGCAGAGGGAATGTGAGGTCTCCGTATAATTATCAGCTGGTATTCAGTTTAAAGGAAGCAGTACATCAGTCGTAGTTACATAAACTGCAGTTCCTCTAATGGCCACAACACGCTGGCTCCTCAACAAAGTTAATACATTGAATTGACCGAGTTGATGGAATTCTGGGCTACAAGCATAGACTGTGTGTAAGAAGTGGACGTCGTCATGGTGATGTCCTCCGTTGGTTTTTGGACTACAGTTTTGAAAGTTCGAATTCGGCATTTTGGACGTTGCCTTCTTGGATTTTTGTGCCACCAGTGAAAGGAAATGACTATATTTGGACTGTGGAGGAGCGACGGGTGAATCTGACGAACACAAGCGGCAGAGCGGCAACCTTACTGGATCTGGATCCATCTGGATTCTGGTGTGAAGCTGCTAACAAAGTTAGCTTCATAATTCAAGGTCAAGTTTACAGCTAAGTGTAGTCATCTTCTAAGTGTAGTCATCCCCTGCTTTCTGGTCTGTTGGACTCTAAATGGACCATAATGTACTAAATGAACATCATGCTGGATTGAAGAAGACTTGAAACTAGAGATTGAGACCATAAACTCATGGTTACAATGTTTACTGAGGTAGTAAATCAACAGAGAAGTAGGACCATTTTCTCATCGACTTCTATACAATCAGAGAGGAGTCGCCCCCTAGCGGCAAGCAGAGAGAATTACAGTTTAAGAGACGTTTTGAGAATAATTACACATTGACAGTTTATGTAAACGCCTGCAGTTTTGATCCATCAGAGGAGCTGATTAGTGTCGCCTGTCTGCTTTATGAAGTGAAAATAGACGGAGAACATCATCCAGATGTGAAGCTCAGTGAGTCGACACATCAAGCAAAGTGTGTTTAGTTTAAACAGCTGATGGAGAAATTCAGGAAAACCCAACGTAACACAAGAAGAGCCAGAGTTCCTCACCAGTCTATAGAACTCAGCAACATGGACGGCAACGGTACTGAGCACACATGCTTGCACCTTCCACACCTGCAGATCAGCGAGGTACCAGAGACCTGCAGCGGTGAGACAGGCAGGTTTCTCTGGGACACTGTGAAACATGGCTGACAGCACTCTTCAGGCATGTTAGCGGGGGAAAGTTGAAATGTTGGCAGACAGATTATCTCATTTAACAAACCGCGGGGATCGCAGCTTTTCAAACAGAAGGTCACAACAGCGCTGAGGGAGTCGTCTGACGCTGAGCGGGGCCGACGCTCCTCTTCATGAATAAAATGTAAAAGTCTGGACCGCATGAAGAACATGTGGGGAGCTTCATTCATTTATTCTTGGTAGGGTCGACGGCGACAGGCAGACAGACAGGCAGGTTTGTTCTTTATGGGTTGGATGCCGAGTCATAAACTCGCTGAGCGGCTAATTAACGAGCAACGCCAACGGCTGATGGACTAACTAACCAACAACGCAGCAAACTCAGTGACTGATGAGCCAATCAGAGCTTTAATCAACCAACAGCAGATAAACTTTAACCACAAAACCATCAGGGGATCAATCAAGCAAACCAAATCATTGATCGTGTGAGGTGTTACTTCCTGCTGATCATTTGAAAGTCACATGACCAGAACACCACATAATTTGCATTAAAAACTGTTGACACTGACAGTGGAGACGGTGTTACAATTCAGTGTGAAACCTCCTTTATATGAATAATATATTATTATTATATTAATATGAACTATAACACTGTTATAGACTAAAACACCAAACAGGATATAAAACAGGAACATTTAGACCGTGAATCAGCATGGAGACCTGTTTGGATGGCATTCGGTTGCTAGGCTACAGCTTGGGTCCAAAATATTGTATTGGCATTCAGTGACGGAATCCTTCCGAAGCCCAGAAACGCGACAACAATAGGTTATTGTTCTTGATTCAAATAATCTGACCGATTGTCAACCGCGGCTGGTTGCTAGGCGACCGGAGCGAGAAAGGCAAATCTTCTGTAGACCTGGACGTCTCGGTCCGGCAGACGTAGACCGCGAAGGCCGCTTCTTCTGGACGAAACGGCCGCTGAATTTGAAAAGGAAATACAAAGCGGTCCTGTGGAAATGTTTATGTTGTCAAGTTAGAAATAAATAACATACATAACAAATAATATACAATAGTTTGACATTTGCTTTCATGATTACGACACCATAGTATTCTAATGTTTTCTTTTATGGTATTCATAAATCTTTCAGTCTGTTTTACAGTGTTGACCTGATGTATTATTATTATTATTAATTTTACTGTTGATACCCACTTGCTTATAATACCTGTATAATTATCCTTATAATTAACCCCCCCCCCCCCCCCCCCCCCCCTGACTTCTCTGTGTTTATAGCGGACATGTTGGATCTGTTTATTTACCCAGAGTCTCCTCTGAGAAAGCTGCTTTAAATGCAGCAGAGATGACTCATAGTGTGTGTGTGTGTGTGTGTGTGTGTGTGTGTGTGGTTGGCAGGTGGAGGCAGAGGGAGATGAATTGCTCCTGGTGCCACAGAGAATTGTTTAATAAACATTTTTATTAGCTCCTTCCACGCCGCCTCTGTGCAGCGAGCAGCTGCTGAGTGCGGCGGCGGCATCAGCAGCAAATCCCATCATGCATTGCAGCCGGTATGTCACCGAGCAACGGCGCCGAGCGGCTCCCGACCGAACTGGACTTCAACACACTTCAAAGGCGAAATGATGCGAGCGACTCCAGGCGATCAGGACGCTGCATTATGGGAAAATAACAGAGCAACGTCGAGTCATTTCGACGTGTAGATGTCCCACAATGCATTGTGCAGCTGAAATGGAGGAGCCATGAAAGGGGTTTTGCTCTGTTGTGATGTCATCGAACAGCACCATGAATGGCTTGTTTTGGGGTGAAACTAAGACATTGATTCATTGAAGGAGTGTGCACCGGCGTCCACATAAGTGACTCGTAGCTCGTCGCCGTGACGATCGCCGTGTGAAAGCAGCATGAGAAAAGGCACGCAAATAAATGCTGTTTTTAGATCCAGACTTTTTAAAAGAGGAACGGAATGAAATGAAATGACAAAGAGTCGTCGCTCCGGTGCAAAGACGGATCCATCAGTGAGATGATTCTCCATCGCCGTGACGGTGTGGGAGTGTTGTTGTCGCTGAGTTTCAGGCTTTCTGCCAGCCGACCACTTAGCACCTCGGTGTGTTGGACAGATGACAAAGATTCACCTGCTCCTCCTCCTCTATCACTCTGCCTCCCTCTCTTCTTCCCTCTCTCCTGACTATCTTTGCCGCTCATCTCATCCTTAAAAAAGTGAAAATAAAATAAAAATGGAAAATCAAACATACACACATCGACTAAAGTGCAATGTTGGTCATTAACTCTTGTACAGATAATAAGTCCTTTTGATTCAGACATCAAAATGTTATTTCCTGTCACGCCACATTAATTGTGCGGATCCTTTTAGAGATTATTCAGTTGGTTTGTTCTCTCGCTTCAGCCTCGACCTCCGAAATGCTTGCAGGTGCTTCCAGCGTTTGCTGGCAGGGTTGGACCGGTCCTGGTCCAGACCAGCCCTGGTCCAGACCGCTCCCATGAACACGAGCCACCCACTAAAAAAACGCTAAAGATGTGCAAGGAAACTACGAAGGAGCAAGGACGATTATAAGAATTATTAATAAATAGCTTCAAAACGCGATGCTGTGATGTTGTATCGTCCACTGTGATGCACAGGGTTTCCTACAACAACCACCAGGGGGAGAAAAGTAGCCAGGAGGGGGAACAAATTGGGCCATCACATGTTAATGGATTTATATTTTTGCGTGTTTGCAGCCTGATTGTTTACATGAAGCAAATTACTGTAAAGAGGAATTAACCTTGCTTTAAATCAACCCAGTCTGTAAATTGTTCTTCATATTTAAAACCGTGACTCCTGACTGATCAATCATTAGAATGTATTCATTGACACATTCACTGTAATATTTACCAAGATATGTCAAATATTGATAACTCACTCATCTCATAAAGGTCTCGTGTGATATTTATGGAAAAGTTTGAGAGTTGGAGTTTTTGACATCTGTTGCTACGATGACTCATCATCACCACAGCTCTGCTGTAATGAGATGAGGGATCCAGCCCTGGTTTAACAAGCAACTAGAACAAGCAACCAGAACAACAAGCAACCAGGACAAGCAACCAGAACAACAAGCAACCAGGACAAGCACATCGGTCGGCATCCGGCAGAAACGTGTAAGAAAGATTACCCAAACATTCTGCAGCGTCACTGGGCTGCAGGAGTTTTCACTGTTGTTATTGGAAATACATAAAAAACGCTGGTGCAGCAGTAAAGAAGCAGATGCTATAAGTTGCTTGGTTGATGTCTCCCTGAGTTGCCGGACCCATCAGCAACACGAGCAACGCGTGAAGGTGGATCGGCGGAGAAAACATCCGTCTACTGGCTGCAAGTCTGACAGATTTACCGCCGTGGTCGCCGACGGCTGATTGTGGCTTTATCACGCAGCAGATGTGGCATGCAAAGCACCCCCCACCCCCCTCCTCCATCAGCCAATCACCTCCTCTCTAGAAACACACATCATGATTCACTCCCTGTGTGATCTTTAGCTGCACGCTTGTTTTTGAACTGATAACCGACGGCTCGTAAAGCGCCACCTTCAATTAAAGGTCGGCGCCGTAAAGTATTCCTCGTCAACCGATTACGTTCCATAAGTCATCGTGTTAATAAACGGCGCCGCTCCGTCACGTTTGATTTAAAGTCCGGTGGCGGACGGACAGGACGTTCACAGGACGAGGCCTTTTAGACACGGAGCCGCGTCGGAGGGCGACCTGTCGACGCTGAAATCAAAGCAGCTGCAGGCTCTTAGAATTGCTAATAAATCCATGCTTTACCACATATTATTACAATATGAAACTCTGATTCACTAATTCATGGTTGTTACTGGTTTACTGTCTGTTTCCGGTCATTTACAGGTTTGAACTTTCTGAACACTCAGATAGCTTCAACCGCATTAGAAAGTTTTCATTCAAACTCATCGTGACTTGTTTCCGTTATTTTGTCCATGAGGAAGAACCCATGTAAATGCTCGTGAGTTCATCGGTTCACGTCCCCTCGGCCGTCTCAGAACGCACCATTAATCTGAGCTAATGGTGATCAATGAATCTGGCTTCAGTATGCACATGATAAACAGCGGGGACGGGATAACCATGTTAAATTGGAGCAATTTCACTCTAATGTGGTCTCCAGATATCTGCCCAATACATTTATTAAATGGTATTAAGACGCATTACCTCGGCGGGGCGGCGGCGGCAGACACATGAACTGATGGTGATCGTGCTCTCCGCTCGGGGGGGGGAGTTACTTCGCCGCGGTTTATTCACACGGCGAAGACGCTCAGGAAACGATAAAGAACCAAAGTCATAAATCCCAACGATGGAAAAACACACAACCATGAGTGAAGTCGAACCGACTAAGCTTCGAAGGAGAACCGCAGTTTGGGGTTTCATGTTTTATTCATAGAGGTCAGAAACCTGAATCGTTGCCGTGGTGACATCATCATCTCTGCTCCATTACCGCGGGAGAAGAAGAGTGGAAGCACACAAAGAACTGGAGGACGTCTAGGGTTTTTTATTGTTATTATTATTGTAGTGTTGATAAATAAACTATTTGTTTTTCTGCCAGGAAACTCTCCCCTTCATCGTTCGCTCTGACGCGGAGATTTATTGATCATAGCGCACGATGATGCCATGGCGTTGGCACCGGACCTACATCGGTCTCCTGGGTTCTCACTTCCTGGTCTGCAGCATGATCCCCACTCTAATCTGCTCCTGTGTGAGTGATTGCTCGTGAGCGTGTCTGTCCGTCCGCAGCTGGTCTCATGTACCGCCGGACTCATCGGCCTCGTATGACTTTGGTTCAATTCCATACTCCAAGTTATTCACGGGTTTATCTGTTGAATTATTATTTGAGCAAGATGAGCATCCATTTCGTTTATTTCGATTTCAGAGGGTTTCACTGTGATAACCTTCACTTCTACCTGGAAAACATGAGTCAATATTTGTCCTCTATGGATGTTTTCAATAAAAGTGAAATGTGCTCGATAACAACCTTCGCCGTGTTAAAAAAAACTCAATGTTTCATCCTCATTTGTCAGCAGCTTTCCAACGGACTCGTCCCTCCGGTACCACGTTGACTTAGCGTGACCTTCTGTGCCCGACGCTTTATTGAAGCTCCGTCACCTTTTCAGCTCAGACTAACTTCTGATATCACTTGTGACTTTTGACTAAAAAAAATCGATGCTGGCGTCGCAGCAGGACTGTGTCCTCCCGGTCTATCTGTTGCTTTATCTCCCTGCGTTCTCCGGGCTGAGAACATAAGCTGTGTAATGCTGCGTAAGCTCTGAATAACTCCCTGTTCACACACCACCACACCGCCACAATCTCCCGCAGGCAGCGGATCTCATCCTCACGTTCCGACGCTGGCAAACAAACCATCTCATGGTTTATAATCTAATATTCTAAGGGAGCGCATTCAAATTCATTAAGTTGCAGTCTATTCATCCTGATTTTGTTATGAAAACTGCAGCATCAAACCCAGCCGGAGTCCAGACAAACGTGATGCGCAGAGTGAAAAGACGTGACAGTGAAGTTTTCTTTGGGAATCTCTCGGCAGGAAACAGAGCGGAACATGAAGCTCATATGAAAACACTCGACTCGGCTCGGTGGCCAGAAGAACAAAACCAGAGCTGGAGTTGGTTCTGTTTACTGTGTTTGCTGGGTTCTCTTATCGCTGTCTATCTCTCTCTCTGTAGATATTCTGTTTGATTCTGCTGAATGAAGAACCCTGAAGTTATTTGAGAATACGCCGACGATGAAAAGCACTGAAGAAACAAGATGGAAGGAAAAATAAAATCACTGGACAAAGAGAAATGCAGATGTTGTTAGATGTTTCGACAGGATGTTTGTGAAGAGGATGAGGAAGAGGAGTCGTGTTGTTACCTAAAAAAAAGGCTTTGATTCTGTCAGTCTTTGTAATGCTGAGCAATGATTATATTCAATTTTCTATTAACTTTGAATCAAATGTTATTGTTTTCCAAAATGATCAAAAATTAATGTATCTGAACTAATTTGACAAAAACAGATAAAGGTGTTTGTTACAATTAAGTTTGAATGTTTTTTTTTCTTCTCTTCTGATATAATGCATGAACTTATCTTATATGTAACTAAGATATATCATCGATAAATCATAGAATATCCAAGATGGAGATGACTAAAAACCAAGATGGCTACAGATGCTTTCAAAAATGCAATAGAGATTGCACAAATAAACAAATCTACAATAATCTGCTATTTGTTTGGTCACTGATGCATCGCTGTGTGAAAGTCAGCAACCTAAAGCGTCTCACAGCAAACAACACAAACACCACAAGCAGCACGGAGCGAAAGCAGCTGATCACTGCCAGTTCCCATCCACGGGAGAGACGATAAAACTGATCTCACAGCTGCACATTTGACTTTATTACACTAAATGTAGGAATGTTAGCAGAGCTGCTCCGCTAGAATTTTCCTAAGGCTCAGGAATCAGCTGACCTCTGACCCCTATGTGGTCCGTCTGCTCCACATGAACCCAGAACAGCATGGTGGATCCAAACCTGGAGGCCAGCAGGGTGGCGCCGGTCCCTCAAAGTGTCCAGACACCAGAGATACTCACTGATGCTTTGTGGGTAACCGAGTGTGCGTTGAAATAAAGAAAACCCAGAAACCGAGAGGAGACTGTGACTGTTGAGGGAAAACTTCAGGTGTTTCAAAGTGCTGGGAGATGCAGATTAATTCTCCCAGTTTGTTCCTCACAGGAAACATCCCAGACAGCTGATATCAGCGTCCTCACAACGCCGCCCAACTGCAGCCGGCTGATAACTCCTAATGCAGACAGGAGCGCTACGCTCACCCACGATATCAGGTATAATCCTTCAGTAGCTATTCTACCGCAGCTGCATTCACTCGCACTTTCATTACAACTATTTAAAAAAGGAGTCGCATTCTATTCGGAGACGACTAAGGAAACCCCAACACTCCCCCTCCAAAAACAAAAAGGAACGTTGTTAATATTGGAGTTCTGAATGGGAGGCTGCTGAACGTTGATTAGGAAATCCACATCAAATAAGACGACACAGTCTCTTGATACTAACTGAGACCTCATTTCCATGTGATTTGTTGAATTTGTGTATTTATTGGTTCTCTCTTGCGCCTGTCATAATTACTCCGACCACTAGAGGTCAGTGGTGTGTCCTTGTATTCATATTGGTGCACAACCCTCCGATGAGTCACATGATGCAGCTTTGATGATCTACGTTCCCCTCTAGTGTAACTTTTTCACTTGTCAGGCAACAAAGCAACTTAGTTAAGTTAAGGGAAAGAACGAGTCATGTGACTAGCGAAGGACGGGCTAAAATGTCAATGTTTCATACGGGACATCAACAGCTGCCTCCTGGGTTAAAGTCCTGTGTTTGTTTGACCTGTCCACCTCCCCTATCTCGCTATGCCTCTTTTTATACTACATCAGTTTATCTACCCAGAATGCAGCGGGCGATTGTGTCAAATACACAGGTCGGTGTCAGAAGCAGAGACCGTGTGTGATTGGACGCATCGGCAGAGAGACGGGTTGGAAATGATCATGGTCGATGTGAGGGCGGTAACCTCTGGTAACGTCCAATCAATGATCTGACATCGTTTGTTTTAGCCACCGCGGAGACAAACCTCATAACAGCTGTTGCTAATTAACTTTGATTTTCACCCGTGAGTGAAATGTCGCCTGGTTTGGGAGCGGCCGGCGTCCTTGCCTCTTTACAAGCTGAACGCTACGATAATGAACCGCCATCGTCTATCACGACCACGTGAAAACAAAAAGGGATACATCATCCTTTGGCACCTTGGCACCTGGGAGCTCCGAGCTGCTACCCTGCACCGTTATGCCGTTATTACTCCGCGGTCTCCCTGCTGAGCGGAGGCGTGGCGGTCTATAATGAAGGATTGTGGGCCTTTGCAGCAGCGGCGACGGGGCCTGCTGAGAGAAACCATACCACCGAGCTCCGGCTTCCACCGCTGACGAGACGAGCAGTTTGCGGCCTTTTCCGCAGCGATCGCTGCTGTGGGATTAATGGACAGTAGCCGGAGTGATTTGTCTTCCATTGATTGGTCGTTCTGCATTCTGTTCAGCTTTTAGCTTCATGTTCACTCCAATTTACACTGAAAGACACTGAAGCAGAAGACCTGCTAGTTCCAACGAGGAGGACGGGGCCAAGCCTTCCTGCTGCATATTTGATTTGATCCTCTTTGGTAGCATTAGCATCATAGAAATAGAGTCGTAAGAATGGACGTTTAGTGGTTATTACTTGAGTGCAAAAGGAAGTAAGAGTTGTTAGTAGAGCGTGGATGCAGCTCCAGAGACAGATGGCTAATTAGCTAATTAGCGAGTGAACTAGTTAGCTCGTCCTTCTCTGGACCAGTGGGGAGTGATGCGGAAGGACACCCTATAGCCTGGTGGATTAAGCAAGCTAGCTAACTAGCAGACTAGCTTGCCACCATGCTAAAATGCTACATCTGACAATAGCAATGTGCTTTTCGTTTTTCTTTTTTTAAATTATGCTATATTTCTTTGAGCAGTGCTCCATGTGTCCATTACAATATTACTGGTCCCGTTTTCACACTCTTATGAATATTTATTTGTGTAATTTTAACTATATGGCTTGCCAAAAGCTCAAAGGAAACCATCGTCATGGAGACGCTATGAGAGAGATGACGACAAACAGTCTCATTCTCCTCCAACACATGAACGTCCGTCTAAGCTTTCGGCTTCACAGTTTCATCTTCACAGAAAACCTTTTGTTTTTGACCAAAACGCTGAGCATCAATTTATGTCAAGAGCGGACGGCGATGGAGGGCAGCGCGGAGGAGAGTCTCTGATTGAAGAAGCCACTCGGGGTAAATGGAACATTTTCCACTTCACGAGAGACGAGAGCACGGAAACTAACCGATTCCTTCGTTCAAATGACGGTGACGACTGCAGCGAACGCCATCGCCGCTCTTCAAATCTTTGAGGGGTAAATGAGGAAGAGGCCGAGTGTTTGAAATCAGGAACGGGCAAATCCAGAATACATAAAAGACACGTGAGGAACAGAAAAACAGACGGAAATCTGCGTGAACGGTTTTGGTGAGAGAATAGAAAAAAATATGCCATCGCCGTCACCAGTTGTGTCTCGTGTTCTGCAGAGATGACGCACGTTTGTGGTCCAACAGGAAGTCAGCGTTGCTCTGCTTCCTCCACAAAACACACACGAGAATTATTTGGTGGAAAAAAAGCTTTCTGGACTGTTTATTCACAACTCTTTCATTGGTTTGAACTCACAGGTCTTATTATTTTTAATTGGTCAGTTTGTGTTAATCATCATTTGATGTTTTTTTTTTTTTATGGTTTTAATTGAGGTCTTATTTTTTCCCATTTGCCCATTGCTGATCTTAATGACTTACAATTTTAGTTCAACTTCTTTATTTATTTTTTTATTATTGCTTAACTGTTAGTTCCAATTACGATCTTATTTTTAAGGTTTTTTCTTATTCGAACATCTTATTAATTCTTAATATCTAGTTGCTGCTCTTAATTATTTTCATTTTAATTGAACATACTTTATTGGTTTTAACTCACTTTTCTCACTATATTTGGGAGTTGGTTTTAATCATCACTTGATTTACTTAATTTCAGTCTATGAACTATTTATACTTATGTCCTTTATATTTCATTTTTAATTTGGATTTTTGGGGGGAACTGAGTTAAACTCTTATTCCTCTTCTTCCTCTTCCTCCTCTTCTTCTTCTTATTGGTAAACTGTTCTGTTCACCCTCCATACAGTGTGTGGCTGCTTCTTCACATTGTGTTTCCACTGGGAATTAAATGAGCTGCATGAATAAAGTTGCTGCTCTCTCGCTGTGTTAAACACAATATGTGTTATGTCTGCACAAAGTCAACACGCTGCATGTGGGGGGGGGGGGGGGGGGGGGGGTCGGCAGCCATTTGTTATAATAGGTTGAGAGCCTGAGAAAACGAGCGTGGGGAGGTTTCCACGAGCTGCAGGTGGAACGGCGAGGTGCGACGCTCACCTCCCACGGTGCCGCTCAGTGTTTACATGCGAGAGGACGCACCCTGAGGCACGGCGGCTAAACGCTGCAGCATTTGTCAAGTTTGTTTTTGTTCATTTTCACGTAGTCGACAAAAGAGAGGCTGACACACACACACACACACACACACACACACACACACAGCAGTGTGTGTCATCCAGCCTTACAAGGCTCTCGTCTCTCATCACATCACATTACGGCGTCAGAGCGGGCCAATCAGAGAGCGAGGCTTCCCGTCGCTCTTCTGGGTTTGGCGTCTCTTTCAGGGTAAAAATCCAAAGAGGAGGAGAAGTGACAGGAGGAGGTGAGGTGTGAGAGAGGAGCGAGCGGAGAGAGGGCCAGCGAGCGGACGGACACGGTGGCGGGGAGAAACGCAGGCCTCAGTCCCCGAATCAGAACGACGAGTGACTACAAACTAGTACGACTAGGAAACCACATGAGAGCGACGCCAGGGGAGGGCGGCGTGTAGGGTCATGTCATCCAATCAATGCTGACTCCGCCTCCTGTGGACAGCAGCACACTAACATTCACCAGACTGACTGACAGCAGACATTAACTAAACCACAACGGTTTTCATGTCAGCTGGAGATTCATTAGTTCTACTTCCTCGACCGCCATATTGATTCGGAGAATCTAGAAAACAGACGAGCTCACAAACAGAAAATATCTTCCTATTAAAATAACTTCCTCAATTATCAATAAATTACGTAATTTTCCCCAAACACATGTTAAAAGACCAAAGCAAAATGAAACAAAAAGGTTTGTCTGGGAAGCTACTTAAGTAAAATCATCATAAGACTACAAACGAGATTGTAGTCAAAGAAAGTCTTCAACCACATTTAAACTTGAAGCCCGGTGATCATCGAGCATCATTATGTTTCAAAGAGGCGTCCAAAGTTAACGTAATACATAAGGAAACACTGAGCTCTGGATCTGTTCGCTAGACAAGTCATGTGTTTCAATGTAGCGAAGAAAAAAGTTAAATGTCCTGTTGACCCAAAAAAGATTGGATTTTGGTGCAAACAGCCACAATTGACCATCTGATTGAGGATTCATTGCTCGTCCTCTGAGGCAGGAAGCCGGTTTGGGCAGCTAACAAAGTGGTGCCGCATCAGTCCAGACCAGCTCTCGGAGTCGTACCAACATCTAAGCTGCTGCAACGAAACCAAGCGTGCAGCGTTAGCTTGTAAAACGCGAGTCTTCCGAGGCGGTGGACTGTCTGCGGTTCGGCAGCGCTGCCTCTGAATAAATGAGAGGAGATGGGAGAGAGAGAGCTGGAGCGTGAATGCAGTCTTGCCGTGTCACTGTGCGTCCTCGTTCTATTCCTGCTCGCCTTCGTCATCGTGTCCTTCCGAATCTGCGTCACGCCGTCGGGGGAACTTCGCCTTTGCTCGCACGGGAGACGGTTTCATGGGTCCAATCCGGCGACCTTAAACTTCCTAGTGATGACACTTCACTGAAGCCGGCGTTATCCCCTCCACGGTGGGGTCAGAGGTCACAAAGTAGCTCCACAGTCAATACTCTATAATCTATCACATTATACCGAAACACAAGCGTTTTAATTCCTGAAAAAATAGGTCAAGTCCATTTAGTTTCTGTTCTGGAGCTTTTGATCGCTCCACACAACCCAAACACCGACACTCAGGTCCTTTAAAAATCAACAATATCAGGGCATCTCCGTATGTTAATGAGGATCATGTGATACGACCAAAAGCTCCAGAAGAGCAAATAAATGGTGAGATTGTTTCAACAACTACTGATACGAAGAAAAATAGATTGAAAGCCACTGTTATGTCAAAGTGATTATTGACCTTGGAGATACTAGTGTCACTCAAAGGCCACTTACTAGCTTTTTCCTGCATCCAACAGATGGATGACGACTGTGCTCAGGTCATGTGATGACTCTCAGATCAAAGGAATTATGTTGTATGTTCACCAAAGAAAAAAGCCACTTAGAATCAATTTATTACATACGACTTAATCAATGAGTCAGCTGATTGCTTCCATTGTGACTCGGTGCTTTACATTCAGCTTTAACTTTAACATTCAGCGAAGAATCCGAAGAAGCCGAAGATGGACTCCGGGGGTTCGATTCCTTTGATGCCTTCAGAGAACGCTGACACATTTCATCTCCTCCTCTGGACATGAAGCTGAAACCAGCAGCAGCAGCAGCGAAGGAAAAGTCCGTCACCAGGTTCTTTTTTTCAAGAGCTAAAGTAAAGTTTGGACGGAGACACTTTTGATGAAACCTTGTAAAAAAAAAAAATAAAGTTACTTCTTCAAGGTGCCGAATCTTTCCTGGCCCTCAAAGCAAAAACCTTATGTAATAAAGCCGGGAAATGACAGTTTGACGGAGAGTTTCATTGTTGGGATGCTGGCCAGCAAACTCTTCCGGAGAATGTTGAAGCAGCTCAGCTCATCTGCTAAAATAACTGCAACCAGTTGGAGACTTTGCTGATGGACCTCAATCGCTCCGCATTTCAAAGTTATCTGTAAAACCATGAAAGCCATCACTAACAACGCCTGGTGTTTCTCATCTCTACAGAATCCTTCTTCAAGAATCTCACACAGAGCAGAAAAGATTGTTTCTCCCGTAATTAAAGACCTAAGTAACAGGGATCAAACCTTGTAAATGTGTCCGACTGACCGGGTGCAGCCTGTGGGTGCCGGCCTGATCTAAAGGCCGCCCACAACGACTGTAATTGGTTTAATCAACACAAACAAACCAGCGTTTCTTACCAGATACACCAGAATGCTAATGTTCAGACACAACATAGAGATTTTCTGAGCTTTCGCTCCATGAATAAAAGGCAACAACCAATCACATAGTGTTTAAAGGACATATTCAGTAGGATCGCTATAGTGAACAACAACATGGGGTAGGTACCGACATCGTTAGGGTTAGTAACAAATATGGTTTGGCTTAAAATGAAAAAACCAAAGAAATGTGGTTCACTCTCGCCTTTGACTTTTCACAGACTTGTTTGAAATGAATTTGTGAGACATTAAGAGCAAACATCACCCACGACATAAACATAGATCAGAGTCCAGGCTGCAGAATGACGAGTTGGGATGTGAAATATCAGCAGGTTACCAGCATTTCTCTATTAAAGACGAATGGGTTAGAGGAGAGGGAAATGGTGTTAAACAAGTATGCATCGGCCTCCGGATGTTTGACTGTTCATACATTATAAACAAACACTCATCTACGGGGAGGTTCACACCAACAGGCCACCTGCCTCAGATATTTGCATCTGGCATCAAAGAGCTTCGTGTTATCGTCGAGGAAACAACCAGGTGACCTCGTCGTCCTTTTCCTGCGACGCTGCCGCCAGCAGCCAATTAACCGGCGTCTCAACACAGACAGCGAGTGGAGAGAGAGAGAGAGAGGACATCGGTGGACTACATGTGGAGGCAGCAGGTGTCCTCACAATATGATGCCTTAATAATTAATGAGTACAACATGGACGGTAATAACACCGAGGCCAATAAAGACGAAGCAAAAGGAAGAGAGGAAACAGGACACACATAATCAACCATATATATAAGACACTAATTTCTAATATATATTATATGACGATGTCTGAAATCTCGTTTCACTGCGTGACTTATTTTCCAAAAGAAGCCGAACTAACAGGGAACTATTGTGTTTTCATTCCTTCCGATGGAGAGAGGAGTTAACGAGCTGAGAACCAACGAGCCGCCGTCTAACAATGTCGTCGTCTCGCCTCGCACAGCCTTAAATACGGACGAAGCAACATGAGGTTCCCTAACTGACTTCAGACCAGCGTAATCCTCTCGGTTCAGCCCAATGAGGGGAAGCATCCGCTCATTTCCTCTGCTCATTAACAGCAAATGACGGAGGTCAACGCAGAAGAGAAAACAGTCAAATGTAAAAAAAAAAGAAAAACTGGAATGACTGAATCAATTATTTTCAAATTCTAAAGAGTGTGTTTGTTAGACACAGATAGCAAATTCAGATTTAGGCTGGAGTCATTTTTTATTGGAAAAAGTGCTGCATCATTGAGATCACCTTGAGTCATATTAATTCATCATTTCCAATATGGTTAATATTTTTCCTGCAATAACAAAAACATAACCTATAAAAACTTAGCGTACAATGTCAAAACAGATGTTTTAAGATCACCCAAAGATGAATGAGACCAATAAATGGGACCGTTTAGGGTTCTTCTTTAGGTTTCTTCTTTTTCAACAGTTGAAAGACGTGAGAAAGCTACTTAATTAGGGAAACCAACATGACCTGATGGCCTCAGAGACACAACATTTTCTCTTTACTAATATGTAGCCCGGTCTCAGAAAAAAAAAAAAAATGCACACTGAATTGTATTTTCTCCTGGATTACATTTGTATTTTACTTGTTAGAAATAATGGAAAAAGGTTTAATCAAAGTCAGTGTAAATTAAAATAACAGATTGGGGTGGATGGAGTCAAACACAAGACTTTCACCCAGGAGACACATGTCCATGTCCTGTGTAAAATCACATTTAGTTATTTTAGTTCTTTTACAGTTATTTATTTTTATTTTTTACAAAATAAGGTGCAGGAGATTGTATTAGGGTTGCCTTTAATATACACAATTTCTTCCACAGACTTGTTTTTAGTATTTATATGTGCAGTACACCTTTGAGCCAAATATTTTTTTTTGTTTTTTTGGGGGAAATGTGTAACCTGTTTATAACATCGGACCTGATATAGACGACCAGTGTACATTATGTTTAACTTATGAAGACACTCATTTGATCGCATTCATAGAGTAGTTAACATGCAAATATACATTCAATTACACAAAGTTGTGATTTATCAGACAATCATCACTAATGGCACTATAAATGGTCGGGAGCATTAATTTACAGACACATTCATCGTTTATATTCAATATCTGTTGTGATTGGGGGTTCTCCTGATTAAAATGGAAGAAAAGACATCAGAGACCGAGTAAAACTCCCCTCTGTCCCTGTTCACTTTGTTCTCTTTCGTCTTCCAGCCCTCCTCTTCACCCCCTGAATCCTCTGTGATTGATTGATCTCCCTTCGCTCCTCCGTGAGGAGGGGGGGGGGGGACTTCATCGAAAAAAACATGATGAATCCGTTTCCTCGGCAGACGGAGCAAAGGTGTATCGTGTAAATCATTTTTTACATTTCAGAGAATTAGCGGGAGAAAATCGACATGCTGCTTCTTTGCACAGTGGAGATACAGACGAGGGTCAAAGAGATGCAACTGCAATATTAAAAGAATGGATTTTTTAATACTACAAGACTTCTGAGCCACTTTAGTTTAAATATTAGATAAGGTGACCAGCCGATGGGGTCGAGCTGCTACTGAGAGTTTCACTCAGCATTCATACCTGCAGCACGACGGGACATAACATGCATAGCAGGGTCCACCATTTCCTCATTATTTTCAAAGGAAGTTTCCAGCAGAGAAAAATCAACGTGGAGTGGAAGAGAATATTGAGAAGACGGAGATCATGAATGCCCTGAAGGGATCTCTCTATTTAAATGAATCATGCATAAGAAACCATAGCATCTCAATGTGGAAAAATGAAATGATCAAATCAAATGGTCTGAGGTGAAATGATTTTAATGAATGATTTAAAATAAGCCTCACATGTAAAGGAACGCTGCAAGCATTGATTGGCTGAGAAACTGTTAATGTGAACAAGCGAGTAGAAAACAACACAACGTCTCTGGAAAGAGGAAAGTATCGGAAAGTGTTTGTCTGATTGGATCTTTGTCACCACGACAACTGCTGCTTCAGCCAAAAGACCCACATATGATGTGGCAGCATTGAAGACAGTAAAGGGATGTTCACACCAAACCTGAGGCAAATTATTAATAAGACTAAATAATATATAAAGTCAATGCAAAGAAGAGTCATTGAGATTCTGGTCGTGTCGTTGCTCGTCAGTGAGTCAGTAATGTTGGCGAAACACAGCGTAGAGGTCGTGGTCTCCCGGAGCTCTACCATAGTATCTTAGGGGCGTCACTAGAGACCAAACCAAACACCGAGTACAAACCAGAGACGGTCTGTGGTCCAAACAACAAGGTCACTGCCTTATTTAACCCCGAGAGGACGTTATTTTCAGTGTTTAGGGAGCAGCTATGGTGTTAGCGTAGCCTATCAATCCAGAGTCCATTCAGAAAACAAGCATTTTATAAGTTATTAGCAGATCGTCTTGCAGATTGAATTAACAAAGCATGACTTTGAATTTTTTACCAATCACTGTCATCATGGCGTTACTTCGGCGTCATTTTCATCCGTTTATTGCAATTAAATCACAACAAAGTTGTTTGATTTCGGCGTATACCGCTGGAGTGAACCAGCCGACGCGTCTTTCTATTCACAGTGATTCCAACTCTATGAAATTCACAGAGCACCTCTGGTTGTTGTGTCGCTGTATCTGGGACTTTACAATATGTACAAATAAGAGCAATAGTGGTTATTTCGGCAATGGATCAGGGCGGCACAAAAAATCGTTAAAAAATCGCGATCTCGATTCACACATACACGTGATCTAATTTCTACACACGGCGATTCTGAAGCATTTTATATCTCGAGCTCCATCACAAATGCTCCTATTTCCTTCCGGATTTTTTGAAGCGCCCCCAAACGCAGCACTGCCGCCCCTCAACCTATGGTAAAGCGTCTTTACAACATGTGATTCAATGGAGGAAGCCGCCTGCAGTTGAGTGTTTGGAAAGAGGGAAGGTACGTGTCCACAGGCAGCGGTGTTTCCCCGCGTCCCATTCATTGCGCCGGGCTCGACTCGCCATTATGGCGTCATTTCAGTGCCAAAATCCGCGAGCATAAAAACCATATTCAGCGCGCATAAAGACCACTCTCTGCGCGCTCGCCGTCACTCTCTGCGCGCTCGCCGTCACTCTCTGCGCGCTCGGCATCACTCTCTGCGCGCTCGCGGTCTCTGTGCACACGCTCGCTGTCACTCTCTGTGCCTTCTACGCGCTCGACTTTGCTGAGTTTTGGCACTCTGGGGGCGGGCATTGAATAGACGGCCCCGCAACCCCCCCTCCTTTCTGATTGGTCACTTTAAACGCCTACTACTGTCTCCAGGTCAGAGCCAACCCGAGGCAGAGTAGGGCGGGTCATCATTGCAGTTGGCGGCAGCATTTGATGGGATTGCGGATGAGATGTCAGAAAAACAAGAGGTAAGTTGAGGAACAAACAGATATTTAAATTATGAATTTATTGAACAGCTTGCGAGTAATTGTGATGGAGATCCGCAATCTCTCATCTCAATTCCGCCATCAAATGCTGCCGCCAACCGCAATGATGACCCGCCCTACTCTGCCTCGGATTGGCTCTGACCTGGAGACAGTAGTAGGCGTTTAAAGTGACCAATCAGAAAGGAGGGGGGTTGCGGGGCCGTCTATTCAATGCCCGCCCCCAGAGTGCCAAAACTCAGCAATGTCGAGCGCGTAGAAGGCACAGAGAGTGACAGCGAGCGTGTGCACAGAGACCGCGAGCGCGCAGAGAGTGACGGCGAGCGCGCAGAGAGTGACGCCAGCGCGCAGAGAGTGACGGCGAGCGCGCAGAGAGTGGTCTTTATGCGCGCTGAATATGGTTTTTATGCTCGCGGATTTTGGCACTGAAATGACGCCATAGAGAGCGCCTGTCAATCATCCTCTAGTGGAAGCCTGCCAAGCCTGCAACACTTAAAATCGCCCCTGTGTGTGTGTTTTTTTTTTTTTTTTACTTAAAAATTACTTATCTTCCAATGATAGAACTACTACTATGCCTCTGCAAAAGCAACACACGTTTTTTTGTTTTGTTAAAGTTCATCAGTGCAATATACATTTTGTGGAAAAAAATCGTGCAAGAGAATCGTGATCTCAATTCTAAGCAAAAAAATTGTGATTCACATTTTTTCCAGAATTGTGCAGCCCTACAATGGATGATGAAATATTTTCGGTTCAGAGTTAGGCTCCGCCTCCTCTCTGTCAGTCCAGGTTACACAAACTGATCCTGCAACCAAACTCACGTGATTAATGACTTCATTACAATGGTGGAATGGCCCTTTGATTCATCAGAATGAAGCTTCAACAAATGAAGCCTCTGGCAACATTTCCCAGCAACACACACAGATCACCTCTCTCTCTCTCTTTAAAGTTTTAATCAGTTCAATTCTAATCCGGTTGCTTTCGATGGCGGTCTCGCTCCGATAGAGATCTCGCTGCTCCTGAGAGCTCGCGTTCGTCTGATCGTTGTCGTCGGCGATGTAACATTTATAAGACCGTGGACAGAGGAGCGACAGCGCGGTTCGGCCTCACAGGGCATCGAACGTGACACGTCGCCGCTCCAGAGTCAGCAAAGAGGAAAAGACTTCCACCGCTCAAGTTTGCTTTTCTGCTCCGCTGCTGATCGGCAGAGACACTCATACAGTTTACTGGCTTTAAGGATGAGGCTGCGGTTATTTTAGATTTGTTTTCTCTGTCTTATCAACAAGCCGCCCGGAGACACCAAAATAAGCAATAAGATGCTCTTATCTGAGTGTTTGCTCTTTGTCTGTGGAGCCAGATAGTCACTTAGTTTACTGACTTCAATGTCACGATAAAAAAGTCTGTTTAAATGCTTATGTATTGTTGTGTTTATATCACCACTATATCTCTGTGTACATGGAAGGAAGTCCCAGATACGTTGGGAAACCAAACTTGTTTGTGTTCATAATACCATCCAGATAAAGTTTAACTGCTAATCTGATTTAATATCAATAACCAGATAAAAAGGATGCTGAAATAACTCCATAATGATGCTGAAATCGGTTCGGATTTCCAAGACAGTCTGATGTGACTGTGGTCTTTTCTTCCTCCCTCTCCCTGTGACAAAGTCAGGTTAGGACAACTTGTGTGTGTGTGTGTGTGTGTGTGTGTGTGTGTGTGTGTGTGTGCGCGTGTGTGTGTGTGTCCTCATGAACCACAACATTGCTGTTTGTGTTACAGACAGATTGGCAGAGAAACAGAGGAAGGAGAAATGTGTGTTTGTTTACCCACAGCACACAGAAACACACAAACAAACACACACTCACACACACACACACACACACACACACACCCAGTCTCTGTGTCAATGTCTTTATCAGCGTTTTCTCCCCAAGACGGCCTTCTGTTCCGCCTGACAGCTGCCTCTGATTGGGTGTTGATGAAAAACACCATTTCCCAGAGCGCACTGCAGCTCGGCTGTCCATCCATGCGGTTGGCCGGTCTGTGTGCGGCGTGCAGCGTGAGATTTGAGTCTTCAGCTTTGATGCGGATGAGTTGCTGTGTCACGGTCAGTGGCCATATTGATACCCTCGCGGAGGGGCCCGAAATCAATCCTGTATGTGTGTGTGTGTGTGTGTGTCTGTGTGTGTGCACCTTCTCCTCTGACACTTATGAGAAGTGATGTTGGTCAGTTATTCAGTGTGTCTGTCAAACATCCCATAAATAACAAGCTGCTTTGGTGAGTCCTGGTCAACGCTATGGAGACGAAAGAGGAGCAGAAGGGTCATTGAACCCTTTATCATGGTCATTTAACGAGAGGGAAATAAACAGGCCACTGCTGTTGGTCGCTATGGTGGCACAACACATGTTCTATCGACATTTGACCCCTTTTAAGATGTGCTGGCTACAAAGCGGTAGCCTACATTATTATTCCCATATTTTTACAATTAAAACCATTCATTTTAAGCTAACCAGGACTTAGTCTGCATCCTCATGAAGACTAACTTAGCGTTAGCATTAGTGCTAGCACCCCCTGATGGCTTTCCATTAAATTGTCAGCTAGCAAACAGCAGTAGGCTTACATTAGCATTCACACTTAACAGAATGACACCACGACAAACCCATGACAACTGACTTTCTGGACAAATTATCTTTTAAACTACCAAACAATACTGTGTATTTGTAATTCATGGTGCAATTCAAACAGAATAGTATTACCAAGTGCCCCGCTATGACGGCCGCAGTGGCAATGTCTGCTATCCTCCTTTTTTACTTTTCTATGGCCAATACTCCCAATTAGCAACAAAAAAAAAACAAAAAAAAACACATTGTATTCAATAACCCCTGGCATTATGGTGAAAGGTTGTACAACAGCTGGGGAAATCATTCCAATGCCGTCCAATACACCGTGACAAAGGGACGTCCACAACACTTAGTCAACAGTCAATAAACCAAAATGCTATTTGAATATAACAACAACTGTTAACTAGATTCCCATAAAATGTGCCGAGGGCGTTCCCAGTTTGAAGGAACCTTACTGATTTTTGGTGATCTCTGACCTTTCCTCGGGGTATCACTCTCAGGCCCAACGGTCCATTTTGCACACAAGACTGTAAGAATCTAAAGGGCAAATTGCTTTTAAATTTGATGAGTGTATTGACTTCCCTGTAAGTCCCTATAATGTTAATGGCCTTGCAGTGTTCCCCCTGGTACTATCCACCACTGAGATTAGCAAAAATGTCGTCATTCAGAGCCTCCAGAGGAGATTTGGATCATTAACACTCAAGAGGGAAAAGGATAACTGTATTTGACATCGCTGTCTATCTGTGACTTTGTGACATTTCCTGGTGTAGTTGTATGATAACGTATTATACTGGAATCCATGAAATCTGACAGATACATGTTTCGTCAGCTGTGTCCAAGGCTGAATTCCGAACCTTAAAACTCCTTTCAAAATAACAAAATCATCACCGTGATGTTCTCAGTCCAGACCAGACGTCCTGCGCTTTAATTTAGCCGACGCAGCTGCCAATCAGTCGGTTTAGATTACTCCTGTGAAGCATCAACAGCAGCTACGGTATCGTAGCCATTTTGGGGCTCCTGCAGGAAAGCTTCCAACTGTGAACTCATTTGGCTCCTCGCACCGTGGAGCGAGCTGCAGGCTGGCGAATGCACCTTATGAAGCTAAAAACTGAATTTCCTTCAGGAAGTCAGTGGGAAACGTGTGTGAGATGAAACTCTGAACACGGAAGTTATTCTGACCACTTGTTTGAAGAACATGAAAAAGAGGTTATGACCAAACAGACTCAGTGACTTGTGAAGATAGATGTTTTAGCAAATAGCCAGAAAATTCACCACGTCTACTGCAAACCTTTTGAATGAGGGGGGAATGGAACAGGTAGAGTGAGGGAGGAGGAAATAGTTGTAAAACAGAAAGAGGGAGATTTCGTAGCAAGAAAAATGAGGAAGCAACAACCTTATATTATATTTGTATTGCCCCAAGTCACCACACCAATGATAAAGGATCAAAATGCAAAATGCTGATCCTATAGTGCTGTTTTATTATATCTGAACCAGCAAAAGAGGCTTTTTAGCTTTCAAAATGTCCTGAAATCAAATCCCCCATAGATATATTACATCATTTCACGTCATCTTGTGCTATAAAAAAGCAAACATCCTCCTTATTGCCCTTCTTAAAAAATGGAGCAGGGAGAGGGAGGTGGAGGAAGGATGAGACGAGGAAGGAGGCAAACCAAGGAGCTCCTTTAATCATCATCATGGGCAACTGACAGTCCCGGCCGGCCGGTACAGACTCAGCCAGACAGCCAAACCAAAAAGCCCATCTGCTCCTCGTATCCCTCAACAATGAGCCGGTAATCTGAATAAATGGGCCTCACGCTCAGCTCACACTTATAACGGCTTCACTCATCAGACGGGGCGAGGAAGAAGGGATGAAGATGAAGGGGGAGAAGGGGGAACAATGAGGGGTTAGAAGAAGATTTAGTGGGTGTCAGTGCATTTAAAGTTGGCGTACAAACTTCCAACTTTAATGTGTTTGCGGTTTCTTTAGTTGACTTTCAGGATGATTAAACCGAAGGCTGGTTTTCACTTCTTCGTCAGTCCTTTTGTTTTGAAGCTAACAGAATAGTCACTACCTGTATGGACATGGGATCTTCCTGAAGGGCTGAGGTTCTACACATAACCAAGTGTTGCTGAAGGACCCCTTTTTAAGAAAGACTAAGTGTTCCATGAAGAACCCTTTTCATTCTAAGAACCCTCTCCCTCAAGGACTGTTAAAAGCATGGGTTTTAAAAAGGACCACTCACAATCGAACTCATGGCCCCAACAACTGTGATTGTTTCGGGTTAAGCTGGCCCATAAGGGCTTGCCTCCCCTGGAATTTTGCAAGGGTTATCGGTAGAATCCTCTGGTTGGGTTCTGAACCAAACCGTTGGAATATAAAAGGCATCTTGGTAGAACAACCTGTTTGGGCTCTAGATGAAAACCTTGATGCACGGAAGGGTTCTTGGTGGAGCCCACCAATGAGGTTCTAGATGAAACTGCTGGAATATGAAAGAGTTCTCAGTAGAAACACCCGGTTGTGTTCTAGATTAAACACTTTAATATAAAATTGTTCTAAGCAGAACACCCCAGTTGGGTTTTAAATTAAAATATAAAAGGGTTCTCTTCAGAACCACACAGTTGGATTCTGGATGAATCCAATATAAAGGTGGAAAGGTTCAGCATATAACCCACAGATACGGTTATGGGTGAAACCATTACACTATTGAAGGGTTGTCTGTAGAACCTCTCATTGGAAGTTCTAAGTGGAACCGAAAAAGGTTCTACCAGGAACCAAAAAGGGTTATCCTATGAGCTCCAGTAGAATACACTTTTAGTCATATAGGTTCTAGGCAGTACCTTTATTTGTTCTAGTATACGTGTTGTTATTTTTAAGGGCAGGTCAGGTTATCTTCATGAAAGTGATTAAATATGTACTGAAGTGCTGAATGAGTTTGTGGAGGAAAGTGTAGAAAACAGAACACTGTTAGATAAAGACTGAATGGATGAGAGAACATGGAACCATGGGCATTAGAGAGGATTAGTGTCAACAGGAAAACAAGGGGTACCAGATCGATAGAGTTGTGTGATTAAGTCCAGCGACGAGGTTTGTCTTTTGTCATGTGCAGTTTAACAAACCAAATCTACCCTCTGGGACAATTAAGTTAGAATGGAAAGCCGATAGAAGACGGATGGTGATGAGGAGACTTTCTACCACCACAACACACTTTACAATAACAAAGTGACTCCGAACCTTCGTGGTCTGGTGAAACTCCACGGGCATATGCTTTGAGCAAGTGTCACTTCAAGTTTTGTTCAAGTCGACAGCAGCAAAAGGATCATTTTCTCCAAAGTTGTCAGATAATCCATTTGTGAAGGTATATTCATGGCAAAAGGGATCTTGAGATGTTTAGATATGGGATATAAATCACATTGTAGAAAGAAGTTCATCGAATGGCATTATTAAAAGATAGTTAAAGTGTCACTTCAAGTTTTGTTCAAGTCGACAGCAGCAAAAGGATACATTTTCTCCAAAGTTGTCTGATAATCCATTTGTGAAGGTATATTCATGGCAAAAGGGATCTTGAGGTGTTTCAGATACAGGATCACTAAATGCACATTGTAGAACCAGAATGTTCACAATGGCATCTATTAAAATCATAGTTGTCATGGTAACATTTTAACATCAAACTAAATCATCATCTGTAAAAACCTGGTCATCAATAACAACATTTAAACCTCAAACAGATCGCAATCAAAGGTCATGAAACTAAATCTGAAGTTCCGATCAAAGCAGTGTCAGAAAAGACAACGATACATAACCGATAATCACACGTCGAACTAGAACTCCTCTGCCATGGGAGCATGGAAACGTTCAAAGGGATTAACACCATTAACATGCAGGGAACGGAATCGGCTCGACTCAATGGATGACAATGATGCTGATTCCACTAATTGGTGAGTGGTGTGTCAACACAGTCACCTTTTTGCACTTAAAAACAATCATATACTGACTAATCCCAATTACTTTTGAAGTGAGTACTTGAGTTGTATTAAATAATCAAATAAAAACAACCAAAAAGGCCCCATTAAAATTGTACATAATTAAAGATTACTTTGTGGAGGCCACTGCTGACTGAGGAGATACATGTTTTGACGCTTTGTGGGATGCAAACCTCTCATTCTCAGAGCTCAGGACTCAAATGTCCGAGATACATCTGGTTTCTGATTGTTTCATTTGTGGAGGGGGGGGGGGGGGGGGGAGCAGGATAATCAGACTTAATCACCTTTCAGTTTTCACATCATCATTCAGTCATCTGACATCAGTCTCGTCTACACGTCATCTTCTGTCCACACACGAGCTGCAGCTGCACCATGACGAAGAGTTTTACGGTGACTAAGGAGTTTAAATGATGTTCCCACATAACTGAAGTGCACTCTCACTTACGTTTCCTTGGAAACATATTTATTTCCAAACCAAACGGTTGCTCTTTCAAATTGAATTGAATTCTGTGGGGTGCTGTGCTGAACCATTTGCTTCTGAAGAGTGCCTTTTTAAAAAAAATAGTTTTTCAAGGGTTATTCCACTCAGAACCTTGTTCATCCTTAGAACCCTCTCTGGATGGTAAGAGTTCTTAAAGAATTGTTAAAAACCCCAAAAACGATGATGGCGGACCATGATTGTTGCGGGTTAGGTTGGCCCATTAGGGGTTCTCCATAAAACTCTTTAGAATATAAAAAGCATAGGTAGAACATCCTGGTTGGGCTCTAGATCAAAACCCTGGAATATGAAAGGGATCTTGGTGGAGCCAACCAATGGGGTTCTAGATGAAGCTCTTGGAATATGAATGGGTTCTCAGTAGAACCCTCTAGTTGTGTTCAAAATGAAACTTTTAAGAAAGGGTCATCAGTAGAACCCCTGGTTGGGTCCAGCTGTCTACGATGAAGCTTAGAGATCACTAGGACCTGGATGACTGAGAACCTTCACAGATAATAGATGATGATAATACACCCACTTCCTCTCCCTATGAGCGATACAATCCTCCATCAACACACTTTTTTTCTGCTGAGGATAAACACTTTTGGTTATTTCAAATAAAACCTGTATTTTCTTTTCTCCTGTGCTCTTCTTCATGGTCGGAGGCTCAAGTATAAAAAAAAATATTTCCAGGATTCAGCAAGATTTAAAGCAGAAAAATAATAGTTTTGCTTATTCAGTCATGAATACCTTATGTTGCAGAGAAATACTGAAGAATTCAAAGCGAGTTTTCTGGTCTTTTCAGAACAACACTTAACCCAAACTCCAACTGACAAGCCGATACAATGGAGGCAAATGGAATTTCCTCAATGGCGCTCACAGCCGTGACCTTTAAAAGTTCAACAGCATTATGTTTTTACAGTCACAATGTCTAAATTGGAAACTTCACAGAGGTTTTTATACGGACCATTGCAATGCTTTTGTAATTTCAGTGAACCGATGCTTTATGACATTCCTTCCAGTATTTTTGGGGGATTTCACACCAGATTCCAGAGTGTCTGAGCGGTCAAAGCATCATAAAACTTTGATGGTATGTTCAAAAATTTGTGTTAATACTTTGGAGAGAAGCCAAAAAAAGTAAATTCTTAAAAAATCTCAAAAGCACCGAAGGATCTATCAGTGCCGATCCATCAGTTTCTTTCAGACTATTAACCATCAAGTTATTAACAAGAGAACATGCATCATTTAACCGACAGTTCTGTTGGATTTTTGGCATTAAACTATTTCAAATTTTGAAAAAGGTATCTGTGACTTTTAAAGATCCGTTTTTATATGACTTTCACTCCCTTTAGATGATGACTCGTCTTTTGCTGCTTTTATTCCCTTTCGGCACACGTTATTGCATTTTGTCAGATATAAAGCGATGTCATCCTGGAGGGTTGGCTCCATCTGTTCACCTCCTGCCATCCCTGTTTTCTGTGCGAGTCGCCTGCTGGTCTGAGCCGATTCAGAGGTTTACTCTCAGCTACTCATCGGTCCATCTGACACTTGTTCATATCAGAGCTGGAGGGCAGCTTCACATCAGAGCACAGCGGCCTTTAAATCTGTCCGTAGACGGGCTGCTCTTTTCACCCTGGCTGTCATCTCACACTGCATTCGTTAAATTAAAAACATAAAAAAAAAAAAAAACAGTGCAGAGCAGCAGCTGCTGGTGTCTTTGTATTCATGGATCCATTGTGTGGATAACAGGGGACACAGTGCAGGTACTTCAACCATCAATGGAGTCTGATCGAAGATGATGTTCCATGATCAAAAACACTGATTGATTCCTTTATTCTCCTCATTAATATTCATTGTGTGCATTCAACAACCAGTCATCTGGTGACGGAGACGGCAACATTATGAAGAGAGCAAATTAATACACGATAATGAAAACACAAAGGGAGGTTCGGGTACCACGTATGTGTTTAAGTTAAATCACTGATAGCTGCTCATCTCATGGAAGATGAAGGCAGTTTTTTTTATGTTGCCAAGCAATCTTCCTGCACATGGTGAGTAATTTGATTCAGTCTCACAGACTGAGAAAACATTGCCACAAAAAAGACACCAGAATGTCACATTATGTTCATTAAGGGCTGATGTAAATCTAGTTTGGACTCAGGGTCGGTTTCTGCTCATAACAACCAGGGGCTTTCCTAGGTTTCTGAAACATCTGGGGCTCAGCCCAGAGGGAAAAGGATTAAAAAAATGTCGTATGCTCTATTGAGCATGCATGTAGACTACAGACGATATAACACTGGTAATACTACAGTCACTAACGTTCGCCAGCTAGCTAACATTCTAACGGTAGGCAAAGTTCATGATATACAATAAATTATATATATTTACATTAGATGCATTTACCATAAGTAAGGTTTTCAAAACGTTTACAGACATTGTAAATGTTCAGAACCAGAGAAGTCTGTGAGCTAATCTTTTCAACTAAAAAATCTAATTCCTCTCAATGTTAAGATCAAGCAGAACTAGTGCATGAGATGCATACTTCTCGGTTGGTATGAATGTTGGATTGTCGGTTTCATAAAAGAAAAGGATGGACAGACTTCTCCAGTTGTTTGGAAGGTGAGTGGGGGAGGGGTTTCTGAAGCTACTCGCCTGCTGAACGAGCAGTTCTGACCTGGGCAGAACCTAAAGGAAGCTAGAAATAACGAAAACCCAGATCTGCCATTGAAGAAAGATTTTTGATTGTATTTGATTGTATTGAACTGTGTATTTATGACTGTGAATGTGGTTCCGGAAAAGAAAAGTTCTCTGCAGACTCACCGCCTTCCTTTGGTCTAAAATGTTAACTATGTCCTCGGTTTGTTCTTAAAGGAACGGGATCCTGGCCTGTGGCTCCACATGCACTTACTCTGAATCACTCTGGATAAGAGTATCTGAGAGGCTAAATGCCTGCATCTGTCTATATCCTTATATTGTAATTGCCAACATCTTGTATCGATTACGCTCAAAAATCCATTGGGCCTAATGCGATTTCATTAAGATACAGTCCAAGTGAGCCATTCCAAACAAATACAGAAGACAGGATAGTCGATGTCTGAAGTTTTGCTGCAATACACGACAATGGAAACCTTTCCAAGGCCAGAAGACATTGAAAATCATTCAGGCAGCCGGGAGCTATTCTTAATGCTTTTCCAATGATTTGTCTACATGTTTTCTAAGTGAGTTGAACATAACAGAGAGCTGACATTTCCAAATATAGTTGTCAACTCAACAATTCACTGCTTCATGTTTCAGGCTTTGGTTGAGCTTTCTGCATATGGGGACTACAAATAGGGCTAAAATGTCTATGATATTGGGGAGAGAAGACACACAGTTTCTTTTTGTTTTGGACAAGTTAAGTCTATTTAAATCACAAATTAAAAAGTTACTTTCTGTCTGTATCACTCCAATGTGACTCACTCCAACACCTTCTGTCTTCGACCCTGCATTTGCCAAGAAAACAACCCCTTCAACAGGATAAAAAAGTCATGTTGTGGCCTCTATTTCTGTACTTCTATATACCAAAGTTCTCCAAATCTCCAAACAAGCTCCAAACAGAGATATTGGCTTGTTTTACCACCTGAAGAGTAAACCTGCATGAGAGCGAGTTTGTTTCTTTGCAGGTGAGCAGGTGAGTCATCGACCTGCTGTGTTACTTGGGCTTCCACAGAATGTTTAGGGAAGCTGAACCCCAAACAAGAAACAGACATCCCATAGAGTCCAAATATCAGAAAAAAATATACTCTGTTGCATCATCCCAACAACACGGGGCGGGAATGGTGAGAAAAACAGAGATGTAGCGTTCAAGTATCCAACTACCACAGTTGGGGCAAAAAATGGACTTTCAAAGTATTCCAGACTTTAATCAAATATGTTTTTTTGCTTATTGAGTCAAACAACACTACTTGGTTTGGGTTTAAATATGTGTCCTCAGGTAAAGCAAGTCAGGTAAAGCAAGTCAGGTAAAGACAGTCAGGTTGACTTGCATTTGTTAGTTTCACAAAGGACACAAACGGTGGTGCCCTGGGTTAAAGTCTGTGTTTGTTGGACCTGCATTCATAGATCACCTTTGAAGTCCTCCAACCAGTCAAAGGGCTTTAAACTACATGGCAGCATTCACATACACATTCATACTGATGGCTGACACACAATGTGCCAGCAGCCCATCAGGATCTAAGTAAAACATTCACACACTGGCTCTTCCTCTGGGCAAAGGGTTGCAGACGTGCATTACAAGACTACAGGATCATGATCAGGTTCCGCAGCTACACCAGAACACCTTAACATCTTTGGGATGGTTGCCCTCCACAACAAATTCAAACTTTCAACAACTCGTACCTGAAAGTCTATCAGCATTTCCACAAGTTTGTGTTTCAGGCCCTGTTTCCTCAAAATCCACTTACCGTACTCGATGTCGTAGAACACGATGAACTTCTGCCAGCGGAGTTCCTCCACCAGAGTCAGCATGACATCGTTGAGGCGGACGGGCGGCCGGGCTGCCAGAGTGTAGCGCTGCCCGCCGGGGCTCGGGTTGAACTGGCAGGCGGTCCGCGGCGAGCCCTGGCTGTTCCTCTGGATGTACAGGTGAGGGATGTGCATGGCGTCCGTCAGGGACTGCAGGGCGCTGGCCGACGGGCAGCCAGTCGAGGTCACCAACGCCAGTATGCCCTGGTTCATCAGCTCGCAGGCTGGAGGAGGCAAAGAGAGGAGTTTCAAATGTAAATATCTGGAATACATGTGGACAAACGACACAAATTAAACTGAATTCACTGAAAACAGAATAAGCTTTTCCAGAATTGGAACAAGCCCATGATTGTTGACCAGCTTCAAAAAGGCCAGTCTGAAGCAAACAATGAATACGATTGCAGCCAAGGAGAAGTACCGAAGGCTGCAAAGAGTTCTCGTGGAGCCGTGTGCTAATACTAACTGATGTCTTGACCTCTCATTGCGGATATTAGGCTGCATTACGATAAATCTAACAAAAAGTCTGACAGGATACAGAGTTGTTTATCTCTGACCTACTATTGAACCTTCAGACCTGCACTCAAGAGAGCAGATACTGGGATTATTAAAAAAGGCAGCATGTCTCTTGAGCCCTAGCTGAAAGTTAAGATCAGGCTCGCCTCTAAAAGGCAGATTCATCATCGTTGTTGTCATCACTGTTTGTTTGGGGATACAACAGGTGGAAATCAAAGGCTTCCATTCATGCAGAGATGAAATACAATGAGCAGAATCAGCTTGTCTATGAAGAAGTCCTGTCTGAGGGTTCAGAGTCGTCTATGGGTTCATCTGGACTAACGTAATAGGGTTTGTTGAGTTGGTTTCATGGCTCCACAGCGACACCCGGGTATGGAGACATAACCACCATCAGCAAGTGTCTGTTCCCATAGTCCCACACAAACACCATGTTCATCAACATTGCTCAAAGTCTTTTCCATAAAAAACACTTTTAATTATTGGACTAATTATTTTTTCAAAGAAGCAGTTTAATGTTGCAGACTAAGGTTGTCATCCTGAACCCCCAAGTATCTGCGTCTCTTTTCTGTTGTTTGTTTGCCCATTTAATTTCTTTGCCCAATGTCGGTTTTGTTTAGACATTGTACAAAATGACTTTTAATTGAAAGAAAAGAACAAAAATAATCAGTCAGGAGCAGTAACATCATATTACGCTGCAAACCAAAAAACAAGCCACCTCAGACTTCACATGATAATAAAGATAATTTCCTCTCCACAGAGCAGTTTGCTTTCCAAACTAGTTCCATGACCTTTGATGATACCGTAGGTATATTTCAGCCTACCCCAGCCCCACCACCCCCCCCCCACCCCCCACACATATCTCCTGGCTCCTGACTGACAGGAATGATGGAAGTATCTAAGAGCTGTGTGAATCCTGTTGATGCTTCAGTGCTTCAGCAGAGGAAACAGCTTTATGAAAGGATGGGAGATAATACTGTTCCACAAGCGATCGCACATCAAAAACATCCCCATCCCACAATCACGTAGCCTAGTCTAAGTGTTGTGCTATTCCCTAAATCGCACTGTTGTGGTTTTCGTAACTGTCCTCCATATTGTCCCACATGAGGTTAAGAAAAGACAAAGGATGCAATTTTCTGGACTTATAGACCGCCACCTTCCAGTCGCCCCCTAGCCTTTGCTCAAAAACATTTGGGGTCGTGACTCTTTAACTCCAGGACCAAAAATCCGATCATGTGTTTCCACATGTGTGAAGGTATCGTTTTGGACACCTTTGGCAGAAGAGACGACATGAGGGAACATGTGTTGCCACTCACTTATCCACTTTGGGGAGATGGAAGCAGATTAGCGATTCCAGCCTTCCTCTGTGTCTCTCACTTCTCTTCAGTAACGTATCTCGCCGTCCACACCTGATCCACTTACACTTCACTAGCAGCTGTTCGTTCGTAGCTCTGAATCCCCGCTGATGTTAAGGCGCTCTATAAAATATGCCCTGTGTCCGGTCTAACCTCCAAACACCAATCATGCTCTCAGACAACCGTATTCCTGTGTGCCTCTTAAAGAAGTGGGTTTTGTGGGTTCTGCTTCCTGCTGTTACACTCTGCACTTTTGAATATCAGACAGTTACAGTATCATCACCTTTGCATATTTAAACTCCAGATACAGAGCTCCAGTAAGTCTCTCCCGTACACTCACTGCTGAGGCAGCGCCACTCGGCCAGCTAATCATCCTCTCTGGGCTCTGTGGGCTCTCTCTCTCTCTCTCTCTCTTTGAAGCAGCTACATCAAACCCCGTCAGGAGCAGGAGGCCAAACTGCAGACACCACGCTTTAAGTTCCCCCAACTTCTCTTTACTTCTAATATATATGATTTTTAATATCCGCGGGAGATGCACCATCGTGTTTTTTAAAAGCGTTTTGACAGAATATAACTCATTAGGATTGTCGTCATCTGGAAACCATAATCCTCTTATGACATCAGTACTACCTCAACAGCAAATACAGAAATGGACAATACAGTGTTGTTATATCCATACATGACTTTTATTTAGCATCATTATTCAAATGGTTACGTTTATTTGACTACTCATGTGTATAGGACACATAACTGTTTAGAAGGGATTAAAAAAGTATTCTGATTGCATATGCATTTATTAGATAAAGCTTATATAGTGCATTACTGGTAGGTTTAGCTAGGACGGTGGATGAGAGCAGCCTGCTCTAGAGGGTCATGCTACTAACCAACTCGTCTCTGAACCAGGTTGAACTAAAGCGACACAGGAATGTGACTGCTGTTATTTTAAATGTTACGGTGAGAGTAGACTCCTCACATCCCGCCCTTCTCTGACAGCCAGACAGCCACAGTTTAAGCCTCTCAGCAGGCCTTTTCATCTCCGGTTAGAGCCCCACCATCTCTGCAGGAGAAGATGTGTCCGGACTTTAAGGTCAAGAGAGAAGCTCCAAAGGGCAGCAGGCGTGTTATGACTGAGCTCCCACCAGGGGAAATGTTACAAAGAAAAACATTTATGCAGAGGCAGAGGAGCATGAAGCAGCAGGTAGTCTCCCAGGGAAAAATGGCAAATGCAGTGGCAGAACAGCTGGCTGGTCGCAGGGACCCTGCAGCTTAATGTTTGATGAGTCAAACTTGGCTGAACTGGGGCTGAATCTCTCCGTGCAGGAGAGCGTCAGCATTCAGCTGCTCCCTACGTGTCCAGAATTCCTCTTTATTGAGGCAACAACATCCCATCTGCAATGTTGTGCCTAGTCTGCATCCGGCAAAGCGATGACGAGGCGATTACGCCACCTACGAAAAAAATGGAAATGGTCTGAAAGATAATGAGACAAATGCGTTCTCTGTGAAAGTGGAGCTAATGGACTTGGACTGAAGCATTTAGAGTGCAACCGTGTAATAAATTAGTAAATGTGTTTTTGTTGCTGCTAAAAACCCACCTGATAAGACTGGAATCTGACTCATCAGGTCAATCTAATAGAAATAAATTGTCAGGATGTGGCTTCTCCTCTGCAACTCCAGGACTTGTTAAGTCTGAGACTCAAGGCCTCTGAAGTATATTATTGTCTGTGAGTGGTTACACTGTCGCTTATCAGCCCGCTTCAGGTTTGGTCCACTACAAAACCATATCTGGCCCGTTAGCTGCTAAATGTGCCACTTTGTTCAGCAGCCTCTGGTTAGCTACAGTTTATCAGAGTTGGTTTGGTGGATTAGAGCCGAGCTAAAGGCCAGGAAACCAAAACAGTGGTTGGACGTTGAAGAAGCTGCAAAGCTAATGGTGATTTGTTGTTGTCACTACAGGTGGCCATTTTTTTTACCGCAATACAATACAGTGAAATAATGAAATTACTGCTGCTTTAAAGGGAAACTACAGCCATTCTCTAAATGTAAGCCTGTTATATTCCTACGGTCAAAGAAAAATATGAGTAAACATGAACAAACATAGCAGCGATCTGGTCTCCACTGACAACACCTTTCTAGTTGTCTATGTCTATGTCTATGTTGTTCTGCTTTAAGGATAAGGAGAAGTAATTTCCCAGCATGCTTCCCCCGATAACGTCCCGTAAATCTTCGGGTCCGGTCCCCAATTAAACCAAAGATCCGTAACGGGTCACGTGTCTCCTGTCGGTGTCTATCTGCGTGACGAGAACCATCCTGTCTTTAATGAGCCTCGGAGTGTCGGAGGCTGGAATCCACGGTCGGTCCGGCACTCTAACCACTGAGGACCAATTAGCATAATATACTAGAATGGGACTAATAGGCTGGGAGCGGTTGAAACAATGCCGGAAGCCGTTGGAATAACTCACTCGGCAGCCGGCGGAAGAGGACTCGGGCTGCGACGTGAATCACTCGCTCTACGAGTCCACCGTGACTCATGGTTTCATCTGTGCTAAATGAAGCCTGTGCAATATTTAGCGGGAGCGACTCCCCTCGCATCCTAATGACACTTAGAGAGTGACTCCTACCAGACGGCGGGAGACAAAAACCATTAGAGTCGGAGCCAGACAGAGATCTGCCCCCTCCCCTGCCTCCCTGCTTATTAGTGGGATCTTTATCAATATCTTACTTCCAAATTAGCTCTCTGAAACAAACATATTATCCTTGAGCAGGAGGGTTATGGATTTATACAAACAAATCCTCTGCATGTCATGGAGGCCTCTCAGATTTAGATGCAAGGATATGATGACTACACATCCCATTCAGAGATCCTCAGTCGTAGAGTGATTCGTCGAGGATGTAAACATCCGTCCAGCTGCGTGCCATTTTCTCCAGGTAAACAGATGGTTTTCATAAATGAGAGGCAGATCTCTGCTCGTGTGCAGCGAAAGAGGCGTTTATGCAAACCTGGCATGTGACGCATTAACGGGTTGAGATGCCGATTAGCATAAAAACCACCACATGGCGACTAATGGAAATAGAAAACAGCTGCAGGTTCTTTTTCTGGTTTCTAATTGTCTTTCAGAATAAACCACAGAATCAGGATTCCCACACAACAAAACTACATGGTGAACTACACTCAACAAAAATATAAACGCAACACTTTTGTTTTTGCTCCCATTTTTCATGAGATGGACTTAAAGATCTAAAATTCATTCCAGATACACAATATTACCATTTCTCTCAAACATTGTTCACAAATCTGTCTAAATGTGTGATAGTGAGCACTTCTGCTTTGCTGAGATAATCCATCCCACCTCACAGGTGTGCCACATCAAGATGCTGATCTGACATCATGATTAGTGCACAGGTGTGCCTTATACTCTCCACAATAAAAGGCCACTCTGAAATGTGCATTTTTGTCTCACAGCAAAATGCCACAGATGCCACAATCATTGAGGGAGCGTGCAATTGGCATGCTGACAGCAGGAATGTCAACCAGATCTGTTGCTCGTGCATTGAATGTTCATTTCTCCACCATAAGCCGTCTCCAAAGGCCTTTCAGAGAATATGGCAGCACATCCAACCGGCCTCACAACCGCAGACCACGTGTAACCACACCAGCCCAGGACCTCCACATCCAGCAGGTTCACCTCCAAGATCGTCTGAGACCAGCCACTCAGACAGCTGCTGAAACAATTGGTTTGCATAACCAAACAATTTCTGCACAAACTGTCAGAAACCGTCTCAGGGAAGCTCAACTGCATGCTCGTCGTCCTCATCGGGGTCTTGACCCGATTCCAGCTCGTCGCCGTAACAGACTTGAGTGGGCAAATGCTCACATTCTATGGCGTCTGGCACGTTGGAGAGGTGTTCTCTTCACGGATGAATCTCGGTTTACATTGTTCAGGGCAGATGGCAGACAGCGTGTGTGGCGTCGTGTGGGTGAGCGCTTTGCTGATGTCAATGTTGTGGATCGAGTGGCCCATGGTGGTGGTGGGGTTATGGTATGGGCAGGCATCTGTTATGGACGAAGAACACGGGTGCATTTTATTGATGGCATTTTGAATGCACAGAGATACCGTGATGAGATCCTGAGGCCCATTGTTGTGCCATACATCCATGAACATCACCTCATGTTTCAGCAAGATAATGCACGGCCCCATGTTGCAAGGATCTGTACACAATTCTTGGAAGCTGAAAATGTCCCAGTTCTTGCATGGCCAGCATACTCACCGGACATGTCACCCATTGAGCATGTTTGGGATGTGCTTGACCGGCGTATACGACAGCGTGTACCAGTTCCCACTAATATCCAGCAACTTCGCACAGCCATTGAAGAGGAGTGGACCAACATTCCACAGGCCACAATTGACAATCTGATCAACTCTATGCGAAGAAGATGTGTTGCACTGCATGAGGCAAATGGTGGTCACACCAGATACTGACTGGTTCCGAGTCCCCAGACCCCCAATAAAGCAAAAAAATGCACATTTCAGGGTGGCCTTTTATTGTGGACAGTCAAAGGCACACCTGTGCATTAATCATGATGTCAGATCAGCATCTTGATGTGGCACACCTGTGAGGTGGGATGGATTATCTCAGCAAAGCAGAAGTGCTCACTATCACACATTTAGACTGATTTGTGAACAATGTTTGAGAGAAATGGTAATATTGTGTATCTGGAATGAATTTTAGATCTTTAAGTCCATCTCATGATAAATGGGAGCAAAAACAAAAGTGTTGCGTTTATATTTTTGTTGAGTGTATGTCTCAAGGGAAACGCATGTTGTCGTCCATCACGATTGCTGGCGACTTTCACCCAGATCACTGCTGTTCGTCGCCTATGTGGACCAAGTATGTTTGTGCATTTTTTGCTTCTTTTCAATTTCATTATTGTAAGCCAAACCAAATGATTTTGTAGGAGACATAAAAGAAAAACTTTTATTAATAAATGTTTGTATCAGTATTCACATGTAAAGAAAGGTGATGTAAGTTCACTAAAGATGTAGTTCACTAGTGATATAGTTCACTAGACATGTAGTTCACTCATTATGTAGTTCACTAGAGATGTAGTTCACTAGTGATATAGTTCACTAGACATGTAGTTCACTCATTATGTAGTTCACTAGAGATGTAGTTCACTAGAGATATAGTTCACTAGAGATGTAGTTCACTAGAGATATAGTTCACTAGAGATGTAGTTCACTAGAGATATAGTTCACTAGTGATGTAGTCCACTAGAGATGTAGTTCACTAGACATGTAGTTCACTAGACATGTAGTTTACAAGACATTTGGTTCACTAAATATGTAGTTCTCTAGACATGTAGTTCACTAGACATGTAGTTCACTAGATATATAGTTCACTGTCTGAGGTACATGAGGTCTGAGTTTGGGTTTAAACCTCCATGCAGCCTCAGATCAAGGTGTCTAGACCCGCTGTGGCCTGCAGATATGTATGGAGTGGTCGTGTCTGTAACTGCGTCCACGTGTAAAAGATGACCCTTGTATCAGATCATCAGCTCATCCGCCGCTTTGACTCTCACCCCCGACCTTTTTCCCATCTCCATGACTTAAGAGAATACAATAAGAGGGGAAGAGAGAGTCATTCATGTGTCGCGCGGAAGGCAGGGAGGCGCAGCGGATCGATAGGCGCTGGAAACAGATAGCCAGGCCGGTGTAACAAAACAAAAGGATTAGCGCTGCCAGACGAGGCAGATCGGTGGCACGAGACAAAGCAGGGAGACGGAGTGGATTCTTTGTCCTGCTCTGCTTTAAATCCTCCCTGTTCATTACAGTAAGCTATTAACACACAATGCCTTCATGCAGATGAGGATTTGTGTCGCTGCCCTGAGAGATATAGCAAACAATTGTCACAAAATTGCACACATTTTTTTTTTATCAGAAGGGGAATTCATTTCTAACCCTCCTGCTGATGAAACAAAGTGGCCTTCAGGTGGTATAATTACCCACAAGGCAATGTGGACGTGCACAGGAAGTCAGGTTGGATTTATTACGGCAAAGGTGGCATTATTCTAGATTTGTGTTAAAATGCACTTACATAATTCAATATAATTAATTTAAAAGTATATTAAAAGTGTGATAAATATACATTTTTCTCTTTCTTTTTGTTGATGGATCAAAATTTGATGAATTGTGTTTTTTTGAGTGTTTTTAAAGGCTTTCACCAAACTAATGATGTAGAACCTTGCGACCCTCAAATAAACAAGTAGAAATGAGAGAAAGGATCATCTTTAAGAGGAACCAGCTTCATGTTTGTGATTCTCAAGTGACGAAGCTGCACAAAGGACAACAACTTGACAGTCATTTCCTCCTTTATTCTAACATTTGACCACCTTCATGTCTCACTCCTCCTCCCTTCTTCCATTTATTTTCATCCTCCTGCTTTCAAGTTGATTTCTCTATCAGCGCTTCCTCCTCTTCATCTTCCATCAACCAGCATGCCTTCATCCCCCATCCTCTTTTCATTCATCTCCTCAACCTGATGTCTCTCTCTCCGTCCCTGATTCCTTTCTTGCCTCCAGCCATGTTTTTATGAAGCGTCTTTAGAAGTAGAAGTGGGGTTTTAGCATCAGTGGCCTCCAACAGGCATCAACCCCCCGCACTGCCTGCATGTGCTGCCTTGCTCGGCCGACTCCAGGAAATTAAAAGATGTAAAAGCTCATATTTGTAAAATAGTAGTGGAGCCGACACACGGAGGTTCTGATGGCTCGCCATGATGTTTGCGATCAACAGGAAGTACTTTAAAGCTGTGAAACGTAAAGGCAACATATTTCTAGGTTCATACTTATTTGTAGTATTTTTGTACATTTTGGGTCCATGTTCACTTCCTGTCAGCTGATGGCCGTATTAATAGGCCTGAAGGGAGGCACAGGAGGACTTAGCAGGACAGGCTGTCAGAGGGACCTTTGTCCACAGGGGGCGCCAAAATCAAGACAACATGAACGTTTTAGTTGACTTTAATAATGATATTTTACGCCGTTTAACTACACTTATACTTCTGGATTCTTTTTTTGTGTTAAATGTTTTCTCTATATATGTTCCCTTCCAGGAAAACAATGGAGCAGCTGTCTTTTCTGCATTTGATTTGAAACCTTTTATGAATAACGTATGTTTGTGTGGGTTTTTGTAATTTGTTGTTGCGTTTCGGAACAGCAATGTTCTTCTCTGGTTAGTAACACTTCATTCATAACAGCAGCTGGTAGTGTAGTACATCACAGATGTTAAATCATATGATCACTCACTACACTGAATATACATCTTTTATTTAAAAATTATTATTTCGGCTAGAGCGCCGTTCAAGCCTTTTATTATTTTATAGAGACAGTGTGGAAACAAAGAGATAGAGGGAGAACCGGGCCAGGAGACGGACCCAGGATCCCCGCTTCGAGGACGTTGAGCCTCAATTAACGAAGAAGTAAAATTTAACATATCACGATAGATTACATATTTGTTATATGTTATATGTTGTCCCTTCTCTGAATACAGGGTAAGCAGTAGAATGAGGAGTGTTATTTAAAGACTGTTAAAGTCAGATCAACACAAGCATTTCACATACAATTTGGAGTTAAATTGTGTTGCCGTCATATTTGAACCAAAACAGGGTCATGAAGCTTTTTGTCTCCTTACCAAGTCCATGCAAACACTCTCACACACACACACACACACACACACACACACACACGTACGCCCTCGGAGCTCATTTTTCACCTTGGTCCGATGGGGGCTTAAATTCTCTCATGCTTAATTAAACCATCTATCTACACGGATCTACAGGCCCCATTACCCATAAGACCCTGCACTACCATTATGACCCCCCCAACCCCCGCTCCACTGTTCTCAGGGCTGAGCTGCTGCTCAACAATGTCTCTGTTAATAAGGAGACTAAATAAACGACCTGTGAGGCTAATGATGGTGCAGACCGGGACCTTATTATGGTTGACATTCCCCAGGCTGCAGCCTCCAAGCAAGCAGGCAACCAATCAAGCAACCAACCAAGCAGCCAACCAACCAAGCAGCCAGCCAGCCAACCTACCAACCAACCAACCAACCAAGCAGCCAAGCACTCAACCAACCAACCAACCAACCAACCAACCATCTAACCAATCAACCACACAGCCAAAAGCCCAAGCAAGCAACTAAAAAATCCACCAAGCAATTAACCAAGCAACCAAACAACCATCGAGGCAGCCAATCACTCAACCAAGCCAGCAAGCAACCTACCAACCAAACAGCCAAGCACCTATGGAAGCCAGCAAGCAAGCAAGCAATCAACCAACCAACCAAACAAGCCACCAAGCAATCAACCGACCAACCAACCAATAAAGCAGTCAACCAACCAACCAACCAACCAACCAACCAATGCCCTGTCGACAGTGTGTGTGTTACATAAGTGTGCATACTTTTCATAATGCAGAAAGACACACTGACAATCTCTCGTGGGTTGAGAGTGACTGGACGACGTGGACGGCATGTCTTCCTCTCCACTAGCCGGCCGGTGAGTTGGTGGCAGAGGAGAAGTCCCGGTGTTACCTGAAGGGAGTAAGCTCAATGTTTTATCCTCAGCTCTGTGAGCTGCATGCTAATGTTCAGACGCCTCACTACTTCTGTAGTCGGTCATCAATCAAGCTTCAGATCTTTTTTAAATTAGACTACCCTAGCTGTTGTTTGTGTCCGATGCACACTGTCTTGTGGGAGGCCTGCAGGGGATCCTGTCTCACTTCAGAGGGGTCGGGTGTCCTCATGTGGCGCGTAAGCGTTTTCGTTTTTTCTTCCTCACACTCGAGTGGTAAAAATTAAACAACGAATGCTGGATGCATGTTCAGGATCGAACCTTAGCTCGGTGTTGTTCAGCTTTTATTATCTCCGCTGACGTTACCAGATATGCCAGGAAAACTATTTTTTATTATAATTAATTTTTTGATGGAAACGTCTGTGACTGGCCTGGTTCATAAAACTGTATAGCGACAGAATTTCCATTATATGGTTGAAGAAAATGTTCTCTCTGGTAATTGTCTGCCAGGATTTGATCTGTTTCTCCAAGTATTTATTTTTTCGGACAGTATTAGCTAGCTAGCTCGCTCACTGAGGTGATATTTGAATGAAACACACACATTGTCAGTATTAGATGGAGATATCTCCTCAGTAACAGAAGGTTTTCTGATTTGCTGGTCCGGTCTGACTGAGAGGAAATGACTCAAGACCATAAACTGATGGATGAAGATCATTATTCATCTTTACTTACTTCCTAAAGGCCCGAAATAATAACTAATACATTCCCTTATTGTTGACTAAATGAGCTGCCACACAAAAACGCTGGTAACTATTATGATCTGAATAATGTATTTTTAAACAACACAATGTCGACTCGGCTGTATAAATACCGGCGGTGTGGGTTCGGGCCTCGGCGGAGACACAAACACCAGGATGAATCGGAGAATGTTGTTATCAGTAATGAGTTTCAGGGTCTGGACGGAGCTAATGTGCTGAAAACAAAACAAAACCATTAGTGGTATCGAAGCTCCATCTCGTCTCATCGCTCTCTGTACGTCTTCTTCATTTTCACGCCGTCTCCCGGCGTTTCTATCAACGCCGGAGGAGTTGCTCTCCTGCAGCGCAAAGATTCAACCTGCAGCACTGATTTTAGAACCAGTGTGTGTGTGTGTGTGTGTGTAGTAAAAGTAATAACCAGATTGCTTCTAAAAGAAAGGCAGAGCAGAATTTCTGATCTCCATCGCCATTTTGCCCGCATCCTGATTCAGACATTCATTCATCATTCATTCATCCGCTGCTTATCAGGCACGACGGCTCCCCGAACCAGGACCTCACACCGCCACATTGCAGCATCTTCATCAGCAGTTTATTTAGGCGCGAGGTAAAGTCAAGGTGACATGAAAAATGCCTTTTTAACCCTTTTAGATCACATCCCTGCATCTCTGTATCTCTGCCGATGAAAAACACTCGATTAGCTCCGGTTTTGTGTCCACCAACGCCTGTATCCATAGCAACCTGAATCAAACAGAAACCACCGTGAGCTGAGCATCAGGCCGGAGTGATGACAGCTCATTACTGGGACTGACAGGGGGGAGGGCGGGACCAACAACAAAACACCTGCCTCCAGGTGAAACACGGCCACTGGAGTCAAACCGCATCATGATGAAGGAGCAGCCGCATGGTCAAAGCCACAACGCTGCCTTCAGGGAACCCTGGAAATCACAAACGCCACACATGTGTGCGTGCACGGCTCATTCAGGTCAGCAGCTGGACCTTCTGAACCCCAAACACCTCAGGTGAGGGGGGGTATTAATGCAGTTTCCAAGGCAGTAAGCTAAAGAAGATGGAGCACGGAATGCACCTGTATGTGTGTGTGTGTGTGTGTGTGTGTGTGTGTGTGGAGTGTGTTAAATCGAGAGGTAATGATGTATTAGTGAGAGCAGGATTGTCTCCGGGGGGCATTCATCACAGTGAGACAGCTGAGGGACAGACCCATCAGTCAGCTTGCACGACGACACAACACAGGCAGGGAGACAGACAGCAGACAGACGGACCGGCGGACAGACAGGTGGAGAGCTGAACGCTGACAGATCTGGAGACTGACAGGACGGCAAAATAAAGGGATAAATGAGTGGCCGGGCGAGACGCGGAGACAGGACAGAAAGACAGATAGACAGGCTGATATGGAGGCAGACAGGTAGGAGGACAGAGTGAGTCTGCTGATACCATCAATCGGTCCCGTGTCACTTCCCGAGGGGGACCTACTTTCCCTCAGCCTCCTTTATCTTCCTCTACTTCTTATAGTGATTTCCTATATTTCCCAGAATGCCTTTGCCACACGCTTCAGGTAAGCAAACAATGAGCAGCAACGATCCTGATTAATCAATTAGCACTGGCCGGGCAAAGCTAACAGAAACAACAATTACATCACAGTTATTCAAGGTTATCGCACGGCTAATTACACATGGTCCCATCGGCTGATGAGGAATTAGGAACGTTGGAATGTGAGGTTTCCTGAGGTCAGATTCTCTCCTTGTTACATACTGATGAACATCCACCTGGCACACCATCCAATTATATAAATATATATATATATATATATATATATATATATATATATATATATATATATTTATATATATATATATATATAAACCATGCACCACTTCAGTATGCACCAGACCAAGGATGCACCATTAATTTGTGTTATTTTTTTATATGTATAGGATATCATGATTAAACATCTGGATTCACCATAAAAGGAGCAGACATCTCTCTCTCACGATACCCCCATCCTCCTCCCTGCTATCTAAAGCCACCTTACATAAAGTAAGATATTCTATTCCACACACAGGAGTCCTGTAATGGCTGCAGAGGAATTACACCTGAATCATTTATGTGCACTAAACCCAAACAAACGGCTGCTTGGATCGCTGCTCGGCGTCCACGCCGTCCCGAGGAAGCGCAGGCAGCAGTTTTCACAGTTTTTAAAATCACGCGGCAGATGGCTCTCACCGTGAATATCTGGACTTGTTTATCCCCGAAACGCAGGCGGTACAACAAGCGCCGCGCTCCTCACACAAACCAATTTACAGACTTTGTGAAGCTTAAAATATTCAGGAGACAGTGAACGCCTCCGTGTTAAACAACCGGCGTCCGCTCGTTGCTTGGTGCCCCGTTATCGTGCATCTTGGCTTTGGTTTGGCCGGAGCTCTCGGAGCCCCCGTCTGCTCGCTGGATTACAGTTCTGTCAACAAACAGCAGCCTCTCCACCATCATCTGTGTGACTGGAAGAATGGAGAGCCGCTGCAGGCGAGGTGGTGTTTGTGGACACTCAACTGGCCCCCGCAGGAGTCTGGAGGGTCTCTCCGTGCGAAAGCGGCGGCCTGATGTGCAGTATATCTGCTCGGCGTGCCGTCTATCACCGAGGAGCAGTTACGGAGGTCAGAAGGGAGAGCGCGTAACAACGCATAATAACTAACGGTGTTAAAGGTCACGCTGGTTTCCTGCAGGTTCTCTACTTTAATGGATGGAAAGACTCAGAGAGTGGCGGCGGGGGAGGATGAAGGGACAAAATAGAAAAATAAATTGGTAGATTCTCTCCTAGCGCTCGCTCTGACGGATGAGCCAATCACATCAAAGCAATCCCAAGGCTCCTAGGCTAAGGGCCCGGTCCCAGTGGGAGTGTGGGAACACTCACAGGGCTAATTGGTGGAGCTAACCGTTAGCACACTAGTCACAACCTGTCAGAAAGCTTTGATTTTCTCTAGGCTCCTCCCCCCCTCACCAGTTCATTTCATTACTAAGAGGGGGGCGGGACTCAGAGCTAACAAGCTCGTTAGTTTGACCACTAATGGGACAATGAGTTAGTCTCAGGTCGTCAAGAAATAGTCATGAAAGATCATCTATTGATTTTGTCTACAGGGACTCAAAGTGTTCATGGTTTGTGTCACAATGTCAGTGGAACGTTAATTATCTTGTTTCTCGGTGGACTCGAGAAGAGATTCAAGGTGGATGAGTCCAACAACACAGAACCTCTATTTATTTTTCCGTGTTTCCTTTGTGAATGTTCTAACCTGCAGAAAACTGCAAAGCATGAATATAAGGATGTGATTCAGTGAAAGCTGCTTCATGTTGAAATAGGCTCTGAATAGATTAAACGTCTGACTATTCTCACAGAACACCCAAGCCGCGGGTTTTATTATTTTGTGAAAAGGTGTGCAAGTTTTATGTGAAAGCTTTGTCTCATTACTGAGCAACTCTCATAGGATCTGATCACAGATCTGTGAGAAAAATGTGAAGGAGAAAAAAAAGTAATTTGGCTGGTAGAAGCTGCTTTTGGCAGGTGCTTGGGTTTGTTTGCCAGCTCGCAGCAGGCGAGCCGAAAGGTTAATGTCGGACCCGACCGCCGACCGCACCGACATCTATCAGCTGATGATGATGAACGGCCAGCTGACCGCTTCATCCCACATAAACACTCGAGTCGCTCTCACCGCCGAGACAAGTCAAATAATCAGCCTCGCTGTCGCTCCTCGGCCTCTGACACCGACAGAGCCACCCACTGCATTGTGGGAAGAGCAACAGACTTGTGTACACAGTGTAAAGAGAGCGAGATAGGGAGGTAGGGGACGGGTGAAACAAACACAAGACTTTCACCCTGCAGACTGCTGTTATTGTTTTTGTCGTTATTTTCTCATGTCAGTTGCAACGTCAACCTCACTCTTTTCCTGAACCTTACAGAGTGGATTTGATGCAAGTTTATTTTGAAAACTCACTCTGCGTGTGTAACGAGCGCATATCAACACGCCGTCACTGACACGTGATAAAGTGGTGCCAGGGGGGAACGTCGCAGTTTGGGGCTGCAGAGCGCCGGGCGGGCTGATGAGCGGACGCGTCGGAGTGAGAAGGTGTTGCAGCGGCAGCAACATGCTCGGCTGCAGCTCACAAACACGCCGGCAACCGGAGAGAGCCCGACTTCAAAGCTAAATCCTCAGATCTGCTCAGAGGGGGAGCGTTCCAACACCAGTGTGAATATATATCTGGCTGTAGGCCTCCTCCTCCTCCTCCTCGTCTCTCGGAGTTCCCCGAGGAGCGGAGCAGTTCGGTGGTTCCTGTCAGCTTTCACAAGCAGCCAACAGGAGGGTGAGAGGTCAGAGCCTCATCCCAGAAACAGAGCACCGTCTGGGGGATAGCAGGGCCCGGCGGAGGGCCTGCAGATCAAGGACAAACTCATTCATCCATGACAGAAGGGAGAGAGAGAGGGAGGGAGATGATGAGGGAGAAAGGGAGCGGTGAGAGAGACCGGGGGAATAGAGAGGGAAGAGTGAGAGTAGATGAGAAAGAGGAAGATGTGGTGGGAGAAATGATAATGGGATGGAAGATAGGAGGATGAAAGGAGGCGAAAATGAAAGAGTGGACAGAAGAGGATAGAAGACGGGTTATGGCATGGAGAGAGACAACAAAGAAAGGGGGAGGAGGAGGCAAGGAAAAGGAGTGGTGGAAGAAAATGATGATGGACGAGAGAAAGGAGGAGGCCAGGAGATGCAGGTGGGAGGAGGTGCAAAAGGAGAAGGAGGTGAAGAGAAAAGAGAGGGCAGAAGACGAGATGAGGAGGAGGGGGGGAAAGGTAGTAGGAGAAAGAAGGAGAGGGGATGAGGAGCAGATGGGAAGAGCAAAGGGAATAAAGGAGCAAGGGGGTGAGGAGAAGAGAGGAGGGGGAGGAAAGGTGGCCACAAATTATCTAGGAACGTCTCCGAGGAGTTCGCTGTTTGAAAGGAGGAGCTGCGTTATCAGAGAGCGTAGAGTATAGAGGAGCAGCTCCCCATATATTATTGATAGGAGGAGCGCCGACACCAAAGAAGGGAGCATCAAACGGTGTTTGAGCAGATCCTCCAGAGCGGATTCCCCCCCCCCCCCCCCCTCCCTGCTCCCCCGGGTCATCTGATCGTCTCAGCATCCACACAACAAACGGACGGAGACGAGAGAGAACACCAGTACCCATCAGCCCTCACTCTTATTCTAATCCACCATGTGGACATGAAAGATTCATGCAAACAGCTGATATCTGAGAGATCGACGGCGTCTGAAACCAACAAATAGATGAATAATCAGTGAAGCAGCATCATGGGGTAACATCGCAATTATGACATTTAATTCAGTTGTTAAACAAGCACTAAAAAGTTAAAAAAAAAGAAGCCATTCATGAGGAAACTCATAAAAATAAAGGAAACAAGGATTCTTTGTTTAATTATGGATTTTGAACTTAGAACATGTAGAAAACTTCCCTGTTTTTCCAGCGGAGGTGATGTTTAACCATGTCTGGAAGCTACACACACGTTGCTAGCAAGATTTGCTTTGTCAGGTATGGAAATAAATTAAAAATAAATACTGATACTGATTTTGATATCATGTTCCTGGTTTGGTTTTTCTTGAATTTCTAACCCTTAACACCTTAAAATTAAGACCATCTGTGGTTCCAGTGAATATAACAACGTTTAACGTTTTCATAGCAGGAACAAAATTCCAAGAAACTTCTCAAATATTTCATAATCCAGTTTGTTGTTGTCCATCTGCTCCAAAACAAAACACATATTCACTAAAGTGTGGCCAAAGTCAGTACAGCAGCCTGGTCTTCTTAAAATCACATTCAACACAATTAAACTGCATTTCAGGGGAAACACATCGTGGATCACGTTTGCTGTTGGCGTATATCGCAAATCAGTTTGGAAACTGTCCATGGAAGTCCACGTAGGGAGAAGGTCATAGAAGCTTTCATAAACCCGCATTGTATGAAAGTAGTTCCTCTGATGTGATAAACAGTGAGATGTTCAGATCCAGATCGAAGTATGAAACGATGAGTTGCTGTATCGCTTTTACTGATAATGAATGATAGGGGGGAAGAAGTAAAACCTTGTTACAGCAAGCCGATATCCGACTGCAGCCAAAGACGGAGACGAAAGACACAGACATGAAGACATTTCATCCGACGCTTATCGACGCTGCAGAAATCACAGTGACATCTAAACGGCCAACAGAACATCAAATCACCCGAGGAGAACGCTGATGGATTGATGTGTTTAATACTTGCAGTTAAGTCAAGGTCAGCATCAATCAGCTGCACACTAAAGTGGTAAAAGAACTATTGAAGGCCATTAAAGAGAAATAACACAAATGTAGAAATTCATTTCTAGTAATATAATTATGAAGGAGCATTTTCCAGGACCAATGTAAGGCTGCAATAACAGTGGATGTTGGACCACTAAAATACTTAATAGTATTGTTACAAAGAACCTTTAAATACAACTGACTTTTATCCAAATTAGGCTACAACACCAGTGATTACTAGACCAAACCAGAGCTAAAACACAAGAACATATTTGATTAAACGGGGCTAAAAGAACAAAAGAGCTTTGATCAAACTGGCTAGTACAAAAAAGAATATTAAACCCAAAAGAATAGGCTACAATATTTGTGGATATTGGACTAAAGCAAAAAAAAAGCTAAAACACAAGAGTCTTGGATTAAACTGGAAATACATTTACAGTGAATATTAGACCAAACCAAAAATATCAGTGTAAACTGGACCAAACCAGAGATAAAAAAACAGTGTAAACTGGACCAAACCAAATCTAAAACATCAGGGTATACTGGACCAAACCAAAGATGAAACAACGGTGTAAACTGGACCAAACCAAATCTAAAACATCAGTGTAAACTGGACCAAACCAAATCTAAAACACCAGTGTATACTGGATCAAACCAGATCTAAAAGAAAGCAATGTGATCTGCTGTCATGAGGGGTTTGAGAGTGTGTATGCAAATGAAGAGTGAGGACTTTGAAAGGTGATAGTGAAAACACGCCGAGTGAGGTGGATGAAGACCACGTTGAACCTCGGAGAAACCAGACGACGGGGTGAGAATCGACTGTGACAGTAATGAGGTTCCCATTTAAGGTCAGCAATCAGTTAATTGGACGTTTTTCAGCAGGTTGTCATCGCCTCCTTTCAGCGCCGCTGTTTTTCTCCTGCGGTATCAATGCAGGCAGGTGAAAAAGACTTTGTCTAATTAAAAAAAAACAAGACGGAGGGAGATATCTCACCGCTTTAATAACCCGACTGTGTTGTGGATTAGAAGAGTCAAAGTCATGACAGCGAACACGAAGAGACAAAGTTGCAATCACACTGTCTCACATAGATCGTCGGAAACAAGTGGGATTTTTGCAACCAGTGAAGGAAGTGACCATATTTGGACTGTGGAGGAGCGACGGGTGGATCTGATGAACACATGCAGCAGAGAGGCACCCAAATCTGGATCCATGTGGATTATGGTGTGAAGCTGATAACAAAGTTAGTTTCATGATTCAAGGTCAACTGTATAGCTAAGTGCTCAAGTCATCTTAGTAGCTAACTGCGTCGCTAGTGTGGTAGCGACTGGGAAGGGAGGGGGGAGGGCTGGTTGTTGGACAGTGTGTGTTTTGTGTTTTGATGCATTTGTGACTCGAAAACAAGACAAACCGGAGGAAACGTGGTTTTGCTTCGACTTGCAGCCACGAGAGATGAAGTGTTGTAACTCCTCTGCAGATATTTCATAATCTGTGATTCAGTGTTTGTTTCTGCAAACAGCCCAGAACAACACACACACACACACACACACACACACACACTGAGGATGTCAGAGAGAGGAATCACAAGTCTGACAACATATTCTTTATTATTTATGATTCTGCATGTGGATCTTTGTTCTTTGTTTGAATCCTATTTACTTGTGAGACTGTTGGTCAGACTAAACAAGCGACTGAAACAATGTTTAAGATTTTAAAGACTAATGGATGTGTCTGTCTGTGTGTGTGTGTCTGTGTGTGTGTGTGTGTGTGTGTGTGTGTGTGTGGCGTAAATCAAAGCAACAAGCCGCCGCGGTCGCTGCAGGAAGGAAGGAGGATACGACGTGAAGGACGAAGCGACAGCTGTAATAAATCCTCTGGGAGGCTTTTCTCTCCCCGGTGTTCGTGTCGGCTGGACTCATCAGGTCAGATCGATTCCTCCGTCCCACCGACTCTCATTCAAGCTTAGACTCGTATTAACGACTAAAAAAAACATTCTCTGACTGCACCAAACTTTGACAGCTGTGAAGAATCCTTCACACGCTGTCGTGTGTGTGTTTGGCATCTTCAGAGGGTGAATTAGCTTGTTAAAATAACAGGAAGTGATGGATTATGGGTGTGAGGACATCAGTCTGCATGTGTGACATGTTTCCATTCATGTTTAGGTGCATTTTGAACATGAATGGAAAAGACTATGTATAAGGTGCAGGTTCTTGGTTTGGGGGGACCTGATTGGTCCACATGATCGGTTAAGCAGCTGATGGTTTTCGACTCAGTGGAGAAAACCGACTTATACAGACAAACGTAGCATTCTATGGTTTTAAAAGGAGAAGAAAACAACGTTCTTATAGAAACTACAACGACGTGTTCAGAGACTCGTCTTCATCGCAAACCGGCAATATTATAATAAATAGTTTGCTGTTCCGACATCCACATGAACTTTATAGAAAGAAAGAACTAAAAATACACTCTATTATCAATCCAGACCTATCCTGATCCCTGTAATTAAATCATTCCTCATCCTCACCTTTCAACATCCGAGAGGAGTTTGATTATCTGTGATCCCGGCATACTGCTGGGTGAAGTCATAAACTCATCACAGCTGAGTGGTGTTGTGACAGCGGTGAGCCCATGCGCTCAAACTCCTCCATTGTTGCTTCCTCCCGAACGTCGTTAGAACTTCAACGGAGCGGCGACGTCTGGCTGACATCTTAATAATCAGAATATTAATTACAATGTAAAGATGCCAGCGTGCCCTTCTGGTAATTGGGCTTCTGATCAGCCGCCGAGACGATGCGTTGATAAGACGTAACGCAGCGACAATTTTGACTTAACATGAAGAAAAAGAGAAAGAGAGGAAGACAAGAGAGGAAGACAAGAGCTGCAGACGGAGATGGGAGGAATGCACACAGACACCTCTGTCCAAACCAGACGGCAACCTCCTGGTCTGAACAGTGAAACCAACCTTAAAGGTGCATTCTCACTGCTGGCCATCAGGGGGCGACTCCTCTCCAATTCTATAGAAGTCTATGAGAAAATGAGTCCTACTGCTCTCTAGATTTTTTTTTATCTCAGTAAACATTGTAAATATGAGTTTATAGTTAAGTTTCAAGTCTTCTTCAATCCAGCATGATGTTCATTTAGTACATTGATGGTCCATTTAGAGTCCACCAGACTAGAAAGCAGGGGATGCTTTAGGGGCGGGGCTTCCTGCTGATTGACAGGTCACTACCACGGAGTCATCAGTTTAAGTCGAACGATTATTTCACCTGCTTTGAACCACAAACAATAGAAAATGCATAATAATAAATAAGTTATTTCCCCCAGAATAATGCTGCAAATATACTTTTTAAAGATGACCAGAGGTTTTAAATATGGTTTTAGTATGAATTAAAGTTCTTGTTGGTGATTGTGTAACATCAACAACAAAGTCCACAGTTGGATAGGAAGGTAAAACACACACACACACACACACACACACACACACACACACACACACACAGAGCCATTAGCGGCGCTAGGTGCCGGCTGAGGTGTCAGACAGCCAGATGAGGTCCGAGCCGCTCTCGTGGCTTCCCGCCTCATTTCCAACCATTACCGAGCCGAGGGACGGAGGCCCAGAAAGCTCATTTGGCTCCATTAGAGCGCCGCAGCGCCCTGTCCAATCACAAACAGCCAAATCGGTCCAGGTGTCAACGCTGCTCGTCACATTCATTCTGCGGTGCGTGATGAATGGATGGATGCCGCCGATTCAAAGTCTGACTGACAGATTTCATGTTGCAGATGCTGATGATTGGTTGGTAAATGATCACAAGACAGGAAGTAAATAGAATAAATTAAATAATTAGAGGGTGAATATACACACACCATTCTGCTGCATGTTGTTAATGAAAAAGTCTGTTTCACTCTCCAGTCTTTTAATGGAAGCGAGCCCCTCTAACGCGACATTAAAACTGCTCTTCTTATCAGACGTTAGGAACGAGCGCTCGTGGTGTCGAGGCACAAAAGAGCCACAGACACTCTGAGGGGCTGAGACGCATCTGGCAGTGTTTTAAATATTCCATTATAGGAGCCATTAGGATGATTACAGCTCAGCCTCTCTAACTGATCTCACTGTGAATCCCTTGTTTTTTTGTTCCAACGCCACAGACGACCGTTTTTATTCGGCCCAGAATGGCAGCGCTAACGCTGAAGGCGAGGAATGGATTTAACAGGAGGGTATCTTACAAACGGCGAAGTGGAAGTGGTCCGAGAGCCCGTTCGGTCCCCTTTCTGTGTGCTGTTTTGTGTTGGGGGGTGATGAAGAGAACCAGAGAGAGCCCACGTTGTGCAGATGTTACATCTGATCTCAACCGCATGAAAAAATCAAATGAAAAAGGCATATCTGTATTTGCTCTCTCGGAAAAGAGCAACCCGTCCTATTAATACAAACACGCACACATGCACACATGCACACACACACACACACACACACACACACACACACACACACACACACACACACCTGCTGTATGCACTGATAAATGTCAGGCTTTCCTTTCTGTGGACAAAAAAATTATAATAAGTGTAGCATTTGTATAACCAGGAGGAAGATGGAGGAGATCCCAAGAAAGCATCTTCTCATAGTCTCTCTCTCTCGCTGCAGAATAAAATGGTCACCCAATGGTCCAAATACTCGACCAGGTGAAGATGTTGATGGTCACGTCAGACCATAAACACACACAGCACCGCACAATGAACGTCATTGCAAATTATGTTTCCAGGGAAACTCATTATGACTTGTGCTTGTTCTCGATGTATCGCAAAGAGTCTGTGGAAATCTGCATGGGGGCAGGTCTGCATGGGGAGCAGGTCTGTGTGGTGGACCAGGTCTGGGTGGTGAGCAGGTCTGGGTGGTGGACTGGTGATGCTAGTGTTCCCAAGTAGATTCTTAGTCATTGTAATGTATATAATTATGTTGCCTAAAGCTAACTATGTGGTTTTGTTACTTAAAGCTCACTATGTAGTTGTGTTATCTAAAGCTAACTATGTGGTTTTGTTACTTAAAGCTCACTATGTAGTTTTGTTATCTAAAGCTAACTATGTAGTTTTGTTATCTAAAGCTACCTATATAGTTTTGTTATCTAAAGCTAACTAAAGTTTTGTTATCTAAAGCTTACTATATGGGCCATTCTACCGAATTCGTGCAAATTCCAGAGTTGGAAACTCATTTTCAAAAGTTATTTTTTTCCAAAAACTTTGTCCATACATATATTGTACCATATTTCTATGGTACATATCTAGTAAAGGCACAGTCAAATTTTATATATCAATGTCTGCCTGTTCTTGAAATGTTTTTCCGCGGCTGAAATGTGTCACTACCGAAACACAGCAACACACTGCAATAAAAACCATTATATTAATCTGTTAATATTTTGTGTCCATACACCCTCTAAAGAATAATTTTAGTAATTTATTATGAAGGGTTTTACAACTAAATCAATTAAAATGATTTTTTAAACAAATTTCAAAGTTTATTTTCTAATACTCATCAAAATTTAAATGCAATCTTTTTTGTAAAATGAATTACACTGATCATAGAGATCTCAGAGTTAATTAGTTATTACATTGAATGTACATTTAACCAATAGTTATCATAAAATGTTATAAATAACATTTTATGAATTAAGAATTGAGTCATTAAATTTAATGACTCAATTCTTATTTTATTTGACAAAACACTCAGTGTTACGGTAGTGACCGCACTGTTACGGTAGTGACCGCACTGTTACGGTAGTGACTGCACTGTTTTGGTCGTTTGGTCTTTTTTGTAAAATGAATTACACTGATCATAGAGATCTCAGAGTTAATTAGTTATTACATTGAATGTACATTTAACCAATAGTTATCATAAAATGTTATAAATAACATTTTATGTTATAAATAACATTTTATGAATTAAGAATTGAGTCATTAAATTTAATGACTCAATTCTTATTTTATTTGACAAAACACTCAGTGTTACGGTAGTGACCGCACTGTTACGGTAGTGACCGCACTGTTACGGTAGTGACTGCACTGTTTTGGTCGTGACCACAGTATTTTGTTTGCAAGGTTGTATTATATCCCCTCAACCTTATTGCTTAATACTAACTCATAACCTGCCTTACAACGTGAATTTTACAAACACAAATGTTTATAATCCATAAAATGAGGTCATTTACTATTGAAGAGCCATTTATTTTACATTACTTCAACAGAGCAGCGCATCTACTGCAACATGACATTAAAAGATCTAAAACAAATATACACACAGCAGAAAGTGTTTTGTGCTTGAAAGTGCATTAAAGTACAAAAACATAAAGTAGAGCTCCAGAAAGGGTCTTTCAAGGGTCTTTATTTTTCTGTGGTCACGCATTCCAGAACGTCTCTTATTAGTCTCACTAGAAGTGCGTGGAAGGTGAGGAGGCGTGGGAGAAGACATGGGAGAAGGCGTGGCAGAAGGCGTGGCAGAGGGTGTGGGAGGTGGCGTGGAAGCCGTGCACAATCTCACCATCTCTCTTTGACTTTTCACCAATACCCTGTGATGTTGCTGTCTTTTTCGCCATGATCTTCTGACATTCCTTTACTCCCTGAGATAAATCACTGATAGATTTGACCTTTCCTTCATCCTTTAATTTCTTGTTTCGTTCTCTTTCCTTCTTTAAATATTCTTCGTACTTCTCTGGGTCTTCCCTCAATCTTTTTCTGTATTCTCTCACCCTCTCTGCTCCACTCTTTGTATGTTCTTTTGGCATTGCTGCTTGCTTTCTCCCAGTTTAGCTGTATAATGTCAAATATAAATCAGCATTATCTTCATGTTTTATCATATCATACATTATTTAGCACTTTAGAATGAAATGTGCTTTACAAATCAAATATTATATAATAATAATATTATTATTATGTTTTAAAAGTATAATGTAATAATAATGATCAAACATTGCCTTAAATATGTGGAACATTGCATGTTTTCACTACCATAATGATTATGTTACAACCGTAACGTTACAATTTGTTACGGTTGTGACTGTTGCAGTTGTGACATTTTTAGCTAATTCCTAGGATAACTCAAACATGCTAACAAGTAAATGGCTAGCAACAGATGTTTGAACAGTTGTACACACAACAAAACACAATATTTTGATTTGAGCCCCCAAAAGTGTATTTACTTGCAGATAATATGTGTACGGTTGTGACAGTTATTAATGTAACATACTGATTTTCAGACTTTGGAACACATTTACTTAAAAATGATGAGAGGTAATCACTCACCATGCAGCCATGAGGGACAGGGATGCAGTGTCCCTTCCTGGTCAGAAATCCTGGGGTGTGGCTAAATCCAGGCTCCACCCATGTGGTAAAATGACTCGTGTTACGGTTGTGACATGAAAGTGTGGGACAGCATTTTTTAAAGCTTGTTTTGTAATTTAAAAAAAAACTTCAAAATGAATCTAAATATTTTACATTCTGTTTCAAATAAACCAAAGATATATTTTAAAATACACCATTGGAAAAAATGACAAAATTCTTTTAAGTATTATTTTCATGGATTGAAATTTAGGGTTTAGAGATTGGGACAACTTCTTCCCAATAGAAAGTACCTAGGAAGGTAGCATAAATGATGATTTTGTATATATTTAGCTTAATTACTATCTAGTGACAGTCTTGTGTTTAACTAGATCATAACATAATCTTAGTAAATATTGAAGGTCTGAATTCTTAATTGTTTTGTTAAATAGTTTTTTTATTGTGGGACAGCAATTTGCACGAATTCGGTAGAATTGCCCATATAGTTGTGTTATCTAAAGCTAATAGTTTTGTTATCTAAAGCTAACTATATAGTTTTGTTATCTAAAGCTAACTATATAGTTTTGTTATCTAAAGCTAACTAAAGTTTTGATATCTAAAGCTAACTATGTAATTTTGTTATCTAAAGCTAACTATGTAGTTTTGTTATCTAAAGCTAACTATGTAGTTTTGTTATCTAAAGCTAACTATGTAGTTTTGTTATCTAAAGCTAACTATGCAGTTTTGTTATCTAAAGCTAACTATGTAGTTTTGTTATCTAAAGCTAACTATGTAGTTTTGTTATCTAAAGCTAACTATATCGTTTTGTTGCCTAAAGCTAACTATGTAGTTTTGTTATCTAAAGCTAACTATGTAGTTGTGTTGCCTAAAGCTAACTATATAGTTGTGTTGCCTAAAGATAACTATGTAGTTTTGTTATCTAAAGCTAACTATATAGTTTTGTTGCCTAAAGCTAACTATATAGTTTTGCATATTATTTGTTTTGTATGTTAAAAAAAACTGTTTTTTAAAAAAAAATGCAAAGGTTCGGTCCTGAAAAAAAAAAGTTGTTTTTCTTTGGCAGCTAACCGTCACCTCCACTTCCTGTTAAATGGCCGACAGTGAAAACACGTAGTTTAATTTGCTGCTCTAGCGGTGATGAATAATTAGAGATCATCAGGCCAGAGGGATTGCTTTTGAGCCCTGCAATAATGCAGATTCTCTCTCTCTCTCTCTCTCTCTCTTCATTTCCTCATGGTCTCTCTCCCTCTTGGTGTCGGTGACATTTGAGTTTAGTCTGCAGCTCCACTACAACTCTCGCCTTCCCTCTTTTCTTTCTTTCTTTCTTTCTTTCTTTCTTTCTTGAGATAAACAACCAGCCGAAACCAGCTCAGACACATTTTCATGGTTTTCATACTTTCTTCCTCCTTTGGCAACATCTATTTTCCTCATTACACCCTCCGTCCTGCTTCTCCTCTCTTTGCATCTTTTCTCTCCTCCTCCTCCTCGGCTGTTCCGTCTCTGCGCCACTCGCCCTCTGCTCCATCGCCGCCACACTTTTTAATGAGCTCGCTGCCTAAACCGACCGCCAGCCCGCCGGAACGCAGTCGCAGGCAAAAACCTTAAATAAGCCGTCATCATCGCAGATGAACTCGTTCTCACCCAACAAACACACACACACACACAAACAGGAAAATGCTACTGAAGGTAAGCAAGTGTTATTATTGTGTTTTTTGACCAAGTTGCTGAATTGCACACACACACACACACACACACACACACACACACTCACACACACTACATTCTTGTGTCATAGTTATAGCCTGCAGTTAGCCCCATGTGGTTGTCGTTTTCTATCTTAAGTAGCTTTGTGTCTTTATTGTTGTTTTTTGTCTGTCTGTAGTTGTTTTGTGTCCATTTGTAGTTTTATTCTATAGTTCTTTTTCATAGTCATAGTGAGTCTCCTTGTGTGTCTTTAATTGTTTTGTGTCTCTATAGTAGTTTTGGTCTGTTGGTCGTTGTTCTATTCATCATCCCGAGTTTCCAAAACACACAAAAAAAACAGTGCTTTTTTTCAGCAGCAGCACAGCAGCAACAAAATCATCTCTCCGTGCAGAAAACATGTCCGACATTAAATATTCCACATCAGGGAAATAATCTTTGACCTTTCAATAAATCTGCCTCACCCCTTTGTCTGTACACGTCTGCCCATTTCTACACTTAACCAAGTCCACCTCCACAATCCATTTCTATCCCCCCCCATTAGCCTATCTCACCCTCAGCCTTCATATATATATAGTGCTTTCATCACTTTGACCTCTCCATCATGTCTGTGACCTCCACATAAGTGATTTCCACCACTTATATCTTTCTGCTCATCTCTCCAACAGTCTGTTCCACCCTTGGATCTGCCCTCTCAACCCTCCTCTCTGCCTCTTTCCAGGGGTCAGAGGTCAGGCATCCGGAGGAGAGAGTGTTTGCTTTGGGATTTGACGGTCGGCCTAGACAAGAAATGAGACGACAAAGATTGTCCAGATAGTGTGAACACACTGAAGAAGTTCACCATCTGAAGTGCCGACAACATGGCCGCCGCCGCTGCCACCTCCTCCTCACAGCACAACGAGCCGATGACACAACCAGAGAAACGAGGCGACAGTGGCAGTTGGAAGTAAAATTAGCAGAGAGAGTGGAGCGGTCCCTCTGAAACAAGTGTGCTGGCTGGTCTTTAAATGTCATGTTTTTGTATTTATGTATTCTTCATGTGACTAATATAGTTGACATGTCTCTAAGGACCATGCTGGTTTCTGTTTACTGACTCCTCTCTCTTCTTTCTTTCTTTCTTTCTTTCTTTCAGTCTCCTCCCTGTAATCTCATCATTCTGTTCCCATGCCATCTTGTTATCCCCCAACGCTTCGCCGGCATCCATGTGAGGCGTCGTCAACGGAGAGCAACGCAGGTTTCCCTCCGTGTGTGTGTTTTCAGGGTTCATCACGACAGCAGCAGGACACTGGGAGCACTGGTGCATTCCCACTATCTCTCTACGCTGCACAGCAGGAGAAGCAGTCGGATAGAAAACACACACACACACACACACGTATCAACTACAGTTGATAAGGATTCATTTTCAAGGTGAATATTAAAGATTGATATCAGACATGTAATGTTTGATAACACGCTGTGGCACATCAAAGGAAACAACTTCTCTGTATCAGGACATCATCCAGCATTTGTAGCTGTGGAGTTCTGACCGAGCTGCGTTATTGGACGCACTGAAGTGAGACGAGATGCAAGCAGCCGGCTCAGCCGTGGGACAAGTAACACCTCCACCCGTCCACCCTGACCTGCTGCCTAACAAGCACCACGATCACCCTGATCACGTCACTGACCACACAAGAAGTCGCCTTGAATCTGCGTTTCCAGTCTACTTCCTGTCGGTCGCCGTGACTCCTCCTCTACCTCGTCGTCTCCCGCTGCTCTTTGTTTTACAGCTCTCAGCTGTGACACTCTCTCCATAAAACGCTCTAGTCTGGTAATATTAGTCATTAAATAACATTTAACATAAAAACTTAATGGGTATAAACATTAATATTTGATTGTAATATCATTTTAATATCATCCACCTTTACTTGTCCTTCTCCGGCTCTGGAACTAATTTCCCTTCCTTCCTGCTATAATGGTTCATGTGCTCCTTTCTACGTTTGCCTTTAAGGCCCGTTGGAACCAGATGAGCTTTTCTGAGGAATAGTCGCTTTTACCTCCTGAAGCTGCTCTCAGACGGGATTAGCTTCCTCCAGGCTGGAGGGAGGGAACACTCATTATTACTTCATCTGTTTGTTCACGTTAATGGTATTCCTAATATCCGCCCCGTTTGACCAAAGTATTCATCTCAGCTGTGCTGGTTGGATCAGGACCTCGGCTCATGTCAACAGGGCCCATTATAATGTAAAATATCTGCACATTAACGCGGAGACATTACTTTAATTACTATACAACAAACCGCAGCCTCTGAATCATACACGGTGAACTACAACAGAACTAGAACCTCCGGCTGACCATATTTGGACTGTGGAGGAGCGACAGGTGGATCAGCACACCGAGCAGCAACTTTACTGGATCTGGATCCATGTGGATTCTGGTGTGAAGCTGCTAACAAAGTTAGCTTCATAATTCAAGGTCAACTCTACAGCTAAGTGTTAAAGTCATCTTAGTAGCTAACTGCATTGGTAGCGTGGTAGCGACCTGTCAATCAGCAGGTAGCCCCGCCCCCTAAAGCATCCCCTGCTTTCTGGTCTGTTGGACTCTAAATGGACCATAATGTACTAAATGAACATCATGCTGGATTGAAGAAGACTTGAAACTAGAGATTGAGACCATGAACTCATGTTTACAATGTTTACTGAGATAATACATCAAGAGAGAAGTAGGACTATTTTCTCATAGACTTCTATACAATCAGAGAGTCGCCCCCTGCTGGCTGGCAGAGGGAGTGCTGCTGTGATGACGTCTCCGTTCTGATCAGTTTGCCTGTTTGTTGTTCTTCCTTTATAAACACCAGTAGATGTGTGGGGAATGTCTACGTATCTTTTATACATCTGAAACCTTGACTATTTTAATCACTGAAAAAGGGACGTTTGCAGCAACTCGGATGTCTGGAAAAAGACTGCATGTTGCTGCTGAGAAACGTTGTTCATTTGAAACATAGCATTTTTCTAATATTTCTATCTGCAGTTATTTAGCAGATCTATTCTCACAACCAGAAAAGGAGGAAAATATACCCAAGTGTTATTTCTTTTTCCCTCCTCTTCATCCTCCCACTGCCTCGTTCTGTCCCAATTCCCTCGCTCTGACCTTGAAATGAGCAAAGCACCTCGGACGGATGAGGCCACGCTGATGGGAAACGGAATTGAAATGTTATGGAGTTCAAATGTAGAGGATAGGAAACGAGGAGAAATGAGGAGGAGAGGAAGGAGTAGAGGAGGTTGAGGAAGTAACGTCGGGAGGAAAGGTTAAAAGGAAACGAGAACAAAGACAATCATGAAAAAGCCGTAACTTGTCACTAAATGTCTCTTGTTGTTTGACCGACCAACTAAAAGTCAAAGATAACACCTGACTGTCATGAACGACGAGCCCAAGCAGCAGCAGCATGAATCAGACGATGTTTGGCATTTTGTCTTGATAAATAATGAACAGATTAAAGAAATACATCTTTGTGGCGTCTCGGAGAGATGACGGTGATAAACGTCTCGGGGAACAACAACATCGCCCAGTTTTTGATGACAGAGAAGCAAAGAACACAAAAGAAAAACAGCATCCATTTCCTCTCGACAGCGTGGAGGGAAGAGGAAGAAAACCATTTGGAGTAATGTGACAACTAAAGTAAGGCACGAGGTTTTACAGTAGAAAGAAAACTCTGGAATAACGAGGCTGCTCAGGCCGAACGCAGCTTTTTTCCCCATCCTTCCCCGTTCACAAAAGCCTTCGTCACCGCCGCCGCTCTGAAGCCGAGAGAGTAATGGTATGTGTGAACACGGCCGGGACGCCGTCGATAGATGAAAAAAGAGCCGGCATGACGGATGAACGTTTTCACAGTGGCTGCTAACGTTGTCAGGGAAACGTCACAACCACGTGTTTGTTGTACGAATGTTTGTCAGGTTTCCTCCGGGGACGAGATTCCTGCAAGAAACAGAGGCTCAGAGAGTATATATATATATATATATATATATATATATATATATATATATATATATATATACATTTGTCGGACTTTCACCAAGGAGACCACTGTTCGTGTCCCGTCCGAACCCAAAAGTCGGCGTTACAATTGTGCTTATTGTGGTACGTCGTTACGCTAGTTATGTTACGTTTTTTTCTACTTTTATCGCAACTATCCAACCAATGGTTTCTTCTCTCTTCACATTGAGCATATCTGTGTTTAGCAGAAACACTGACGTCATGTAAATGTTGCATTTCCTGATTAATGCTTTATTTATTTTTTATTTTGCTAACCAACGATCTTTACTGGAATCTGAATCATTAAAGCCGACCAATCACAGCTCACACATGTGGCGTCTCCACAGACTCCCCCGTTAAAGTGATTAACGCCTGAATTATTGTTGTTATTTTATTTCTGGAAGACTTCAGCAAACTGTCAACTTGACATAACCGTCAGCTTCACTCAAGTTCTATATATACAATCAAAGACTTTCTGTTCTTGGCCTTTCAGCGCTGTGAAGGAAACATGGAGATATGTATTTAGATGTTGGAGAGAACAATAAATAGCGACTGATTTCTGACAAACAAACTATTTACTTTGTAGATGTAAAACAAATGACAAGCTATTGTCACTGGTTACGCAAATTTGTTTTTGTAAACAAAAATGCATTTGACAGCACTGATGTCCTGCCAACAGTAGTTACATCTGTTTTTATTTCATGAATACTTATCTTAAGATCTCACTTTTCCAAAATGGTGGAAGTAAACACAGCTTTGATTTCAGTTAGTCTTTCATTATTATTTAATTTCTGCAACACATTTAAACCTCCCGATCAAACGCAGCACATCCAGCGGTTTGTTAGATGCTACGTGAAGTGTTATGATAGCGAGGGGTGCGTCTCGACAACACACGGAGACGTGAGCTAGAAATGTCAAAAACAGGGAATTCAAATCCAGAGCTGCCATTCTTTGCCGTGTACAGATGGATTATTGATCCCGTTGATTTTCATGATTGTCGACGCTTCATATGTTTTAATCTGCCAGTTAATGCCAGTTAATTATTGCGTATGTAAGCATGCTAACATGCTCTCAATTACTTTTTTTCATGAATCAATGTTATTGGTCCTCTACATCTGTCTGTGGATTTTTAACAAATATCTAACCAATTCAAAGATATTAAAAAGAGGTTGTGACCGAATATTGTAACTGCATCAGATCCTCAAACTGTCGGTAAACCCTCACGTTTTCACCACATCTCCTTCTTGAATAAAGTGTCACAGTGACGTCAGAGGAAGGGTTTCAGAATTAATCTGCTCGGAGGATTCGACTCCAAGGGTCAGGGATGGGGCCTCATGTGGCATGATCCCCCCGTGGGATCTGTCCTCGGTATGGGAGGATCCCCCGGTGGGGCCTGTTCTTGGAATGGGAGGATCCCCGGTGGGACCTGTTCTTGGAATGGGAGGATCCCCTGGTGGGACCTGTCCTAGGTATGGGAGGATCCCCAGGTGGGACCTGTCCTTGGTATGGGAGGATCCCCCGGTGGGACCTGTCCTCGGTATGGGAGGATCCCCGGGTGGGACCTGTCCTCGGTATGGGAGGATCCCCGGGTGGGACCTGTCCTCGATATGGGAGGATCCCCCGGTGGGAACTTTCATTGGTATGGGAGGATCCCCTAGTGGGACCTGTACTCAGTATGTGAGGATCCCCCGGTGGGACCTATCCTTGGTATGGGAGGATCCACTGGTGGGACCTATCCTTGGTATGGGAGGAACCCCCGGTGGGACCTGTCCCTGGTGCTGGCTAGCCCTCTGTGTGGGAGCATCCCCCAGTGGGCCCGGAGTGAAGGTCTTTCGTGGCTCCGACTGTGACCCTTTCTTGAGTCACTGGAGTGAGAAGATGTTGGTTTTATTATCTCACGTACTAAAGTCAGAAGTAAAAAGAACAAACGAGAGCACGAGGCGGAGTGATAAAGGTTTCAGCTTGATTCAAGGTTTTATCTCCGTAGCCTTTCTTTGGATGATCTCAGGGAACAGGGAAAACCAGGAGGATCCGTGGGAACATGTGAGGATCAAGGATTTGTACTTTGTAAAACAAAGACCATTTAGAACAGAATGATGCTTAAAAAAAACACATGAAGACGTTTAGACCAAAGGTTTGTCCTAGAAACCTCCACTGTCCTGCTCCTCTGTTTGTATGATGTAACACCTCCGTGGTTGTTTTTTTCTGCTCGGCAGACAGCGAACTCTCCGTGCTCCTCAAAAAACAGGTCAGGAGTCTGGAATCCCAGACAAACCTGGAAACCCGTCTAGCTCCAGTCCCCAGGAGGATGTCCCCTTGTAGGAGGACCAGACCAGGTAAACGAGGCGTCCCTTAAGGATGAAGATCTGCTGACATTTCGCTCCTTTGTCTCCGGCTATATTTATCTACCTCCCTTTGGCTTTCTCTCTGTCTGCACCTCAAACTGTGATTGGACGGTACCGCCCTGTTGTCATGGTGACCTCTCGCTTCCAAAACTTTTCCAGAAGAAGCTAAATTCTTTGGTAGATTGTTCAGGCGTCCACATAGTTTTGGTTATGAAGCATTTCTACATTTTCTCACTTTGTGCTTCTTTTTTTCATCTGTTCTTACTTCAGGTTTTCTCTCCATCACAACTCTTCATTTCTCTCTCTCTCTCTCTCTCTCTCTCTCTCTCCCCCCCTGACTCAGCAGTGTTTCTCAGGCTAATAACGGAACCAGCCAGTCAAATTAATTATTGCTGGCCCTGCAGCACTCACACCTCCAACACACACACACACACACACACACACACACACACACACACACACACACACACAGTATTTCGCAGACGGCTGAGGAGGCAAATCCGGATATTAAACAGCTTTGGGCGACTTGAGTTGAACGAGACCCGTATTCTTTTTTGGGGCCTTAAAGGACAGTTCCACCCTAAAACTTTAACACCACTAAAATAGCTTCAAACTCTCTCTCACTCACACACACACACACACACACACACACACACACACACACACACTGAAAGCAGATCATGCTTCAGAGGATCCAACAACAGGATTTTCAGCTACAAAGCCATGTTTTTGAGCCGGAGTCCCAAAGTGTCTTTTTTCCTAACTAAGAGGTTTTGTTGCCTTCAGTCAACTGTCCATTCTTTTTTTCATTTAACTTATTTAAATGTTTTACTGGTGGCTAGGGGCATGGCTCAGGTGAGTGTGAGTCGACAATGACGACTTTCCTTGATGGTAAAAATGTTTTTCCTTCTTCTTCTATTTGGCTTTGGCAAGAGTTTGATTGACAGGCGGTTCATTCAATCCCCTGTCAAGTCTTTTTTTTTTTTTTTAACAAGCCATCTGGAGGGTCAAAATAACTAATGCATTGTATCCCATTACAGCATCATAACATATGAGGCTTTAAATCACCATCATGGCTAATGAGTTGCAGGGAGCCAGACTAATTTAGGAAATAGATGACACTCCATGGGAATACGAGGAATACATATCAACTGAATATGACCGTACTGAAATGTGCTGAATCATCTTGAGAGGCAACGTTTCACATCACTAATTGTGGAAGTCACTTCATCTTTCCATGTTTGAGTAAAACCAGCTGGATGGTTAAATCTTAAACAACACACTCAACATCTGGGATGTGGAGTAGGTTTTTTAAGATGAAATAATATCAGAGACTAAACTATTCTTTAGTTTATCACTTCTGAGCATTGAAATACAACTATTTAAAAACATGTGAAAGGGACATCCCACAGTCTTGATTTAATTTGGTAGGAAGTAGGAAGTGAAGGCTCTGTGCTCGACTGAACAAAAACCGACTGTAAATCCAGTCCATGCGCTTGGAAACCAAGTGACACCCAGGCGTGACACCCGGATGTGTGAAAGTTTGAAAGCGATGAAAGTTTGCAGACCTTGTCGAGCCAGAAGTCTCAGATAAAGCGGCGGCGCCTGGAGCCTGAAGCCTGAAGCCTGAAGCAGAAGGAGAGTTAGAAGGACGGGCACTGCCAGCCTGCCAGCATCGTGACAATAATATCCCACTTCACACATTTGTGATGGGTGCACTGATGCACAAATGTACTGTTAGAGGTGTGTGTGTGTGTGTGTGTGTGTGTGTGTGTGTGTGTGTAGCTCTAACCAAACTACAGACGTTCAACCTTGGCTATCCTTTCCATCTCCACACATCAAACCCCTCAAGGATATTAATAATGTTGTGCGTGTGTGTGTGTGTGTGTGTGTGTGCGTGTGTGTGATGATGTAAGGCGGCGTCCTGGGTCTCGCTGTCATCCATCCAGGGGACGGCGAGCAGCAGTCGCTGAGCTTTCACAGCAGCATAACGGCATTAATATCTTGGGATTTTTTTTTTTTCTAAGGGGATCGTTGTACAAAGTGTTCCCCTCCAAAATAAAAGTATCAGTCGTGCTACAGAATGAAGTGATGAATCCCATCGCAGACACTCATTGAGAGTTATGGATCACCTGCACATGTTCTATCAGAAGAATGTAATATTGAGTGGTGAATTACAAGAGGATGTTTCTCCCTCCAAAATTGATTTTGAGAAAGTTGCTGTTTGAACTAATAAAACGTGGCTCTTATAGCGATGCTCGTGGTGTGACTCAAGGGACAGACTGATGAAATATGCAGCAAACTATTGAATGGATTGCCGATCATGTATTATAGACGCTCGTGGTGTTCAGAAGATGAACACTAATGACTTTGGTGGACGCTTCTCTTATCGAATACCACTAACAGGTTAAAGATCCCACGTAGACCCGGGTAGACCAGATATCCTGGTATATTTATGGACTCAGAGCTGAACTTCAACAGTCACATGAAGACCATAACTAAATGGGCCAATGATTACCTTAAAAACAGAGCAATAATTAAGGGTTTCTTGTCAAAAAAAGACACATAAAAATGTGTTAAAGTGTTAATTTTCAGTAGGTTAGGTTATTTTAACGAGTCCAGACCAACAACAGGAACCTGGACCACATCACACCTGCCCTTAAACATCACACATCCTTAAATCACTGACTGGCCTCCCCGTTTGTAAAGGACAGACTTTAAAATCCTGTTACTGGTCTACGAGGCTCTGAACGGTCTCGGGGCTTAAATACATCTTAGTTTTAGAGTTACTTACTAGCATCCAGACCCCTCAGGTCATCAGGTTTATTCAGGGTTCAGGACCAGGATCATCTAGTTTCTATGCTCCCTGAACACCTGAGGTGTGAAGAAACGCTCGGCTCATTCAAAGTCGAGCTGCTTTCTCATAAATTATACATTTTTCTTACTTGTTTTATTGATTATATGTTTCTATTCAATATGAATTCTCAACTTATTTTAGTCTCCACAACTAATGTATTTCTCTGCCTCTGTAAAGCTCATTGAAGTGCTTTGTGTATGAATTCCTGACAGCTACGGATTCAGGACCACGGACAGCGACGGAGAAAACGCTGCAACCGACATCGAGTGAAACGGTGCAGAAAAAAGCGCCGCAATAAAAGTGTCACTTAAATCCCCCAGAAGTGAGAATCGTCAGCTTCACTACTTTGAAAGTATTTCTTCTCCTCAGAGGCAAAACAACCTGAAACTAAACTTTAATGTTGTTTCTTCTTCTCCCCATTTCAACCGTTTAGCTGAGGCTCCGTTCCAGAGTGACTGGGAAGTACCAGAACGCCACGTCTCCAGCAGCCACGCCGCCGCGTCCCGGGATGGGCGGGCGGGAAGAGAAATAAAACATGAGATAGACGAGGTCCGGGGAATTGAGTTGACACGCAGGGGATGTGATTCGGTAGGTGAATAAAGATGCACTGCTTCCACTCTTTTGGAGAGTTTTCAGCCTCTGATGAAGTTACGGAGAGAAACTTCAGAGTTTCTTCACTTAATAAGGTTACGGATGCAGATCGGGGACGAACCGCCGAACCTGAATGTGCAGCAAAGTGTCTCAGATAGAAGTTTTACATCAAAACTTCATCATGTTCCAGAGATAAAGTGGAAGAGTGAGTGATGACTGGAAATATATTATTTAATCTCCGTGGTGGATTAATAAAAGAAGAGTCCGCTTTATAACAGTTTCGATATAATTTACTGCCCATATTTCTTGATCAGTCAGACGTATTTTTTAGCGATGTCCCCGCGTTTCCACGTCCCGGGTCGTAGCCATTAAGTCGGCTAAGTTCAATGTCATCACGACTGATAGAAAAAGACAGTAAATGTACTTAAGTCTGTATAAAACTAGGATTCGTCTGTAAAACTGTCTTCTGCATGTCTGTAGGTCACAGGCGCTTGTTTGCTTGAGAATCGTTTGGATGAGATATGAAAAGATATTTGTTAATTGGCTTCTTGTTTTACAACGGTTGCATGAAGAAAACCTAAATATAAACTAAATGTGAAACAATGCACGCAAGAAAAAGACAAATTAAGCTGCAAGAGGTCTAAAAGTTGTGATGTTAGCCACACCACTAGGTGGCAGCACCTGTCTTTCGGCCTGTAGGTCAGATATATGGAGTCGGCTCCAACATTACTGGCCCATAATTGTATTCAGGATATCACAATAACAACTAGAACATAAAGTTTATAGTGCTTTTCTTAACTAAGTTTTTGTATACATTTCATTCACAAGGGGTTTGAACACTGGTCTCCAGGGTGAAAGTCCTATTTGTCTATCTCTCTTCGTACACCATCAGTTGCTGTCTAAAACGACATGGACGGGTTCACGCAGGATTACGGCGGAGTCGCGTCTCATCCGGCCCTTTAAGGGCGCCGCCGGGCGTCGAACACAGGACTTAACCTAACAGAGGTATGGATGTCTAAACCTAACTTCCCGTGGAGAGTCTCATTACCGGGTGAAAGACTTACGAGTGATAAGAGAAATAAGAACATGACCAAGTTTCTGTTACTTCTTGACTGGTATCACGGGGTTCGGTGTTCTTCAAACGGACGTATAATAAGTGACTGTGTTTGTGGAAACAGACGAATAGAGCAGAGCAGAGCAGAGCTGTCACATCAGCTTAGTGTCTGTGTCTGTGTGTGTGTGTGTGTGTGTGTGTGTGTGTGTGTGTGTGTGCGCTGCATGAACCATGCTGCACTAACGTGATTGAGACAAAGAAACATAATGATAACAACGTGTCTCCGCTGCTCTCGGCGGAGACGATACGATTGCGTTTGTGTAAAATGATGCCAACTCCTAATTGCATCAATGGATGATATTTGTCTTTGTGGAGTTAATGGATTTTTGCTTTTTTTCCAATTAGAGAGTGTTAATAAAGCCCCACAGCTGAATGGGGGGGGGGGTGTCGCTGCTGATTGGCTGGCTGAGGACGCAGTTTACACTCTTGTTACATGCATCAATGTCTTTTCTAAATAAACTCCCAACTTCACAGGAAGTTAAGTTTAGGCGGTAAAACTACTAAGCTGTTCTTTCAGCAAAAGAGTGTGTTTGATGTTAAATTAATTTCTCTCTTGATTTATTATCTTAGTAAACATTGTAAACATGAGTTTATGGTATCAATCTCTAGTTTCAAGTCTTCTTCAATCCAGCATGATGTTCATTTAGTACATTATGGTCCATTTAGAGTCCAACAGACCAGGAAGCAGGGGATGCTTTAGGGGCGGGGCTACCTGCTGATTGACAGGTCTGGGGGGTTTTCACTTCATGAAAGTCGTCGGTGTTTCCAGCCACAACATCAGGTCTTTAAGAGGTGTTTCATTATGCTGTTCATAATGTTTAACAACGGTTAGAATCACTTAATGTCAAGGTGATAATGAATCACGACGGGATGGAAAACACGGTGGAGATGAGTGACGGAGAGGATTCCTGTCTCTCGGCATTATCTTTATCGTTAATATCAGACACGCTCCTGCTTCCTTCATGTCTCCTGCTCCTGTTCACCTTAATCTGGGTTTTTGGCCAACGCTCCTCATTTCCATAATTCCTGTGATACTGCGTTGGGGGAGGGGGGGGGGGGGATATGTAAGACAAGTGGCTGCTCGTCTGTCACGATCACAGCTTTGAAATCCTGTGAAATTCTTTTTTATCTCCGGCAGCGTCCACCTCGTGAGCATGTGATTGGTGGAATAAGAGCATTAAGGTTCAAAGGAGGAAGGTTGTGCTGTTAGTATGCAAATCAGAGAGAAGCAACAAGGTCACATGACCTCCGTTTGAGACTCGTCTCTTTCTGCCTCGTTGGAAAACATCCAAAACTGAAAATGAGTTTCATTCAATATCACATTCAAAACATGCTGGTTTGAAGAAAATATGAACATCATTGAACACTCTCATTCTCAAGTTGCCATTTTTTCCTCCTTTATGAAAATAACATTCAATATTATTATCCTGTTTGATTGGATTCCATGCAGTTGTAAGCTCTAAAGCCAACTAGGTAAAAACATTTGTAATAATTCCCAAAATGTTTTTTATCCAATGAAAATTCCCTGCTTTAATCTGTTGCTGGTTAGTCTTGTAAATATAATAATGTACCCGTGGTTTGTTCTACCACTTTCCAGAACCAAAAACCACATTATATAATTACAATGTCATGAAATCCGAATATTAGAATACTAGATGGAAAGCATCATTTTATAGACTTTTATATATTTCAGTTGTAGATTTATTCATAAGGTTTATATATAAAATATATAAATGTATGTATGTCTGCAGTAAAGCAATAACTGTTATTTTAAGACATCTAGAGGATGATGAAACATATATTTACATATTTAACATATCTCAGAGTTAAACAGCACCGTCCTCTTCCTCACTCACTTTATTCATCACATATTTAAATTGGCCCCTGAGGCCCCTACAGCACGGAGCCTGATATGAATTAAATGGATGCTATTTGATTAGAACGATATTAGCGAGAGAACATTGTTCACTTATTACTGCCGCACTTATTAATACATTTGAAATCCACTTAGAAAAAACCCTCTACCTCTGCTTTATTACATTATTCGCCAGTAATTGTATCATCTTTCACAAACACTTTGTGTCGTATCATTTATCATTTATTTATTTAATCATATGATGTGAATCATCAATGGCTCCTCGTTCTCTAGTAACATATAGACTATCCCTTCATTAGCAATAAGACAATTAGACACAATGAGCTTGTTGGCTCGGTGGACGATCAGCTGTCAGCTGGAGGAGCTCAGAGGAGGCTCCTGGGACCGAAGGAGGAAGAGGAGAGGAGGAGGAAGAGAGGAGAAGTAGCAGGAGAAGAAGAAGACATCATGTGTGATGCCGGCGACGGTGAACGGTGAAGATCCAAGATGGCGGCTGTCAAAATACCGAACTTGAGGCTTCAAAACTGTAGTCCACACGGACAGGGTGACGTCAGCGTGACGACGTCATTGCTACAGTCACACGGGACACCAGCAGTGGTCTCCTGGGTGAAAGTCCTGTGTTCGTTTGATCCGTCCACCTCCCATCCCTGCGTGGACCACCTCTCTCTTCATACCATGTCCGTTCTACCCATAATGCAGCAGGTGGCCAAGTCACAAACACACAAACTCAAGTGCTGAGCAGCTGTGTTGTACAGCGGCGATCGAGCTGCATCAACTTGTGTGTGTGTGTGTGTGTGTGTGTGTGTGTGTGTGTATTTATATAAATAGTGATGAACATGGCTGTGTGTGTATGAAAGTGTCAGCTTTGAAGGGAACCATTATCTGCAGTGTGACGATCATAGGCTCCATATCACAGAAACACACACACACACACACACCACCCAGCGATGAAATTAACTGGCAGACACCGACGTTCTCAGAGGCGGAACATCCCTCGCCGCCCCGCTGTGACTTCCCCCCGCGTGCCGCCGCTGAACACAGCGCCGAGGGCGAAGCGACACTAATCCTCTCCAATTAAACGATGTAAAGAGAAAAGTCACATTCAGACTCTGCAAACCAACGGCACGGCGTTCCTCCTGGTGGTCGACGGGGCTTCACACCGCCACGTTTTCAATAATGGAACATGTTAGGATGGTAAAGTCGTGGTTACGTAAGTTAACGCCAATCAGTTATCGTAACAACAGCATTTTGTTCACCAATACAGTGTGCTGAAAAAATGCAAAACAAACCCATAAATAAATACATTTCTTCATATAAAAATAAATAAATAAATAAATACAAATATTCCATCAGTTACTACCAACCAATCCATCTCATGGTAAGGTAATTAATTGATCAAATCAAATCCATCAACACGTTTATGCCCCGCCTCTCACGGTTATGCCCCGCCTCCTGCCCGGTTTCATCCAGAACTGCCACACGGAAGACGCCGTTCCAGATCCACATTAACAAGCTTCCTGGGATTCTGCAGAGAACTTCATCCATCCATCCATCCATCCATCCATCCATCCATCCATCCATCCATCCCTCCATCCATCCATCATCCATCCCTCCATCCATCCATCCATCCCTCCATCCATCATCCATCCATCCATCCATCCCTCCATCCATCCATCATCCATTCATCCATCCACCCCATCCCTCCCTCCCTCCCTCCCTCCATCCATCCATCCATCCATCATTCATCCCTCCATCCATCCATCCATCCCTCCCTCCATCCATCCCTCCCTCCCTCCCTCCATCCTTCCATCCATCCCTCCCTCCATCCCTCCCTCCCTCCCTCCCTCCATCCATCCATCCATCCATCATCTCATCCCTCCATCCATCCATCCATCCCTCCCTCCATCCATCCCTCCCTCCCTCCCTCCCCTCCATCCTTCCATCCATCTCCCTCCCTCCATCCTCCCTCCCTCCCTCCCTCCATCCATCCATCCATCTCATCCATCCATCCATCCATCCATCCCCTCCACTCTCCTCCCTCCCTCCCTCCCTCCATCCATCCATTCATCCATCCATCCATCCATCCATCCATCCATCTCATCCTTCCATCCATCCTCTCCCTCCCTCCCTCCCTCCATCCATTCCATCATCCATCCCTCCATCCATCCATCCATCCCTCCCTCCATCCATCCTCCCTCCCTCCCTCCTCCATCCCATCCATCCCTCCCTCCCTCCCTCCCTCCCTTCCTCTCCTCCATCCATCATCCGCATCCATCTTCCTCCTCCATCTTCATCCATCCATCTCATCCACTCTCCTCCATCCCTCCCTCCATCCATCCATTATCCATCCTTCTATCCATCCATTCATCCATCCCTAGCCCTCCATCCCTCCCTCCATCATCATCTCATCCCTCCTCCATCCCTCCATCCATCCATCCATCCATCCATCCCTCCCTCCCTCCCTCCCTCCTCCTGGTCCTCCATCTTCTGGTCCTCCATCTTCCGGTCCTCCATCTTTTGGTCCTCCATATCTCTATCCTCCATCTCTCTGTCCTCCATCTCTCTGCCCTCCATCTCTCTGCCATCCGTCCCCTTGTCTCTCCATCTTTATTTCCTTCAGGCTAAGGCTCCTACATCCCGTCATCCATCAGTCAGTCTTCTCTCTGGCCTGCAGTCGCCTCACATTCTCTTCTCATCTCTTCCACTCGCTCCTCCATCACGTTGCCTCCTCTGGCCACTCGACCTTCCATCCCTCCACTTCTTCTGTCTTTTCTTCTCTCCTCCATTTCTTCAGCATCAATCAGTACTCTCCGTGTGGACTGGTGCTGAGGCTTCATTACGCTCCCCTCTGCGCTCATATTTATTTCATAGCTAGCAGGCATTGGAGGGGAGGAAGCACCCCCCTCCCCCCGCTGGCATATGAAAGGCTGAATTTCCACATGCATTATTCTCATGATGAGCCGCCGCAGGACTCGTTGCAGGGCCGCGGTGCCCCGCGGACACCCTGGAGTGTACTGAACAAGTGGACGTGGACATTATGGAGAAGCGTTGCAGCGGGGGGACGACACGGACTCGAGCCTTGACGAGCACGCGGAAATAAATTAAATATCTGCACATGTCGGCAAAACATAAATATACATGTGGACATGAGACGTGTCTGTTCACCATAACTCAAACATATAATTCAGGGGAAGAGAGGGAGTTTAACCCTCCTGGGTTAAACACTCACACACACACACACACACACACACACACACACACAGAAGCAGAACCAAACGTCTCACATTTCCTTTAATGGAACCAATAACAGGCCGTCATGGCTTTTTTGTTGCATCTGCATGTAAAATGTTCTAACAACCGTGTAAAAAGCACAGATTCCGCCCACTTTCCCCCTCCTCCACCGTGGTAGAGCCAGTAAAACACACAAAAAACAGGACCCGGCGTCCGGCTAACAAGCCGGAACGACGGAAAGGCGGAGAGAGGAACGAGGCCCACGGGGGAGCAGCCCGAGTCCCTGTTCACCTTGTAAATGATCCAGTCGGCCGGCCGGAAGATTGAAGCTCCGCCGCTGTTTATCTTACAGATGATGTTCAGAGTCACACATGCACACATGCACACACACACACACACGCACCGCAACACAGGTAATTATAGAAGAGGCACACATGGAGATAAAAACATGAGCATGGACAACACAGATGATCACAGAGGTGATTTCAATCACGATACACAAACACTCACAGTGAAAAATAATAGGATACTTGAAACCGTAAAGCACAAAAGTGGCTGATTATACACGTGTTTGTATGTGAATACGCTTAGAGTACACACACACACACACAACACACACACACATCAAGACCTGGATCCATGTCTGCCATCCGACTTCAGCCCAGACAGCTATCGACATGATTACCAACAACAGCCAGAACACCAAGTCTAAAGTCAGAGCATGCATGTACACACACACACACACACACACACACACACACACACACCATCGTTTTGAGGTATCTTTATTTAGAAAAGGCACAGATCAATTCAAACCAGCTTTAAAGCTGATGTTTGCATCAACCTGATGTAGAATCACCTCAGTTTACAGGCTTTACAGGCTAAACAGGCTCCGGGTGTGTCGTGATGATCTCATCAGCTGGAGTCTGAAATAAAAAAATGAGCCCCTAAAACACTGAACTAACCTTGTGTTTAGGGCTGAGTGTTATTTACAAACAATACCAGAACCCTTAAAGTACCGACAATACATAGTCCTCTAGACCAGGGCTCCAGAGTGCGACCAAAATTTTTATGAGTGCGACTGAAAAAAATAGTAGGTCGCACTGGTGCACCTAACGCTGCTCGAGTGAAAAAAAAAATCATAAGCGCAGTATCTCTTTATGTTCTCCTGATGGCATCGTGGTCTAAACCAATAAGAGACGGAGCTCGGGCGGGTCCTTGCCTCTGATTGGCTGTGGTCCTTTTCACTGCTGTAAATTGTGTCAGTTCGAACAATGCGAGCGAGCAGAGCAGGTACTCTGAGCGCTTCGATTCTCTTTGAAAGTGAAGAGAGGCAGAAAGCCTCGCCCGAGACTAATTAAAAAGCCCAAAAATATGCCTTCAGACAGGACTGGTTGAAGCAATTTCCCTGGCTGATGTACGATGAAGAAAGGGACTCAATGCACTACATTTATTGTTCGGGAGTGCGGTCAGAATTTGTCCGGTAATAGTGCGTTTGTGGAGGAGTCAACAACATTTCGCATCGAGACATTGAAAAAGCGCAATATGTCCAAAAAGCATACTGCATGCCGTGATAAGTGTGTTAATAAAGTGGGCCCTCATCCAGCTGCATTTCAGCGTCAGGCTGTATCGATCAGGTCCGCTGAGGAATCTGAAATGATTATAAAATTCAACGTCCCATACAATATTGCAAAGGAGGAGTTGCCGTTCACTAAATTTAAGTCAGAAATTATTCTGATGAAAAAAATGCCGACACTGAAGAACAAGACAGCTGCGGAGGTTGGAAACGCCACGTACACGTCATTCATGATTGACGGAGACACAGAAGTCTCTATGAAGGAGTGCGTTATTGTCTACTGCCGCATTTTGCGTAAAGGGAGTCCGGTCAACATGTTAATTGGACATGTCGAGGTGGAGCATGGACACGCACAGTGTTTGAAGGCCCACATTACAGCATGAGACATCATGAATAGGAAATTGTATAGTAGCCTATTCCTAATATTATTATTAAAAATGAATAGCCTAAGTAAAAATATAAGTAGGCTAGGCTAAGATCACATAAACAGTTTTCCATTTGCAATCTATAGGCTAGTGACCTGTTTGATCTTTTTATTGTGCCACAAAGCAAGCATTTACTGCGCTTGGGCATCAGTGTGCAGACTGGCTGGAGAAAACGGTTCCTCTGGGTGCTGATGGTGCTGCAGTTAAGCTAGGCCATAAGGGGGGTGTCATTATGTAAAAGGAGAGCAATAAGGTGACCTTTTGACATTAAAGGCGACACGATGAAAATTGTGGGTGCACCTAAATTTTGTGCTGGTGCACCTAAAAAAAAAAGTTAGGCGCACCAGTGCAACCAATGCAAAAAGTTAGTCTGGAGCCCTGCTCTAGACCTCTGTATAGTCTTCTATATGTCCTCTAAATAGTCTTCTATATAGTCCTCTACATAGACCTCTATATAGTCCTCTGAAAGTTACCAGTTCACACTGAGTCACTACCACCTGCCATCGCAGTAACCGCAGCAACGCACACATGGGTCACTCGATCCGTCTGTTGGTGACGGAGAAGGCGTTAAATCACAAGAGTGGTCCTTTAAAAGATCTAAATTCAGCACAATGACATAAAAAATGAAACCAGTCCGAATTTGAAGCTTTTCTTCTGGTTTGAAATCCATATGAATGAAAATCTAGCATCCCATACAGAATGGAATAATGCAGGATGACCAACATCGCTAAATTTCAGTACAACGTAAACCAATACAGACAAAATATCAGCTTTCTAAAATCCCCCAGAAGACAAAGAGACTAAGAGAGAGAGAGAGAGAGAGAGAGAGAGAGAGAGAGAGAAAGAGAGAGAGAGGGAGAGAGAGAGAGAGAGATTGCATTTGTATGTCAGCTTGTGTGTGTTTGGTAAAGCTCCCAGTGTAGCTCCGCTAGCTGGCTCCAGTTCATTTTAATCTTCTCATCGTCTCCATGAAAGGAAGCGTCAGTCAGAAGAGAGAGGGAGAGGGTGAGAGAGCACTAAAATTAGATGACGGCAAGACGTTAGTTTAGAAACGTTGAGGAGGAGACAGATATAGGACATCAGAGCGAAAAGGAAGAAAGAGGAAGAGCGACAGTGAAGAAGGTGGGCGAGAGGTGTGTGTGAATGTGTATGTGTGTGTGTGTGTGTGTGTGTGTGTGTGTGTGTGTCAAGGTCAGTTCTATTCACATAATGCCGGTAAAAAGTGTTTTGAAAGAAGAAAAACCTGGCAACCGGAGAATAAAAAAGCAAAAATTTGCTCCTGGAAATTAATTTGACTTTGACTGATATCTTTGCACTGGGACTCTCAGAGAGGAGTTCAGGTCCTGATGCGTTTCAGGGTATCTGCATGGACTGCAGAGGAAAAAACACAATCATCATGGACCTGCTTACTTATTAGAAACCAGCAATCTGCTGAGTTGAACCAGGAAAACATCCTGAATCTACTTCATCAATCGGGAGCAACACTTCCAGGATCTACTGACTCATTAGAGACCAACAAAGTCCAGGTTCTACCAACTCATCAGGGATCAATAATTCCAGGCTTTGTCAACTCGTTAGATACCAAAAGTCCAAGATCTACTGACCTTTAAGAAACAAACAAGTCCAGGATCTATTGGCTCATAAAAAACCAACAGGTTTAGGATCTACTCCCTCGTTAGTTTGATTGTGTGCTTTCATTCATTTCAGCCAGAGTTGGCTTGAACGTTGAGTCGGAACAGTAAGTGAAGGGTTCTGTAATCTGCTCAACTGGGGGCCAACACGATTGGTTTTATTCCACTGTTTTAACCTGCATGTAACCTATTGACAACCGCTAAGACCTCACAGTTACTTAGTACTTAGTACTTCACCGTCAACCACCATGGACTCTAGAGTCTGTACTGAAAAAGGTCTCAACAGAGTCCAGAACGGGCCTCCACAAGGTCCTAAAGGTGGGGTCGTTTGATCCCACCTAACTTTGACAAAATCATTCAACACAAAGAACAGTTTAACACAATATGAAGAGATTATTTTTCCATACCTTTGGTGTCCCAACCACAGGAGGAGGAGGAGGAGGAGGAGGAGGAGGAGGAGGTGGAGGAAGAGGAAGAAGAAGCAGGGCAGGGAACCAGACCAGCAGGACAGCACCGAGAAAGAAAGAGAGTTTAGCAGAATTAGAGGAAAAAAATCTGATAAATACTTTGCTGCAAACCAGCCGGGAAAGAATTGACCGATCAGCCGCCGACCACCACTCTATCTCTGAATCCAGAGTGAACCAATCAGCATCTGGAGCCACACTAACTGGCTGTTAGAGCGACGAGAGCAGCTGGTGTGCTGCCCAGGTGAAGCAGTTAGTCTGGCAGGTAAATCAGTCATGACTGAGAGGCCCGGTACGTTCTGTGTGGCTGTTTGGGGAGTTTTGGTGCTCGTGGTTTCCTGTTCCAAATGATTCAGAATTCATCAGGGGTCATTTTCAGCGCCCCCTGCTTTGTCCATATGGTGTTATCTTCATACCAGCGATACCGTCCATCTGAGTTCACAGCCAGGGAAGTTCTCTTACTCCCTCAGTGTGTCCCAGCAGAGAGCCGATGAGAAAAAATCCAGCATTAAACCATTTTTCTTCAATTTGTTTGTCTACTCGGCAATCCATACTCGCTCGCAAGCAAACATGCAGCAGCAAAGGTCAAAGCTGCCACCGCCAACAACATCCTTGTCAGTCCAGAGCTCGGCATTAAAATGCCATGACTCCATTAATGACGTGTAGCGATAAAACACGTCGATATTTTAACGCATGCAGTCATCAACACGCACAGGATTTCAGACGTATGTGACCTTTAGGACCAGGAACAGAAGTATTAAATAAGAGGTTTATTATGAAACCCCAGATACCATATAAAGGCTCAAACCACACGTTTCATATGATATTGACAATTGACACAACTCCCCTCCACACAGTCAGCAGCACAGCTGCATGTAACACTTAAACTCAGGACATATTCATCGGATCGAAAGGTCTGATTGCATTTTGGCTGCAATCCCAACAGATGAACTACCTAATATTATTTTTATTATATTATACTGATTTTACAGCATCACAGATGGTTGAAAGATCAAGGTCAATATTATGCTTTTATATTCAAAACGAATCATAGATGACAGGATTTTACTGGATAGCTCGACATGCTGGTTCAGCATTTTTGGGATCCCCCAGTTTGATTGGTTCCACTTTCACATTTCTATTGAGAGCTCATCCTCCAAACACATGCAACCTTTCCACGTGGCGTTCCGCAGGGTACGATGTTAGATCCCCTTCTTCAGTCCCACGGAGAAGAACTATCCCTTTATAACAGATTATTTCATTGTTACGCAGACGTCACTGGGATCTATCTGCCTCTCACTTACGTAATTACAAAACTGTCACCAAGACATTAGACATTGTTGTATCAACACACCACTGTTACTCCCAAGAATCACTTCTTACATCAAACCACCATGCTGGGAACCTAACTGTATAGGTTTATTTTTTTTACATGGACATGTCATTGACTGTTCTAGTTTCTTCCAGCTCAGCTCCATCTCCATCATCACTGTCTGGATCTTGAGAGTCATTCATGCCCCAATACGATCCAGGCTGCCCCTTTGTACGTCATCAGGCCCCCCTAAGATCGTAGGGTTCCTTGGCTCTGGATCATCCTGCCGGAGGCTGATAGGCCCTTTGATGCTTTAAAGATGCACCTTAAAACCCACTTCAATCACCTGACTTTGAAATGTATCTAACCTGCTTGTTTTTTCTTTGTCTGTGTTCAAATTTTGTCTGCGCTTGTTTCTATTTTTAATCTTTCTATTTTCTATTTCCTTATATATGCACAACATCTCTATCCTTATGCATATACTGTCTTTGTGAAGCACTTTGGTGCCATAATACCAGAATGAAAGTAATTTTTTTCTTTTCCTGCCAGAAAGCTCCTATGGTGTTATAATGTTGCTGGTTGTGAAAGTGAAACAGTGTGCATTCCTTTCACTAATTGGTGAGCTGAGGTCCTACATGCTTGATTGAATATATCTACTGGATGGCTATAATGAGGATCCAGAGCGTGGGGGCCTTTCGAGGGTCTGAGGGGTTCATTGATGGTGGATGGAGATGGAAATTAACCAATGCATTACTTCCTGCAGCCCACAGGGAGAAAAGAGAGAGAGAAAGAGAGAGAGACAGAGAGATGAGAAGTGTTTCTGCCTTGAAGCGAAGTGATTACTGATCAAATGTTGCACGTCTCTCTATCTCTCTCTCTCTGTCTCTCATGCTCACACACACACACACACACACACACCTCTTCCCCGGCGGCATGTAGATATGAGAAGGGTTAGCGTGAGCCCATCACTAGCCTCTATTAGTCTCACCAAGGTCAAACATTAAACAGGGTTCATTGAGAGCAAAGGTTGGGGGGGGGGGGGGGGGTGTTGAGGGGTTAGAGGTCATGCAGGGGAGAGTGGCCTCATCATTGTCAGTAACAGAGAGAAGAGGAGGAGGAAGACACATCTGAGAGGAAGACTTGTTTACAGAGTGTACTGGGATGTGGAGTCTGTATCCACAGTGCACTAGCAGCCCTTCAGAGCCTTTAAGCCTCTTTTAGCTTGTGGTTTTGGTTCTCCTGCACATTTAATGTAGGCGGAGTCACAGTTGGACACCAGCTAGTGAAGAAGGTGGAACATCTGGCAGCTAAAGAAACAGGAGACCAAAGCCGAGCTGAAAAGGAGAGCGAGTGTTGGACTTCGCAAGGTGGGTGAAAATGGGAGTCAGACTTTGTTTTTGCAATCAGAGGAGTCACGCCCCCTGATGGCCAGCAGAGAGAATGCCAGTTTAAAGGCACTTCTGCATTGGCTCTTATATATTATATTGGCGCAACTATATGTGACTACATGTATGAATCCCTTCTCAGCGGTACAAACTCTACCAAAGCATTTACCACCACACTGCCACTTCATCCACTTTCCTCAGACACCAAATAAATTAAATAAAGCAGAATCTCCCTGCATGGATCAGCCTCCCAACGATCTCTAAACTAAATATCCTCAGGAGGTGATGTAGAAACACGTCTCCTCTGCGTCCACCAAGCAGCGGGCTACCTGCAGCGCTAACAAGGCTAACCTCATTCATAATTGAGGAGCAGTGATCTTGACCCAGTTACACGCCGGGTGATGATCACAGCGGGAAGGGGGGGGGCGTCTTATTAAATATCACGTATCAGCCAATCAGAGAGCTTCCCCCCGTCTGAATGATGACACGGCCGGCCGACTGCAGGACGATTTTGACCCGATCGCACATCCAGAGTTAACGTGATGGTTCTGGATGCCGACGGGTATCGACGTCCAACCCACATCTGCCACATGTGATCCGAGCGTCTCCTTGAACCGCTGCCGGCGCTCCGATGTACTGCCCCATTTATTTTCAAATCTACACTAGAAAACCGCCGATGGAGCTGAAACAGCAAAAAGCCAAAGAGAGTTTAATGTCTGATCCCAGGAAAGCAGGGAGAAAGAGCAGACTCGTCTTAAATTGGGAGTGTGGAGCCGGTTGAGCCGAAGGGTTTTGACGGACAGCTGAGAAAGAAGAAGGGATTCAGTGAGATGTGGCGAAGGCTGCCCGGCTCTCACAGAGAATACAGTGTGGAGCTGTCTTAATGACACGAAGCAGGAAGGAGGAGGAGAGCTAAGAAATACTTTTTTAATGTTTATCTAGATGGATGTCCCAACATGTGGACTACACGTTGGCTTAGATTCCATTGTGTGTGTGTGTGTGTGTGTGTGTGTGTGTGTGTGTGGCTATGTTGCGGCCGATGGTCCTTCAGACAGATCGAGGATCAGATATTCTTGGCCGCTCAGCTGTGTGATTGGCTGTTCAGCCAACCAATCAAACTGCAGGCTGTCAGTGCAGGGACCACTAGACTCGACCGACCTGTGTGTGTGTGTGTGTGTGTCCAACCTCATCACCTGGGTGACCTGAAGGTGGAGGTATTTTCTACACTGATGCATCTCAGAGGTCAAACCACGTCCTCCCTCTGTGATCAACAATACCTTGGTATATCTCAACAATAATAATAATAATCATAACAATGCATTTAAAATATTTTACTTGACTTCTGATTCAAGCCATGTAGCAATGAACACCTCAGCACACACACATGCACACATGCAAACACACACACACACACACACACACACACACAGACAAGCACTTTGTGAAATATGAAAAGGTTCAAAAGTCAGTGGAATCATACCCGTCATATCTTAGTGGATCATAATGTGTAAATAAATATTGTGATGATTTTCCTTTACAATACTTTACGATGTCCTCAAAATGATCCCCAAGCTAGAAAACGTGGATGATCTTCATTCAACGTTTTAAGTTGCAACAGAAAACATAAAAACCCGTTTTTCTTTTTACATAAGAAACACAATTGGGCACAATTCAAGCAAAGTTGACTCGAATCAAAATGAAATGTTCGGTTCCTCCACTGTTCTATTCGGCAGATACAACTTTTTGGCGATTCCCTCTGTTACATCCATAAAAGTGTTCCTCCAAAAATAAAAAACGCTCCATAAAAGGAGCATAAAGTTGTCATAAATATCACATCTGTTAGTGTTAAAGAGTCTCCGTCTGAGACAAACAGGACATAAAAAAACAAAAACTTCAGCAACTTTAAACAAACCGCTCGTTGCTCAGCTTCAATAAAAGAATGAAAGTTGACTCGTGAGCTGCGTTAAACTGGAAGGAAATGAACGAAAGCCTGCAGGCGGATCAGAGGAACGAGAACCGAAGACGTAAAGGTGAGATTATCTGCAGCCTCGTCTCCCCTGAAGAAGACGCCTGAACGGAAGCGCTCGTTTCGTGTCACGGTGTCAGCAGCAGCGGCCGACGGTGACACCGGTTCATTACTTCTTCTTCCCTGATGGAACTGACTAAACATGAGGCGGCCGCCGTGTCACTTCATATGTGACGTTCATGTCAGCAGGGGAAAAGAAACATCCGCTTACGGTGGAATTAAACCTTTATTTGCACCGGTCGGGGGGAAATAATCCCACTTTGTTTCTCGCTACTCCAAAAAGATTTCAGAAGATAAAGATTGCTTTTCATTATCAAATTCATTTGTTGGAACAAAATACATGATTTAGTCTTTAATCTGATCTGTGATGTGAGGAGATTAAAACGGGAGGAGAATATTTTATTTCCCCTCAAGAGACCTGTTGAACAACACACACACACACACACACACACACACACATGTGAGTTGGTTGTCGGTTGCATGTTGTCTTGTCCATCAAGCATCTTCAGCCTCCCTCTAACCTTCTCAAATTAATGTGTGTGTGTGTGTGTGAGAGAGAGAGACACATTGGGACATAAATCTGCGACTGTTTGCATCTTTATGAACTGCGTATGCTGTGATTTATTGCCGCGTTGCCATGGCAACTGAGCCGCAGCCTCCCGACACGCAGCTCGTAAATAAGCAGAAGAGTTCAGCGAGGTGAGAGGAAACAGCGATCGGTCAAATGAAACGCTGACGTGACCTCTGACAGCGATGCTGTGATTCTTTGAACAGTGAAACCATCGCAGATCGTCTGAGGAATGATGTCATTGACGCCTGACTTCGTAAAAGTCACCAAAGTTCTTCTGTGTTTGTTTCCCATTAAAGATTTGACTCCTTTACAGGCAGAAACAGAACGGGGAAATGGCAGCAGGCCGACGACGATGAGCAGTATCACCTGGAAACGTCCTCGTCTGGCCGCCACCGCCGTCTGGCCGCCGCCATCGTCGTCCCGGCGTGGACGTTAAAGGAAACCCTGTTACTGCAGGAAACCAGTCGTTGCGTTTCCACACAACAACCATGTTCATACACTCTCAGAAATAGGGGTACGGTAGGAGTCCATTTCTGTCCCCCAAGGTACAATCTACACTAATGTACCCCCTGGGGCTAATTATTGGACCTTAAGGTACCTATAAGTACCCTTTTGAGGGCCAAAAGGTACTTATATGTTCCTAAGCAGTTAAAGGTACATATATGTACCTTTTCTTCTAAATGTTAAGGTAAAATATCAGGAGCAGTAGCGGCTGGTGACAGAAAAAATTTGTGAGGACAGGAGGAAAACCAGTCCACGGTGTTGTGTTATTTTATACAAGTCAACTACTTATCTAGTAGTGGCTAATAATACACAATGGGCTAATATACAAGACCAAAAAATATACCAATGTGTATCCAATACAGGATTCGATCCCAAGTCACCTGCATGGCAGGCAACTGCTCTACCCACTGCACTACTGTAGCTATTGGTGAGCCAAAAGTGCTGCTAACTCTCTGATTTCTCTGAACAGATTTTTTCTTTCAGAATTTTAATTAGATTTCCTTTGAAACCGGTTCCAATATCGCTGAAAACTGCATATTTCTTGTCCAAGCATGGCTGGCAGTGAAAGCTGTAACTGGGAACTGTTATTGGACCAACCTGCTGTCAATCTTGCTAAGGGAGGACGTCCTCCATTAGCGCGTCATTTTACGTGTCTTAGCCAATCATAGATCAGCATGAAAAAATCCTAAATGCATTGTGTGTATGGCAGGAAGTCCCTCCCACCGAGGACAGAAGCCCTCTTTCCTCCTCTCGCCTCCCCCCTCTTGCTCCCTGCTCCTCTCACAGACTGCTCTGTCTCCTCCATCCACAGGAGTCGCGGTTGAACCCCTTTAAGTGGATTTTATATATTATATATATATATATATATATATATATATATTATATATATATATATATATATATATATATATATATGATATTTTGAAATGATACTGAGATTTGGTAATGATTTATTTCAACCAGTTACTCTTTCTTGAATAAAAAAAAAGATCTTCCTCTTGCCTCTCAAATATAGAGGTGGACCAACTTCCTCTGCCTCTATGGACCAGCCTCCTCTGATCAGGAAACAGTAGCCCTTTTTATACAGAGAAGGTGGTACATTTGCTCCAAGATACAGACAGGGCGGCACATTGCCGCCCTGTCTGTATAAAACCGGGGTGTAATATTCCTCCTTTTCCAAAAGCCTCCTCTGGTGTCGGCGTAAACATGTGACGTGACGTGAGGCAGGAAGTTGCGCCTGAACGGGGGCAACGAATTTGTCTTCAAAATAAGAGCTTTACATTGCAGCCTATCAGTGTTTAGAACTGGGCTCTTTGCACGGGGCTTTTAATTTGAAAGTAGCGTCTGTGCCTAGCTTGCGCTAAAACAACAAGCTAATGCAACCAAATGAGACCGAGGAGACGCTGCATCTCCCGGATCTCAGCGGCTGTCCAGCTGCTCATCTTAATGTCCTCGGATGAAGTGATGGACTGACTGCTGTGATCAGCTGTTTCCTGGTTTTAAAACTCCTCGGCTGTAGGTCACAGCAGTGAAGGTCATTAACACCTCCGCCCACCTCAACCACGGGCCGCCACATTTCAGAAGTGGTGCTTTTTCAGGCTGCTGCCTTTTCTAATGGCGCACAGTGTGCCACCTAATTGTAAATATTGGCACATTGTCCTGTTATGTCGAGAGATCACTGATATTGTGATGGCTCCAAAGGTGAGAAGAGAGAATCTTCTGTTGTTAAACTTGCTTGTTGAAGAGTTCTTGACAGAAACAAAGGATGTATTTGGGGATGTTATTACACCAAAGTGTCATTACTTAATCCATTATGCAAGACTGATAGAAATGTATGGGCCTCTGCGTTTGTTATGGTGCATGAGATTTGAGGCCAAGCACCAATATTTTAAAATGGTTGCCCGTAACTGCTGAAATTTTGTGAACATAGCTACAACTCTGAGCAACAGACACCAGTTCAGGCAGTGCTGGGAGTTTTCTTCACAGAGTATGTTGGGTGAATTTGAAAAAGTGCCTGGTAAAAGTGTGACCACTCCATTTTTATCTCTACCTGTGGAACTGCAGAGAGCCCTGACAGTGAATCCCAACCTCTGTAATGTAGATTTTACAGACAAAGCTATCCAACGTGTGTCTGAAGTAACAGTCAACAATGTCAAGTATGCCATCGGAGATGTATTTGTCATAGATGTACTGCATTCAGAGAGAATTCCGCTATTTTGGCAAATCAAGTATATTTTTAACATAGACACAATGTGGATCCTTTGTGGAAAAATGTTGGTTCCTCTGTCGTATGACTGTCACTTTCACGCATACAGTGTCAAGGTAGATGGAGAATGGACTTTACTGAAACCAGGAGATGAAATGGACTTCCAGGCAAATGACACTTACTCTGTAGATAATAGTTTATATGTTACAGTTCGACATTGTTTTTGAAAAGGAAATTATTCAAAAACACATTGTGAATGTGAAAATGTCAGAATGATGTTTTCTCATACAACTCACTTGCATTCCATTTGACATGTGTTTTAGAAAATGAGAAGGATGTAATGTATTGTTAAAAACTGACGTATTTAAAAACATCTTCACAAATTAAATTAATTGTAAAAATGAGAAGGATTTAATGTTTTGTTAAAAATGACGTGTGTGTGTGTGTGATTTTACCCTGTAAAAGCCATTTTATTAAGGTCCACGTGTGTACCCTTAAAGGTCAATTTTTGTACCCTTTTTTAAAGGTCCACGTGTGTACCCTTTTATTAAGGTCCACGTGTGTACCCTTTCATTAAGGTCCATGTGTGTACCCTTTCATTAAGGTCTACGTGTGTACCCTTTAATAAAGGTCCACGTGTGTACCCTTTTATAAAGCTCCACGTGTGTACCCTTTTATTAAGGTCCACGTGTGTACCCTTTTATAAAGGTCCACGTGTGTACCCTTTTATAAAGCTCCACGTGTGTACCCTTTTATTAAGGTCCACGTGTGTACCCTTTTATTAAGGTCCACGTGTGTACCCTTTTATAAAGGTCCACGTGTGTACCCTTTTATAAAGGTCCACGTGTGTACCCTTTTATTAAGGTCCACGTGTGTACCCTTTTATAAAGGTCCACGTGTGTACCCTTTAATAAAGGTCCACGTGAGTACCCTTTTATAAAGGTCCACGTGTGTACCCTTTTATAAAGGTCCTCGTGTGTACCCTTTTAGGTCCATTTTTCTACCTGTTTATAAAGGTACAAAATTGTCACCAGAGGTACAAGACTGGTCCCTATAGGGTACAAACCACAAGGGTACAAATAAGTACCCACTGTCAAGGGTACCGCGTCTGTACCTTAGAGGGTACTGCCCCAGTGACAAGCCTTTGTACCCCTAAAGGTACAAAGATCTACCTTATTTTCTCAGAGTGTAGAGAGTTGCTTTCTCTCCATCAGCTGAACAAAATATGTTCTCACTAAACTCCATCGGATCTCTCTCTATCCACCTCTATCTCTCTCTACCTCTCTCTCCCTGTCTCTCTCTCCCCTGCCTATCTCTCCATCCCCCCTGTCTCTCTCGCCTCTGTCTATCTCTCCTTCTTTCTCTCGCTCCCTCTCTCCCCCTCCCTGTCTATCTCTCTCCCTCCCCCCTCTCTCTCTCTCACACACAACTAATTTCCTGCATCGAAACGATCAGCATCCACCCACAACATCATCATCAGGAGAAACCAAAGTCACTCTGGTGAAACGGCAGAAAAGTCTGTTCTGTCCGTAATTACAGTTCTGGTGGCTAACGGGCATCGATTAATGAGGAGGAGGGGGGTGTGTGTACAGAAACGTACATTTCAGAACTTGCCGATACCTGATGACTTCAAAACGCCATTAACAGTTCTAACAGTAACTGCAGAGTTTGCATTAGTTATATGTATAATTTGTATTCATATACCTGTATATATATATATATATATATATATATATATATATATATCTATATATATATATACACACACACACACTCCTCTTCATTCCAATTAACTCAGCGTTCTTCTCTGGAAGCAGCTGAGCTTCTGCTTGCAGCTTTTAAGGGAATTCACCTTAAATACCTTTAATTATATGAAATGCAGCAGTGAAGGTGCTGCGTTTTAATTCCAGTCAAATATACGGATGAGGATGAAACGCCCGGAGGCCCCTTGTCATTAAAGGCCTGCATTGTGTTTGAAAGTAGGGAACGTGAGCGTCCTTCCTTTGGAGTTCACAGGAAAACTGGATCAATTACAGAGAAACGCTGGAATCTTCTCTCTGCATCCTTTTACACTAACGTCTGTTTGTGGTTTCATATGTGATTCGTCGTCCAAACCTCGAAAAGTTAACTTGAGTTTCTGGACGCAGCAGGTAAAAACAAGCTCCACCTGGTTGTCCAACTTTACTCTGAATAACAAACACGAATTATCAGGAATTATCCATTATCCCCACACAAAGGTTTCTAATCAGGGCCCAACGGGTGTCATCGGAGCGGCCGGGCCCCTCTGGGTGCCGCTCGTTGTCTGACTCCATTGTACCAGCCCATATTTGTATGAGAAAATACCCCAGCTGGCATTTATTGAATAGATTCCTGTTGAAAGCCCCTGATGTGAAGGTGCTCTTCCATGACTGACCAGTGTGTGTGTGTGTGTGTGTGTGTGTGTGTGTGTGTGTGTGTGTGTCTAAAGGGCACAGTGCTGAGTTTAAGCCTGCATGACTGATGGCTGCTGAATCATATTTCCACTCTGGTGTTTTTGGAGGATATCACAGGAGGACGGTGATAAAAACCAACCGTTTGTTCTTCATTCCGACTCTCTAGTTCCATCGTTGTCTCTTTCTGTTGTCATATCTGGCTTTTTAAACTCACTTTCAACTCATGCATCGCTCCCGTTCTGATTAGTGCCTCGTTGTGTGTCCGTCTGTTTCTTTGTTTCAGTCTTCTACATTTCCTATAATTTCATACTTCATTGGTGTGAAGGAGTCGCAACAAAACCTTAAAACTCGCTGTCATTTTTCTCATTCGCACCTTTAATACTTTCAGAAATATTCAATGTTTTCCACCAACTTTTCCCGTTCGAACCAACGGACGAAAGTTCAACCTCGACACACATTCCTTCATATTTAACGGCCATCTCCTCATTCATACGTTGAGGTAGAAACTCTGTTCAAACTTCAAAACGCTTCACATCTTCTGTACATTCAGGCTGTTATTCCACATTGAAATCCCATTGAAACTTTTTAAAGAAATTCAACTTTCTTTGAAGTTTTAGTAGAAATGCCTTTCTCGCATTACTTGTTGTGAATTGGACGGTGCGTTCACAGGCGAGAGGAGCTTTAACATCTTTTCTTGATCATGTTTCACTCCTCATACATCATTTCTGTCTGAATCTACTGATGGATAAGACGAAGCATACACAAGGTTAATAAATTAGCAATCTGTCTCTCTCCTCCGTCTTCACCTCCCCTAATGTTTCTCTTCTTCCCTTCATCCTTCTCTCTCATTTCACATACCTCTCTTTCTCATCATCTACAACAAAAGGCCAACAAAATCTCCAGACTTCCACATCACCATCAAATTAAATATTTAAACATCTCCGTTATCTATCTTTGTAAGAGCGAGTCAGTCTCTAGTTTTTAAAGGCCGAGATGTAAACCGACCGTTAAAACGATTAAATATGAATTAGGCGTTCTGTCTTGATGAGACCGGACTCCGGGATATCAATCTTGTTTTTATTGCATGAGCAGATATGAGTCATCGCCGGCGACCGCCGCGCTGAACGGCGTCTGCAGCTCAACATGCAATAAAAACAAGTTGTGAGGTACAAGCTGTTCATGGGGGCTCCGAGACCTCGGCTTCATTAAAGCAGCCAATCAGATCCGTGTTGGTGTGTATTGCAGTCCCGACTTCAATGACAAAAACAAGTTGATCAAATTAGTGGCAAAAGAAAAAGAAAAAGTCATGTTTTGATGGTGAAATCAAAGTGAACGTGGACTCCTAATGGTAGAGAAACGCTGGAATCAGCACTGAAGTCTCCCAACTGATTTAGAATTGTGGCCGTAATAAAAGGAGAATTAAGTTTCTTTCCAATTTATCCACAAACTTGGAGATGGAGAAGAACCTCAGGGCAAATTAAAACAACATCAACTGCTGAGGTCAAACACTGTTGTGTTTTTACGAGTAGAAAGACTTAAGTTTATCTTTTCCCGGTCCTGTCCATGTAATCCCCCTCCGAACTGCATGAGATGACCACTGAACACGAGGGATTAGAGCCGTGGAGACGGATGCAGTCCGTCATGTTCGGGAAGCCGAGCAGAACAAAAGAAAAGCTGCGGCAGAGTTCAGCTTGACTCCCTCGAGATTGGGAGCCAGACTGAACCTGGACTACATGGAGGGTTTCCCAAACTCTGAGCAGCTTGAAAAAAGAAAAGCTGCCCCGATACCACTTTTTTTCAGACGAGTACAAGTACATTTGGGTACTTGCCGATATGAGTACTTAATAATGCCATAAGGTCTTATAATTACCGAGAGAGAGAGAGAGCATTACGGTGACAATGAAGTCGGCAGCTCCAGCGCACAAACCCTTTTTACACAAAAGAATCCTCCATAATATCAGGAAGAACAGTCAAACATATGCCGCAATCGCACCGTTTATTACATTTACATTTAAGGCATATAGCAGATGCTTTTGTCCAAAGCGACTTGCAATAAGTACATTTGTGGAAAGAAAGAAACCATACCGTACCTGATAAAGTAATAGTAACAGTGCTATGATCAGAGTGCTATAGGTAAGAACATAGAAGTGCATTTGTTTTTGTGGAAGTGAGTCATGCTATTCAGAGTCAAGGTGAAGTCTGAACAGGTGAGTCTTGAGCCTTTTTCGGAAGATGGCAAATGACTCTGCTGTCCTGACATTGGTCGGGAGTTCGTTCCACCACTGAGGACCAGAACAGAGAAGAGTCTGGACTTTGCTGAGCGACATTTGTTTGATTTCAGCGATGGTGGTACCAGCCAGCCAGCTGAAGTAGAGGAGCGGAGTGCTCGCTTCGGGGCATGAGGTTTGACCAGTGTTTGAAGGTAGACAGGTGCCGTTCCATTGATGGCCCTGAAGGCCAGTGCAATCGTCTTGAATTGGATGCGTGCTGCAACAGGGAGCCAGTGGAGGTCACGGAGGAGGGGGGTCACATGGAAGAATTTGGGTAGATTGAAGATAAGGCGTGCTGCAGCGTTCTGGATATGCTGCAATGGTTTACACTGCAAACGAGGCTGGGAGTCCAGCCAGGAGAAAGTAGCAGTACTCAAGGTGGTAGATGACCAGTGCTTCGGCCAGGAGTTGTGTTGCGTCCTTTGTGAGGAAAGACCAGATCCTGCGGATATTGTAGAGGGCAATTCTGCAAGATCAGGTGACAGTAGTGATGTTGGGGGTGCAGGATAGTTGGTCAAGCAAAGTTGCTGTGCATCATATACATGTCGATTATACTATGGCGGCTTCATGTGAGCAACTACTGGATTTTTATCTCCTTTGATAACCATTCTGAGCTTGTTAAACGCTCTGGCAGCACGTCGCCCTGGTAACACATCTTCAAAATATTACACCTTTATAGTTACGAGTACATGGACATGCCCACAGCATGGGACAGATACCCGACGTCGGTATCATGCATCCCTAATTGAAACATGTATTCAGATGGTGTCCTTCCTTTAGTCCAACAGCTTTATAATTCCAAATGTCCAAGTTCACCACAAGATTCTATGGTAAAACATAGTGAACTTATTTTAAAGGCCTAGCTTAGCATTGTCTTAGCATAAATTATTATTTACATCACATTGCCGTAAATATACCAATAGCCAGCAAATTAGTGATTCGTATTAGCGGTTATCTTAAGGGCATCATGATGTTAAAAACAGTCCGGCTAAATGTTAAAGAAACGTAGACCAAGTCCAGCAGCTTTTATGGAGCTATTTATGTTCACTATGTCACTATAGCACAGAATTATCAAGCTAGCCAGCTAATTAGCCAGCTAATTAGCCAGTTAACTAGCGTTCTAACTAGCCAGTTAACTAGCGTGCTAACTAGCCAGATCATAAATGAGTATAACTGAACAATGCAATGCCTCAGTCACATACACACACACACACATACAGACACACACACACACACACACACACACACACACACACAGCACACGCACACGCACACACACACACACACACACACACACACATATAACGTAAAGTATTATCTTTAAAATCAACACAGAGGCCCTGGTTTTAACCCGGAGCCTTTTAGCACAATGTACTGTGTACGATGAACTTTCAGTCTAAAATAATAAAAGTGCAGTAAATGCCACTCCTTGGTCGTAAAAAAAACAATAATAATAAAAATATGGCAGGTTCATAGTTAAAAAGGGGGATGGATGAGGAGCATTACTGGGATACCTTTATTGAAGCCATTACTTCCAGTTTCACCCGGGGTAGTGTTAATCTCCACCAAGTTAATGCGATGATCTGCTTTGATCTAAATACAGTGACTTCCCACTAATTGCTTAATCAATTTCCACGCTATTAAGTGCGTATGAGGATAATTCACACAGAAACAAATGGCTTTCAGCTAATGGGAACAAGGGAAACAAAGAGGAGAAGAAAGAACAAGTTAATCTGAGCTGTCTGCTCCACCCGAGCTGCAGTTTCAATCCCAAAATCTGGACTGATGACAGGATGAAAGAGGAGGAAACAACCAGGACTTTTAACCTCAGCGTTAATTCACAAGACCTTGTTATTTTATGGAAAAGGAAAAGTCTAAAGAATAGGCGCTGTCTTTTACAAAATCATGTTCCCGTGCATCCTCTACATTTCAAGGGAGTCACTTTAAAACACGTTTAACATTTTAATTGTAATAAAGCAAAAATGCTACTAAATGAATTAATTTGATTCAGTAAAAAAACAAAACATGGTTTAGCTCGAAATAAGTATGTTTGTTACACTGCTTAAGTTACAGATGTAAATTAAAATAAGTCAACATTGACTTTTGGTTTCACATTGGACACGGAGGTCTCCTGGGTGAAAGTCCTGCATTTGTTTAACCCAGCCGTCCACCTCATCCTCATTCCAGTATCGACGTCCACTGATTTGTTTAGAAACACACTGTGATGAAGAATAAACACAATTCAGGAGAAAATATGTTTCCCTCTAAAAGTAATTGTTTAAATAATTAGAGAGCATCATCTCTACCAATCCAGTAGACGAAATACATAATGAACTAAACAATAAAAAAACACCATTTCTGAAACTCAAGCTCAGGCATGAACAACATGAGCACATCAGTAACTAAGTGGGAAATCAATTTAATCAAAATCAAGAAAACAACAAGAATCCCAGACTCATTAAAGACTCAGCGGGGAAGACGGGGAGAAATAAACACACTCTTCTACACACTCTATGCAAACCTATGTTCGGAAGAAATAACACACAGACATAAAAACCATAAGTAGGACTCATTATTAATAAGGAAGCACCATTTAGACTGATGCACTGATGCCTGGGCTTTGTGTATCGGTCGATACCCAATACCGATCAGATACCATTGTTGAATGAATAATATGTTTACCTTCCACTTAAACCACCATTTGGAAGAGACTAAAGGCATCAGCCTTTTCAAACTAAACATTTCTTTCCTAACTAAGACAAATATGTAAATTATATCTAGCTTTTTCCGTTTAATTTTTTTTCAAATTCTGTGTTTTACAATGTTAAAGCATCCATAATTTATGGAGGAGTCACAATATACCACCCACTTTATATATCACTGATTCTTGAGATTAGGGACAAAAGTACTTTGGAAAGTGAAAAACAAAAAATCAATGCCACATTAATTTGAATTGGATATCTTCATAAACACAGGTCTCATCTATCTACCATGAAAAGGAACAGGCAATTTATTCAACCAATTTTTATAAAAATTGACATTTACTCAGTGAGTAACTTGACATTTGTCAACTCCGTCGGACACATGAAATATGTTTTTTGTGTGTTTGATCAATTCATATTATCATTCATATTCATATATATCAATTCAATTATATATACCCACCACCCCCCACCAGTCACCAGTCGCTTATAATGTGAGATTCTGTTTGTAGCTGCTCATCACACGGATCTTTCCGGGTCGACTCATTCTTATGTTGACAAAACTCAGAGAAAAGACATGACTATCAATATCTGTGTGTGTGTGTGTGTGTGTGTGTGTGTGTGTGTGTGTCAGCCCCGCCCCTCAGTGAAACAGACGCTGGATAAAGCAGTGTGCCCGTTACACTAATTAAGTTACAGATGACTGTATTGACAGCTTTTTTGTCATTATCGGGACCAATATCCGATCTCGATATCATATCGCTGCACCCCTAATTATTATTACTCATACATTATTCATCTCTCCAGTAAACAAACTGCCAGGGTCTCTCCAATGCAGAAAAAACCTTCAACAACGGAAATTGGAAAATGATTTTTGCCACATTGAAGACATTTTGCTGAGGAGAATAATTTATTCATTGGATGAAAACGTTATACACATCCAAATCAGTCGCAATCATCTTAGCAGAGGGGGACGAAGGATGCCCACTCCCCCCATGTCTAGTCATCGAGTCTTTAGTGTCGGCTATCCAGCAAAATAACAACGCCAAAGGAATTCAAATACCCGGCAGACTTCGTAAATCATCCTCTACACAGATGACATAATGTTATACCCACAAAACCATCCTTCATGACTACAAGAAAACCATCAAGTTAATTGAATTCTTCTCCAAAATCTCTGATTGCTTTATAAACTGGACCAAATGCCCTTCCAACAGTTGGGACACATCGGCCCAAACGACACCTCTCCCATAATGCAAAGGTCACATCACATATCTAGGGATTCATATTACCCAGAGGCTGATATAGCTGTTTAATTTCAACTTCAGCCCACGAAACAATAAACACTAATCGCTAATGGGGGATGAACTTACCGATGTCTGTTATGGGCAGAAAATCCCATAATAGTAACAATACTACCAATAATATTTACAATAATAATGTTGCTATTAAACCTACCTACTTAACTTATTGAGATTGTAACTACCAATAATTCACATATTTATTTCCCGTCGTCCTCCTCCTGAGAAACACATGTGGTCACACCTATTCACATACTGTAGGAATATCTGACACACTGACCCAACACACTTTCAGATAAATACACACAAACTTACTAATACTCCCACTAACAAATAACATCTGTTTCCTATCTTGAGTTGCAACTTCACTACAAACAAATATTAAGTGCTTATATGACCAGTTTATCTCCCCCCCGTCCTGTCTTACTCTCCACTTCATGTAATCCCCCTCCAACTGCATGAGATGACCACTGAACACGAGGGATTAGAGCCGCGGAGACGGATGCAGTCCGTCACGCTCGGGAAGCCGAGCAGAACAAAAGAAAGCTGCGGCAGAGTTCAGCTGGACTCCCTTGAGATTGGGAGCCAGACTGAACCTAGACTACATGGAGGGTTTCCCAAACGCTGAGCAGCTTGAAAAAAAGAAAAGCTGCTGAGGAACAAGATGCATGAGAACCACATGCTAGACTTTAAATACCCTGATTGGCTCACAATTGCAACTGAATATATTGAACCATGTCTTCAGATGATGTCCTTCCTTCAGTCCAACAAATGTCCAAGTTCACCACAAGGTCTAATGTTAAATATTAGTAAATGTGTTTTAAGGGCCTTAGCTTTGCATTATCTTAGCCTGAAGAGTGCTATATTTATGGTAAGAAAAAGAGAGCTTGGATCTCACTAAAGAACCAAAATATCTTAAATTCCCACATTAACACATAATATCCCATGTGGGACAGAAAATCCAAGCTAGCCAGCTAACTAGCCAGTTACTAGCCAGCTCCCAAATGAGTACAAATGAACAATATAATGCCTCAACCTCAACACGGATACACAATAAGTATTATCTTTAAAATCGATACAGTGGCCCTGGTTATAACCTGGAGCCTTTTAGCACAATGTTTTTGATCTGGGTTATTAGCTACATATAACATGCTTCCAGTCGAAAATAATAAAAGTACAGTAAATGCCACTCCTTCATCTTAAAAAAACATAATAAATATGCAAATATGGCAGTTTCATAGTTGAAAGGGGGATGAGGAGCATTACTGGGATTACCTTTATTAAAGACATTACTTCCAGTTTCACTAGGGCAATGCTAATCTCCACCAAGTTAATGCGATGATCTGCTTTGATCTAAATACAGTGACTTCCCACTAATTGCTTAATCAATTGCCACGCTATTAAGTGCGTATGAGGATAATTCACACAGAAACAAATGGCTTTCAGCTAATGGGAACAAGGGAAACAAAGAGGAGAAGAAAGAACAAGTTAATCTGAGCTGTCCGCTCCACCGGAGCTGCAGTTTCAATCCCAAAATCTGGACTGATGACAGGATGAAAGAGGAGGAAACAACCTCGACAAGCTTTTAACCTCATCGGTATCAAACACAAGTAAGATCAACACGTGCCAAAGACTACGGCTGCCATCTAATTGACACATCGCTTTGTTGCTCCACAAAAGTACCAATTTAAATCTTTGTTTTATGAGAGATGTGTTGATAGGTCATTCAATGAATAATCATTAAAAAAACAACTCATCGACTAAAGAAATCACAGTTGACTGATTCCTTCATAATTACGTCCTCTCCCAACTAACCTTTATCCTCATCGTCCCACATTTGTCTCCTGGTTTACAGTTGCAGTTTCAAACCGTGCTAATCATGTTTAATGTAATGTGGTCTGCCTTATATAGTTACATTGGTCTCCGGGGTGAAGGTCATGTGTTTGTTCTGGTCCACCCACCTACCCTGACCTCCTACATTCATGGACTTTTTTATCATGGACTATGATTACAATTGGATTTGTGATACGTCAAGAACAAATTTCTTTCAAAACATATCTGAAAGTATGTCTTTTAGGGCTGCAAATGTGAACATTCGTGAATGATGTCCCGTTGTGTCTGTATGAGACTCAGTGAAGTGGCGACTTCCTGCCTATTGACAGATGTACTAACAAACAGAATGTTCTGCCCGGAAGTGAAGAACTCCATCTGAAAGAGTAACATTTGTAGAGTCGGGCTCGGATGTTTTTCCACCACCATAGGACACGACAGAAGCCGGCTCCGGTCCGTGTGCGCCACATTCCAGTCGGTGGCACTCGGGCCAGCTCCGGGGCCAAAGTCGAGCCGTGGAGCCGGCCCAAGTAATGGCATCATTCATCAGGCCGCCGGCGAGCCAGCATGTTGGATCTGGGTCACGGTTGAGCCAAGGCTCTGTAGCTATCTGGGAGCTTTTTAGTGAGCTGCACACACCAGCGTCAGGAGCCAACACACATCTAACACGGGGACAGACGAGGGCCCCGGAGCCATTACTGGAGAACAGAAGGTTGATTGTTTTCCTTACCTTTAGTATCAACACCGCAGGATGGGGGGAGGAAATGGAGCAGAAGGCAGAGTAGCAGGAGGAAGAGCCACGACAGCACCAAAAAGAGAAAAAGAAACACATTTTTATTAGAATTAGAATCCGAACAGTGTTTATAATGTGAGTTAGCTACTCCTTGATAGGAAGTCATCTAGCTAACCACGTTAAACCTCCGGACTCATTATATCAGCCCCACTCTGTTTACTCAGCAGAAACGCAGCCAAACAGAAAGCAGATGTGAACTCAGCTCAGCGTGTTATTGGACAGATGACTGTGCTTCCTGAAGGATGAGGCAGCAGAATACCAAACACCTTCGCCAAACCCCAACATGGCTGCAGCTGAATGTTAACCCCCTCCCCCTCGCTGCGAAGGCCCAGCCTGTCTGCTGCATCGCCGCGTTTGCCGGTGGCCGGCGTGTCCACAGTCGGCGAGGGAAATCCCTGCACATTTGTTAAGGTAGCAGGAATAAAGCCTCTCTGACTGGAGGTAAAAATGGAGAGAAAAAGAAATATCCCTGGCAGGGTATGAAAACGGAGATAGCGGCGGATTTGAGCCTCCGGATGCCAATGATAATCAGCTGAAGTGTGACCGAATGGCTCGGGCTAATGCACACCTTAGAATGTGGAGGAGTTTGGAGACGCCGGCCGGCTCCTGCACTTAAACGTTACGGTTGTCATCGCCGATTGACTCGGGGAAATGTGAGACTCGGGGCAGCGGGGAGGATGACCGGCTCCCCCGGGGGGGATGGAACACACACACACACACACACACACACACACACACACACAAACACACACAATCTGTAACAGCTCTGAATCCAAACTGCCAGCATTTATTCAGCGATGTCAACTTTCGCCTCCAGCTGGTGGAGAAAAACTGCTGAAGAGCAATGAGGCAAACAAATCTTTCAGAATATATATATATATATATATATATATATTTATATATTATTTTTTTTTTTTATTAAGGATAAAATAACTCACTTGTCACTTATAATGCAATCCATCCGTTTCTTACCATCTGACGTGTTCACATAGCGTATCTCTGTCAAAACTGTCAACACTTGAAATATGTTACTTAAGATGCAGATAAACATTCACTTCCTGGTTTGGTTCACAGTTTAGCTGGAAGGAAATAAATGAAGGTTTATTTCGCATTACCTCCAAATGTTTAAAAAGTTACCAGTGATTTGTGAGTACAAACGATTTAAAAAAAAAAAAACTCAAGGCTGAATATCGGATGCAGGTTTGGTGGATATTTCATACTAAAAAGGTTTTTTAACAAGATTTTAATGGTTTATCTTTTATGGAAAAAAGAAAAAAGTAAACTGCCATCGGACAAATCTGTAGCTCTTACAGGACAAGTTGATTAATTGGTGACATTTATCAAGAAATCATTCAAAACACTTTCTAGTTCTGGCATTTTAAAGTGATGATTTTCTCTGTTTTATAATCATTGATTCATTGTATAAAGTAAAAAGGATAACCACTCTTTTGTGGGGGAGTAAAATAAAAGGTTCTGGACCTATTATTATTGCTCAGGGCTTCACTCTTTCAACCGACCGTGAAGCAGCGCGGCATCGACAGCTCGGCGGGTTCCTGAGGCCCGTGATGGACGGAGGTTATAAAAATCCCATTTTACCAATAAAGCAAATAAGCAGGCCGAGCGACGTCGCGTCTGTCGAGGAGCTTATATGTCAACAGGTTCCATTTCACCTTATTGTCAGAACAAAACTGCCCAGGAATTAAATGCCAAACACAAACAGCCTGCAGCCACTCGGCCTCACTCGTCTGAATCGACGAGGTCTCTGAACAAAGGTCACCTGTCACCGTTCACGCTAACGCTCTGGGTACTGTTTGCACCACCGTGGCAAAACACCGTTTCAAACGTGAAAGCTGAGCCTGTCATAGGATCACTCGACTGGACTTACTCATCCCACGCTGGGCCTTTATTTGGCTTTTTGGCACAAATATCTACATAGGTTTGATTTGTTTATTGGTCCTTTCAGAGCAGACGACATGATGAAGTCACAGCTCGGCTGGAACACTAATCACATAGTAGAGTAGGGGGCTAAAGATGTATGCTGGAAATGTCATCTTGCTGCGTTGTTGTGTGCCAGGATCGGTGTTGGACACATTTGAAATGATGAACTGTTGCTAACAGGCTAAACTACTAGAGAGATGAAGAGAAAAACAATGCTAACAGTATAGCCTGCTCCTAACCGCAGCTGTGAGCAATCGGCTATTAGCATTTTCTCTCCATCCCTTAAATGTATCACTGATAGTTCATGACTTTTCCTTTTGACTGACTTTTCATTCAGTTATAACGATTTGTTCACCCTCAATTAGTCTTTACTACGTCTTAACAGCGCTAATGCTGGCCCCCAGCCCACCGTTTCTGTAACCAGAGTAGCACGGTGGAATTGGTGAGCTAACTAGCGGGCGCCTGGCTACTGTGCTAGCTAGGAGACGTCGACAAACAAGCCGCGGAGCTCCACTGTTTACCCGCCTTTTTCCTCCCGCCAGATTATAGTCTGGAATTAAACAGCTCATCTGCAGGAGGGATTCTGGATTTTGTTGGGATTCTGGTCTCTAAGGAAACAGGCTTCGAGTCCCTAAGCCGATCCTTATAGCTTCTGTTCCACTAGGGTTGGTAAATCAGTAATGACTTGTGTCTCTCCATAGTATCTAATACTACTATTACTAATACTACCATTACTATTACTACTACTGCTACTACTGCTATTACTACTATTACTACTACTACTACTACTACTACAACTAAAACTACTATTACTACTACTACGATTATTACTGATATAACTACTACTACTATAACTACTATTACGACTACTACTATTACTACTACTACTACTACAACTATAACTACTATACTATTATGACTATTACTACTACAACTACTATTACTACTACTACTATAACTACTCCTACTACTATTACAAATATTACTACTATAACGACTACTACTACTACTACTACTACTACTATTACTACTACTATTTCTACTATGAATACTACTATTACTACGACTACTACTACTACTATGTATTATTTATATTGATTTGGACCAGTAAAATCATTGCATTATACCTAATAATCAACACCACATCCAAATGTCGAAAATCAATTTCCACAACAGATGATGAGCGCCCTGAAACGTGTCTCTGATCTCTCAGACTGCTGTTTCCTTTTACCCGTCAACAACTCATTCATCCTCCCTCTCGTCCTTACGGGTTCTCGTATTTCTCAGGGTGATGAGTGTGATCGTGGAGCAGTATATTGTATTTCTGAGAGCTGCGGTGCTTTTCAACCCGTAAACAGTTCAGCACCCTGGACGGTGTCAGGTAAGCACAGGATCGATACCAACCTATCAGCGTAGAGCCTGGTGCTCTAATGAGAGACGTGGGGCCCCTGTGGACCGGTAGGCCTCATAGGAGGTGTTGCATTAAGCCTCTAGCAGTTATCTCCTCCGACACTTTACTTGACCGATCAATTTATTTACTCTGACAGCAAAATATATAACATACAAGAGCTGGGTAGAAACTCTGCAACACTGGACGCCGAGTAGGAGATATTCTGGTATTTTATACAAGGATCCAAATGACCTTATTTGCAGTTGAAGGTGTCCTGCCAAGTTTTAAAGGCTTCTTTTTTCTAACGGTTAAAAAAATCCTCACTGCCAAGTCACATACTCAAATAATCAGTATGTGACTCACCCTACTTCTGCATTATGGGTAGATAAACTGATGTAGTATAGAGAGAGAGATGGTCCACACAGGGAGGGAGGAGGGGTCCAACAAACACAGGACTTTAACCCAGGAGTCCTCTGATGTGACACACCCTACTGCTGCATTATGGGTAGATAAACTGATATAGTATAGAGAGAGAGAGATGGTCCACACAGGGAGGGAGGAGGGGTCCAACAAACACAGGACTTTAACCCAGAAGACCTCTGTTGGTGTCTGGTCGTTAGCAACGTGACTCGTTAGTGCCGATAGCCAAGTCTGTCACGCTCTATTCACTTGAGCCGTTAACTCTGAGTTTGTGTTTTTTGGCCTTAATTTTTTCATCCATCATCCGATAAAATTAGTTAAGTACAGAAATCTTTGCCCACTGACTCCAATGTGTATTTTAAAATATTTGTTGCGAAAACTCGAAAAGGGAAATAAAAAGAGTCATCCAACACTGAGGAAGATTTCTGTGATCGTCTCATTCTACACGGGAGCTTCTCCGCCGGTTCACCGATTTAAACAGACAAACATTTGCACCACAAGCCCACAAGGTTTCTCTACGTCCGCCCACCTCAGCTGGCAAACCGCCTGCCAGTGAGTTACACAGGAACACAGAGCGAGCTCCAACACACTGCAGGAGGAGTTTGTCATCCTACCGATTTGTGTTCAATAATCCCAGAGATACAGAGACGAGCCGTCAGCTGATCACTCCCCCGAGTTTAAATCTGATCACTGACACTGAGTTAGTCGTCCATTTGTAAAAAGAAATGCTTGTTTTTTAAGCGTTTTAGTCCTGAAGCTTTATTCCTTTTTTATGTCCCTTTAATCCGCCCACATCACCCCCATGAACGCCATGACTTCATTGTGTAAAAATGAAACAGAAACTTGTTAATAAAGAGCAGAAACACTTTGCTTCACAGTCTAACAGTAGCAGATACTGTGTTTTTTTTTCTAAATACCCATCATGCCTCACTGTCCTCTCACTCAGGCCTTCAGAAACTAGACCAGAAGGTGAAACATCGAGTGCGAGCATCCTAGCATAGCCATCATTAAGCATATTAATATTTCATCGCCTGCTGTTTCAAATCTACAATCAGCTGTTGGCACACCGTCCGAAGGAGTAAATAAAGTGTTTTTCTGTGTGTGAAAAAAGGAACTCAGTCATCACATTTGAACTTTACTTTCCAGCCAGCGATCGATGGAAAGAGAACTTTTCTTTAAAAAAAAAAAAAAAAAGGTCAGAGGAAACCTCTTTGTTTGAGCTTTGCTTCCACAGGCAACCTTTCAAAACAAAAGCTGACGCACGCCAGGAGAGAGAGAAAATTCTGCAGTCGGAGATTTGATGTGTTTATTAAAATTTTCTATACGAATGAATAATCTTCAAACTGGAAATACCGAGGTAAGTTCACACCGTCTGCAACACCTCAGTCTCCCTCCCATTCACGGTCCCGCTCGTCAGCCTCGGAGCTGCAAACATCCACTCCTGTGATCGGAAGCCTTGTTTGCTCCAGAGACGCTCATGTGTCGACTGGATTGTCGGGTTGGTCCCGATACACAGTCACAATACAATCCTATTGTGATTTTAAACAATATGGAATATGCTGAGTATTGTGATAACCTATATTGTGATTCATTATCCTTTTTGTTTCAACTGCAAATCATGCAGTTTGTCGATTGTTTTGTCCCAAATTATTCACTTTTCACTCGGGTTCATCTCGCTTCAAGCGTTTTTTTAACTTCCTGTTGACCACGCCTGAAAATGACCCACCACTCAAACCATCTAGTGGGCTGACAAAGCCGAATGTTTCATTGGAATTTGCAATAATAATGGTTTAAATAATACTATAAGATTGATACTTGATACTACATGTATTGATACAATGTGTACTTGAGGTTGGTTTCAGACATTCATGTTCCCCACAGGATGAACTGTGGACGTTGATGATCCCCTGACCAATGTACTTCAGATTAGAGGCCCGTACTTTGTGTTTAGAACTGAAGAAGTCGAGTGACGAGGAATCAAAAAAGTAACCGTGCTAGAGGACGAGAGGAGAAAAGCCCCGCCGACCCTCCAGCCACTTTAATTGCGTTAATGGAAACAACAGGGTGACCCCGTTCAGGCTAACAGCATCGATCCCCCGTTTGGCTCGGGACTTCCTGACCTTGGAGAGATAATTTCAGCGTGGCAGTAAATTAGAATCCACGGTGCTGCAGCGGGGAAGGAGGCGTCGCCCCGTGGTGGAGGCGTCGCCCCGAAGCAGGCGCAACACTCCCATCACAGGTCAGGTTTGTTTTAAAGAGACGCTGTGGGAGTCGAAGCTGTACATTTTTAAATGTAGCCAGGAGCGTCCTCGTCGCCACCACTCCCCCGCTCCATGAATCCCCCATTACATCCCTCCGCTCGGCAGTCGTTAGTTATTTTAAGTGTGCACCTGTAGGTCGCAGGTGGAAACGGCGTCCTGCAGCCTCTAATGTGTGTTCGGGCGTCGGAGCACAGCGTCCACACGGAGACGGGGACATTCGTCTCGGCTGGGTGGATCGGTGAGGGGCCGTCGGCCGCATCAGACCTTAACATTTACACATACTTAAGTGTTCCCAAATGTCCCTGCAAGCCACCGTACACTCCCCTAACCATTACCCAGTTAAATCTAAGTATCCGCCTCAGTCGGGCTCCTTTTTCTGCTGCTTTAACGCATTTCTATGGTTTCCACAACAAAAGTATATTTAAAATATATTATATACATGTTAAATGTTGATAAATAAGAAAATCATTCTTAATAATAAATAATAGGAATTTGTGGGTTCATAAAACAAGGATGGGACAGTTTCCCTGAAACAGGGAAGCTGTTCAGCTTCTGAGCTGGAAAAAAGGATGTTTTTGGTTTCTCTCTTTTTTTTTGGTTTTACTCAAAACTCAGAGGTTTCTCTTCAGTGCAGCAACAACAACAACATGGATCCAATCTCGACATGCATGAACAGAACAGCACTGCTTCAGCATGCGGGGGATGAGTTCTGTCTGTTTGCTGTTGTTCTGTTTTCGTCCTACAACTTTAAACCTTTCACACTTCTTGAAGGTTAACTGGAACATGTTTGTCCTCTGAATCTCATGTTCGGCGTTCGCTTGTCCTTAACTCAACCCTCTCGTGTCATTTCTAATTACAAAGAAAGATGGCGACGGCCGAAAGCTGAACTCGAGCCTTCAAAACCCTTGTCGCTCCCTACTTATTTACCAAAACGTTCCCAAAAAAGGCATTTTTAATCTGCATCACTGAAAACTGAATCATTTAGATCGATAGAAATGCACTGGTTCAAAAACGCTGCATGAATGTTTAATAACTACCAAAGAAGATGGAGATCACTCGTCCCTCGGCGGTCCCACACTGTACATGGAGCTCATTAATGGTTTGGTTTCTTACAGTAGGTTTCCTTTTTGTCGTAGTGACTCGGCTCTTCTGACCCTCTACAGTTTGACTGATAGGACCTTTTATGGATCTGTAAGCAGCTGTTAGCCGTGGTGCGAGCTTCCTGCAGACCGGCGTGAGTTAATCTGAGCCGTTTGAATCTCTGCTTTGTGATCGGCAAGGATCGAGTCTTTCCCGAGACACTGAGATATTAAACTGCAGCCAACGAGGTCAACGGGGAGGAGATTTACTCCAGATTTGATTGGCCCGGGTTAATTACGCCGAGAGCCAGACATACTTGTGTGTGTGTGTGTGTGACAGAGGTCAGCTATTCTAATCAAGCAGAGGGTGGAAGAACACTCCACTAATATATATGAAAACTTTTCCTCTTTCCTCCTTCATTTTCTCTTCAAACACCCTCCCTCCTCCTCGACGCTCCTCTTAACACCTTGATTCGTCTCTCGTCCTTCACTCAGACGTCTTACTTCTATTAACCGTCTCTCTCTCCGCCAACAGCCCTCAAATCGCCTGACATCCTTCCCTCTTTCCTCACATCCTTGCCCTCCATTCTCCTCCTTGCCTCAGACCCGTGACTCCTCCTCCTCCTATCCCTCCCTCCCTCTGGGAAACCTCACCATCCACAGTCTCGCATTACTTTTTGATGAGGTGTTATAGATTATTCAGATCACTTCCCTCCCAAATGAGGCTGCAGTGCGCTCTCTCTCTCTCCTTCCCTTTCTACATTTCTGAACATTGATTACCCTTAATGAACTAGCCAGCATTGTGTGTGTGTGTGTGTGTGTGTTCAGCATGTTTAAAACATGCAACGCCGCTATGAGTGTGTGTGTGCAGGCAAACGACTAATTACAAAGTGTTTTCTCTTCAGGCGGCGTTTGGCACTCTGGCATCTGTGAATCCTTCCTGCCAATTAACGGCCAATCAGAGACAAAGTGAGGTTACATCCAGATCTTTAACAAGCACAGATGTGTCAGCGATCTGAGGCGTTAATGGTAACAAGCGAGGTTGTCAGTTCTTACTTTGTCATTATGCAGATTGGAGATTTTTTTTAAATTTTTTTATTTTTTTAATTGACCTAGCTTTAAAAGTGACCTCAAACTCAGTCAAAAAATAATATGCAGTTAGCTGCAGAATGAGAGATTAGTGGACAGACACAGAGATGCACGCTCACTCACAAGTGATTCCCAAAACCTAATAGATATGTGGTGTCCTGGCTCTTTGAGGAAAATAAAAAAATAAAAGACAGAAGCAACGGAACGGCTTCCTGTTGGTCATTTTGGAGCCAGAAACGATGAGATGGACTGAAACTCCTCATCGTCATGGGAACCATCGTCTTCAAAGAGCATCCTAACAGTGGTTTTGTTGCCTGACTCCGGCGGTTTAACGTCTCCCCGTGCTGCAGTGAAGGAAACATCCGGCTCTTGTGTTGATGGGTCTCCGGCCTAGCTGGTCAGTAAACATGACCACTTATAAACACGTAACGTCCCACTTTCTAGGGGTGCACCCGTCACACTTAATGAGGTGACACCTTTGCTGGATGGGAGCATGCTACAAGTTCCCCCCCGCCTCCAGTCTTTGTGCTAAGCTAGGCTACACACGTCTTGGACTGATTAAACTTAACGCAGTTTCCTGCTCTTCTCCGACAGACAACAACATCCAATTAACACGCCGCCGCGTTAATTAGTGACTCGAGTGACTTTTTAACTCCTCATCGACATGACGGATGTCGTGTCACCTCCATAATTCAGTGTACAGATACAGACGTGAACTGAGTGGCCCTCTCTGTCTGTTTAGCATAATGCCGTAGCTCTTTGTGACGGTTCCCACGGTGACGGGGTGGACCCCGGGATGATTACCCCCGCATGGATAATGGTACGGCTGAGAATATACGACGCAGGAGGATGAAAGGCGAGGACACGGTGGTGAGATGAAAGGTGCATTAACAGCTCCCAATCATAAAAACCTCCAAAACCTTCACTTGTGAGTGTTTACTTCCAGTCTCAGAATGATGACTGGATCACACAGAGCAGATCTCAGGCCAGCGCCAACACCACACACCTGAGTGTTCCACACAGAACATCAGCAACTTGCTTCAGTTGCTAGACAAACTAGATGGACTAGAAGGACCAGATGGACTAGGACTAGATGGACTAGAGGGACTAGAAGGACTAGACGGAATAGATGGACCAGCTGGACAAGAAGGACGAGAAGGACTAAATGGACTAGAATTACTAGATGGACTAGATTGAATAGAAGGACCAGATGGAATAGAAGGACTAGATGGACAAGAAAGACTAGAAGGACTAGATGGAGTAGAAGGACTAGAAGGACCAGATGGAATAGAAGGACTTGATGGACAAGCAAGACTAGATGGAACAGAAGGACTAGATGGACAAGAAAGACTAGAAGGACTAGATTGAATAGAAGGACTAGAAGGACCAGATGGAATAGAAGGACTAGATGGACAAGAAAGACTAGAAGGACTAGATGGAGTAGAAGGACTAGAAGGACCAGATGGAATAGAAGGACTTGATGGACAAGCAAGACTAGATGGAATAGAAGGACTAGATGGACAAGAAAGACTAGAAGGACTAGATGGAATAGAAGGACTAGATGGACAAGAAAGACTAGAAGGACTAGATGGAATAGAAGGACTAGATGGACAAGAAAGACTAGAAGGACTAGATGGAGTAGAAGGACTAGAAGGACCAGATGGAATAGAAGGACTTGATGGACAAGCAAGACTAGATGGAATAGAAGGACTAGATGGACAAGAAAGACTACAAGGACTAGATGGAATTGAAGGACTAGATGGACTAGAATGACTAGATGGACAAGAAAGACTAGAAGGACTAGAAGACTAGAAGGACAAGAAGGACCTTGTGTATGTCGACATGTTTCGGTTTGGAGGACTCGTCATCAGCAGATTACAATCTGCCTTTAGGTTCTTTCTGTCCGACCTCCCTGCAGAACACTTCCTGCCGTCAGCTGATTTGAACTACGGTTGTCACGACTACGCCTGTGACCCACAACAGTCTTCCACCCTCCACCCCTAAAACCAATTTCCAATTTGAGTCGCCACATTTAAATCCATTCAGAAACTCAGGAAAAACACACATTTCTTCCACTTCCAGCTTCCCATTACATCACAGCGAGCAGGCCGGCGTTACGGCTTCCCGTCTCTCTCCATTTGTTCTTATTCTGGAGAAGCGAAACTGAACGTGTCCGGGTTGCCGTGGTGATCAGCGAAGCAACAGAAAAGGTGAAAATCCCACCGCAGACCGGAGGAAACACAGAAACGCCCACCGAGCCCGGAGCGATTAGTCTCAGCTAAACTTCATGTAAAAAGAGCGCTGGCGTTGATGATGTCATAATGTCAAGGGCAGGAGGACTTCCTGCTTGTGACTGCGACATTAGATGGATGCCACACAAACAGGAGCATCCAGGCATGAACGCAAACCCGGGCCCAGATGGCAGCGTGGCCATTTGTAGCAGGTTGGGAGTGTGTGTGTGTGTGTGTGTGTATGTGTGTGTGTGTGTGTGTGTGTATGTGTGTGTTTAAGCGTGTATTAATGAGTGTGAGTCAGAGAGGAGAAGGGCAGGATGGTATATTGGTGAGCAGCATTGTTACCGTGGAAACATTCAGACTAATAATGTCTGCATGGAAAGACTTGGAGAAGTGTTTTTACAGAACTCATAACTGCAGATTAGAGGACATCGTTTCTGGAATAGGAATAATAAAGAACAGTATTTATAGAGAGAGCTGTAATGAGTCCTACAACCAAAACATGACTCAGCATGTTTTCACTTACTGTCCCCTTGCCTTTAAGCAGGCTGAGGTGGAAAAGTCCAATAAATTACGTCCTAACGTGTTTTCCTCGAGCTCGGGGGAACGAAGTGCAGGAAACTTTTTTTTTTTTAAATACCGGTCTCACTGCTCAGGGCGCTCTGCAGACCTGATGTCAGATCACCTGACTGAAGCTTTTACTGTGTCGGGTTTTATGGTGGATGGATATCCATCTCTGCAGTTTGATTGATGTATTTAAAAGCACACACACATTTCTACTTGAGTAATTACAGCGACCCCCTTCAGCATCAGCAGGTCCAGGACCAGCTTTCTAGAAGCTTCCAGCTCTGATGAAACGGTTCCACAGCAGTCGACACAGACCAATAATCTCACATTCATGTTTTCTTTGTGATTTGTTCTTAAACACAATTTGTGTTCCATAACAATATTTCAAATATGAATCCCACGAGGCTGCATGATGAACAGAACTGTCTGTCTTCTCACTGACAGTCTCCTTTACTGACGTTTAGAGGAAGTGTTAAGAGTTCCTCATGGGAACTTTAAATATTTTCTATTAACACACACACACACACAAACAAACCAACAAACACAAACACACACACACACACACACTTGTCCAGCATCATTAACTATTACACATGTTGGTGTGAGAAAACTCTCTGAGGGCATTACAAGATGAGCATGTTGAGTACAGGATACATATTTTAGCACACGCACACACACACACTGCCTGACTAGTGACTATTCTGGGGTGTTGGGCTGGTGTCGGCTTTCCATTCCGACGATGAATAAAACACGACAAGCCACGAACTCTCGTGTCTCATCGATTATTTAAACGTTTCACCCCGACAACACATGTTTGCCCTCATTACCCCGACTCCGCCCCACACTGTCCAGACTCCGCCCCCACACTGTCCAGACTCCGCCCCCAAGCCAACTCCTTGATGAAAAGACATCGGTTTCCTTTCCTTCCTTTCAGCCAAACGGCTGTTGCTGAGTTGTCCTGGAAGGACGGAGCCCGGCAGCTGGCAGTCACACTGATCTGGCATTATGCGGTCTGGAGACTGAACCAGTCCTCCTGGTACCCCCCATCCCCCACTGGCCTCTTTGCAAGGATGCGCCGCCATCTAGTCATATTATTTACAACAACAGAGTTGCACACAGCTGGGATTTTTGTTTGGACTTCCCTGATATCTCTGTGTCCTAATCTGTTTTTTGGAGGGATTTTTCAGCATGTTGATGTATTTTTGAGTGGTTGAAAAACGTAGCACCAAACCTGTTTAGCAAACGCATGGAACGTATGAGACATAGTGATATCATCACATGATTCAATGTAGTTGTATGTAGTCCAAAGTAATAATATTCTAAGCCATTTAACACTTTCACAATTGTATTATGTTTAATGCATCTAGTGTTGACCTGCTAGCGCCCCCTAAAGGTCCCTGAGACGTGAGTATGGAAGGGGTTAAACGCAGCCATCCAGCAGGTTTCTGTTACGGCGTGGATGGCAGGACACTGAAACCATTCTGAGTGGGTGATTGGCTCGTTTACCGATTATTTCAATGAAGCATGTAATTGTTATCCCTTCTGTTTTTTGTTATCTGTTTCATCCACTAACTGTGATGAATTATGAGCAATGCTTATTCATACAGAGACGCCGTATGATCTTATGTTTCACCAGACTTTTACTATTATCACTAGGATTCACGGCGGAAGAGGATTTTCACCAATTAACCACACAGGAGCTGAAGGAGCTGCTGAAGGAATGGAAACACAGGGGATTGTGGGTAAAAGGAGGCGGTTTCTCATGTTTGAGAAGATTCAGCAGTGAGGTTGACGCTCTGCCGTGAACATTGCTCTTAATTATCTCCTCTTTAACCCCGCGATGCTCTGTCCTTCATCTCCATCCACCAGCCCTCCTCTCACTCCTCCCCTTGATTTGCCAGCGTCTTTCCTTTATGGGCTCTCTCCATATATTTATGCATTTAAGTGTCAGCAGAGAGTGTCGTGGGGGGAAGGAGATGAGAAGTCCCACCTCTGCTCAGCTCCTTTTTCCACATTTCTCTCCTCTTCATCAGATGTGTCGGCCAACATAAGCCGGTTAAATCTCTCCGATCCAATCTGTCAAACTTCCAACCAATCACTTCAATCCGCCCGTGTGTGATTTCCTCCCGTAAACAGCCTCAGAAAGTCGAGCCGCGTCCTTGGAAACGCGTCTTAGACAGCAGCGTTTTCTTTTAGCTCCAGTAAGAAGGGAAAAAAAACGATTGGACTCCAGGAACGACGTTAGCGAAATCGCTCGTCAAGTCGCCGTGTGAAGCTGCCTCTTCAGAAACACACAGCAAGTGGGAATCTGCTTAAAGGGCTAACATAGACAGTTTGAAGCTTCGGTTTTAATCCTGCCGCTTCCACAACATAACGTGTGTAAATCAACATGATCCATGTACACGTTTTACCATCTGATGCCCTTTAGAAGGACAAAGACATTTTTCACTGCATTTCAAAACCAAATGAATCCACACAGCAGAAGTTACTCATGAAGGAGTCGACGTTTAGACAAATCTACACTTCATACGGTTTCTCTCCATTATAGAGGACGAACTGATCGTCGGAGCGTTTAAACAGTAAGTATGTAATCGACTTGTTTATGGCACAGCTGATGACTTCATTCGGTTTCTCTGGATCTCCTCGTTTAAAACCAAATATTCAGCAAAAAGGTGCGTTGCATTTTCTTTTTCTGTTAGGGGTCACATGGCTCATTAGCACGTAACTGTAACGTGGCAATCTAGCAGCACTCTGACAGCACCATATGTCATTTATACAACGCGAATCAGCAAATATAAATAAAGAGACAAAAAAAACACAGTTACATAATTGAATATCAACGCGTTATCGTGGATGAATGAGGACCAGTATTTAACGTTTTTCAGCGCTAGCACCAATAAAAGTGTCTCCGATATAAATCCCAGGCTCCCGGTTGTAACTCTGTCGACTTAAACCCAAATGGAATGTGTTTGGAGGAAAACCCACTGAAGGAAAAACAAAAAGTTGGTGAAAGTTCTCTAAGTAGTCACGCTAACGAACGCTGCCTGCACCTTCACAAAAGAGCGCCGCGTTACATCATTGGCTTTAAAACTTCCCTCGCCACCACAAACTGGAGCCGCTTCCCTCAGAGAACCATCTTCTCCACAGAACCTCTCCCAGCGCTCCGACAACAACACAAAGACACACCGAGAAACTAAATGGAGGCAAAAGAGTGATGTGATGGGGGAGATTTTTATTTTCTTTTAGCCGTTAGCACTTTGAAACGTTCTTTTAAAGAAGTGTTCATGAATAGAAACCTCACTTTCAGATAAACCTCAGTCAACCTGCCGGAGGCGGAAAACCACGACGGATCGTTCCTTCAGCACCATCCACCTGTCTCACCCCTCGTGGGACGCCTGTCTCCCCCCACTGTGTTTAAGGTCACCGGTCAGTCTGGCTCGTTGGTATTTCTTTGATGAAACACTAATTCACTGTGGCAGGATGCTGCGAGCCCCCCCTACCCCCCGCGGTCCAGTCAGCATTACATGACCCCCGCGGCGGTGCTGACCTCTCGTTTATCAGTGATACCCTCCCCGCCGGGGAAAGAGCGTCTCCGGCTCAACTCCAAGCTCTGACTCTGTTGCCCAAGTGGATCTACTTTCTGTTCCCATCCGTCCAATCAGATGTGATGGAGCAGAAATCCTTTAGTTTCAGTTACAAGCAGAGCTGCAGTTAAAGGGAAAAAGTCAACGCACTTATGTAAAGCACCGTCACCATGACGACACAGCATCGTGGCTGACCCTATGACCTCTTTACACTTTGCATGAAAATGCTGGTGGTCGGATACATGACATCCAATTAAGAGACTCGTCGACCGTAACAGACGTACAGGAAGACACAGACAGAGAGCAGGCAGGCATAGCAGGATGGAGCCATTCAAAATCCAGCACCTGACTTGTATTCAGCTGCAGGTGTCCATATGACAGGTGAGTCCTGGAGACTGTGGTGGACTTTAGAAGTGGCATGACATTGTCCCTGGACCAGGTGATGAGATGTATCTCTCCCAAAGGTCTCGTAACACTGTCATCTGCTCCCTCCACAAATAGAAGCAGGTTTTAGGCCCAGATTGGCTCCGGGTCGAGACCTTTAATACGAGTCATAAAGCATTGCTGGTAGAAGGAGCAGACGACAGCCGTGAGTCCTGTGGGAGACATGAATCACACTCTTCTACATCTATGCTCAAGAAGATTCAGTGATCATTTCTAGTCTATATCAGTGCAAAAAAATGAATTACTAAAAGAAATAAATCGGGGCTCCACGTGTCCCTCGAGATCCTGCTGCTTCCACTCAAAACACAAATCAAGCTGCCGATAAATGCCATTATGTGAAGGAACAATCTGCTCTGTGGAGCATCGCTGTCCTCGTTTCACCTCCGAGTGGAGCAGAGAGCAGCTGGCTGCCCACAGACCTGGACCGCTCACAGACCTGGACCACTCACGGACCGGGAACGGAGCCGGCTCTGGTGTGAATGCGCTGATAATTGTCCTCCCATCCACTTCAGCCACCGAGCGGCGTGGTCCACCTGTGGTGCATCATGGTCCGCACTCAGCTCTAATAAGAGCTAATCATCTGCGACGTGCCCCGTGGCCCTGTGTCAGCACACGTCCTCCACACTGGGCTGCGTTCAATGACAATGGGAAGGTTTTTAAATAGTTGGAACCTCTTTCCAAACACTTCCACACGGGGCTGCGTTCAAGAGGAGGAGGAGTTGGCAGCTTTTTAAAAATGTGTTACAAATAGAAAGCAGGCAAGGTCAGATCAAGTGCATGTTCAAGAGGGCTAATGTTGTATTGGGTATGTAAATCCTGCAGGCAAAGATCAACCAAAGGCACATTCAACAAGAGCACGGCTGCTGAAGCAGATGAATGCGAGTGCACACACTGAACTTTGCTAAAAAAAAAAAAAAAAAAAAAGAGCGTGTTGCTGAATCCAGAGTGTTTTTATCAGCAGAAAGGAGCTCCGATAGGGAAAGGTGCAGCATGTTGCTCATCGTGTAAACAAAGGAGGAATAATTGTTGTCATGTCATGTGACCCGAGGTGCGTTAAGCGAAATGCAATGTTTCCAAGTCCCGCGGGTCGGACCGGAGAGCTGTGCAAACGAGAGAGCGGGTCACGCCTTGTCTCCCCCCCTGATGCCGACAGTTTTATTAGTTCACGTCGGAGCGGCAGATAGGAAATATGTCAGCTGGGTGTCAACGGGCTGCTTTCAGGGTGATGTTTACACCGTGGCATTTTAATATACGGAGGGAAAAATGACTTTGTAGGTTTGACATGGCCCCCCCATGTCAAACCTACAAAGTCATTTTTCCCTTCCTTCAGTCAGAGGTGTGAAGTTTAATCGGTTCCTTACAGCTGATGTGACAGCGGAAATGAAACAATAGGAATAGGACAATGAAACAATAGGAAGTAAAACTCTGGATGAAAAACTATGTGAAAACTGTTTCAAAGATAGATTTGGAGCGGATCAGAGCGCCATACGGACAGTGACGGCGCGGGGGGGGCAAGCAGGGTCTCAAGACCCTCCTCTCCAAAGCTGCGCCCCCCCCCCCCTTTTGCCCCCCCTCCCCTCAAAATATTTATGGATTAAAAACTATAACAGATATAGAAAAAATTAAGACACTGAGACATTAACAATCAATCATCTGAAGAAATAGTGTTTATAACGTTCCTCTGGTGATTGTTTTTTTTTTCCTGTGTCGTGCGATTTGATAGGCTGGTTTGCACGCAGACGGCAGGCTGAATTTGACGTTCACGTTAGCGGTGGTTGATGCGTAGCGGCTAGTTAGCGATTGTGCCAACAGAGTGAAATGGACCGATTTGTGAGGCGGTAGTAGGTGAGGAGAACAGAGAAAGGAGGAGGGGAGAGGAGAAGAGAGAAAGACAGCATTGGAGAGCGAGTGAAGCAGAGTTTAGAGGAGAAGAAGGGAGGAAGAGGAGAGGAAGACAGGAGTGGAGGTGAGTGAGGAGGAGTTTAGAGGAGAGGAAGAGGAGGAAGACAGGAGTGGAGAGTGAAAGAGAGGAGAACAGAAGGAGAGAGAAAACATATTTAGTGAGTTAAGAGACAGTTGTAAGAGTATACTGTATAAAACTATACACTGTGCTACAATTCTCAGTTACACTCTTGTAAACCCACAGATGTTCTCTGTGGTGGATTTGTATTGCTTTTTGTGCTTGTTGTTTCATTTCATTAAAAGTAGTTAAATATGCTTGTGTATGTTTTATGATAACGTTTAGTATCATGCAGTCGACGATATGTAGTGTATCAGCACGGCCACGGGAACAGTACATCTATATCTATTATAGTATTATTTGTTGGTGTCAGAATTCACTAGCACCTCCTATAAACAATCAGACCCCCTCATTTCCCCCCCAATAATCATTTTCTGGTGCCGCCGCTGCATACGGAGGCTACTTTAGGTCGTTCTGGAAGAAAGGTAGTGAGGGAGTTTCCACCAGCTTCACATCATCAGATCCTCCTCAACTCCAGACCTGAACGTGTGCTGGTTAAAACAAGTCGAGGCTCAGCTCAGCTCTCCTCCTGAGGCTCGAGTCCCTCTGTGATGTGGTTGCCGTGGGGATAAAAAAAAAGTGGATTTTCTGAGCCGTCCTCCTCTCCGGAGTTGCACGGCGGCGCTTAGCTCCCTAATGAAACACTGGGATTGTTTGTCACACTCGGCTCGCCGCCGTTCGATTCGCCCTGATGGGAAATAAGGCAGGAGCGACCGGGGAGAGAGACGTTTCCCCCCAAAAAAAATTCAAATTTGAATTGAATGAGAGGAAGGCTGAATATGTTTGTTTTCATGTGTTGGAAGAAAGATGAAGCGGGTGGAGAGGAAATAATGGAGAGCTTGTCCTCAAGATAAGCCCCGCCCCTCTCTGCTACCATGGAGCACACACTGTCAGTAACTGCACTCTGAAGGAAACACTCTCTAATAAACTACACAGAGGAGTCTGCATGATGTCAAACAGGTTAAAACCATCAAGACAGAAGACACGTTCAGTATACCTTTATTAGCTAGCGTAGCAAAGAAGTGTTAATGCTAGGTGACGATGTGCTAACGTTTTTAGGGCAGCCAGGAGCGTTTTGATAATCGTGTATCTGCTTCCAACCTCTCCGTACGCTGAACCAGGACCAGCTCCAAACCCTCACAACCAGCCTGAAGAACATGAAGAAAACCTGAACCAGCTGCAGGAGATATTAGTCTGATTGGCCAGCCTGTGTTTCGAGGGGTGGAGATTAGCTACCGGTGAAGTGTAGGTAACCTAGCAACCACAAAGCTTTCTGAGACCCGAGTAGAAACGGAGACATGTGGTTCAGAATTTGACATCAGAGCTGAGGAGGTAGATGATTCTGGACTTTAGTTGACACCTGAAGGCCAGGTTGTGTTCCGGATCCCACATTTCTAAAAGCACAGCAGGCCGATCACCAGCTGGAGGTCAGAGGTCAGAGGTCACTCCTATGGTCCTCCTTGTAATGGATTTGGTTCCTTTAGTGGGTGTGAATGAGTGAAGCCGGGGAGAAAGGCGAGCCGTGCCGGGTGTTTACTAGAGCTGCTGTTGCCAGAAATGAATCATGAATGAACTTGTAATTATTAATCGTGCTCGTGGGGGGTTATGGTGTGGCGGAGCGGCGGGACCGCTTCAGGGTCTGACAGTCCGACAGAGACCAGACCTGACAGCCCCAGTGTGAAGCGTGTTTTAACGGTCGGATGGAATGCTGGGTAATGCTGGGTCTCACGTGTGAAGCTGTGAAAGAGATCATTCAAGGGATTCACAACATTTGAGAAGTTCCTTTCCCAAATGTTTTGTCTCAAACGTGTTGAAAAGGTGCTCAGAAAACATAGCATTAACATGTCAAACTGGGAAGGTTTTATTTCTGAAAGGACTTTAATTACTAACAATTAGTGACAAAGACTTGAATCCCTCTCGTTACGGAACGATGCACACATGAATGTCTGCTAATTTTCATGTAAAATGTCACCATCTAATATCCATAAATGATGAATCCTCCCCGTTTTACTTTGTTCTGTTGATGAACACAACACAGAAGCAGAGGGATTCTGGGAGTTTTCTACTAAAACACTAATAAGCTTGACATTTCCAAAGTTTTTTTCTTAATCTAGCAATAATAGTCACATGAACAATAGTTATTACAAGAGTCTTCTACAACTTCCTAGTGTTATATGACTGATGATGAATTCATTATTAATATCTCCTCCCTTCATGCAGTCACACCAAACTGCACGTACTTCACCGTTTCATTTATTGTATGACGTTTTTAAAACCATATCAGGCTTATAGAACGACAAAATAAAGTTTTTTTTTTTGTTTATTTTAAATGTGGGGTTCAAAATCAGCAAACTGTGAGGACGGAGTGCCGAGCGAGTCTGCTGAGTCAGCATCCAGCTGGGGTCACATCCGTCAGCATCAGACACCCAAACACATATTTCACTGCCTCCGCGTACGGTGAGTCAGGAACGCCGCCACCGCCGCCGGCAGAAACGCACCGTCAGCAGGAAAAAAGGCTCCGCTTTGCATCGCCCTCATATAAACCAGGGAGAGGGAGAGAGGGAGAGATGGGTGTGAGTGTGCGATAATCGCACAATGATGCCGAGGTCAGGAATCAATGACGATATCAGAACGAAGCTGAGGAGGCGGAGCTGAGGGGGCGAACCAAACGGTTGAAGGAGGATGAAATGATAAAGTCCCTCGAGGACCACCGTAGGTGGAGAGTGGCGGCCGTGGGAGGGAGTGAAGGGAAACCAGTTTGGTTTGATTCCTGTCCTGGACCGGACGCCGGAGCCCTGAAGCTCAACGTTGACTTTACGTAACAAACGTACCTATTTCAACCGAACACACAACCTTTCTTCAAATGAAAGGTCAAGAAGTCGAGAATCGAGTGTTTATTGTGCTTCATGTTTTCTTCGTCAATTTAATGCAGATTTATGAAGACCACACAAATAGGACTACATGAAGCATGAAATGAAATGAAAAAGCATTTCTATACAGCAACCAGGCAATCACTAGATATTAGACTTTCCTTCAGAGAGGAAAAAGAAGATTTTGCAGATATTACATTCAAAAAACAAAAAAGGATGTTTTTTGTTCATGTGCAGAGCTGGGAGGTGACGATATCTGGAGGTTTCTCCATGTGGGAACACAAGATAACGTCTGACAGCATCCGTTTACCGTCGATGTGGAGATGGAATATGTTCAGGCTTCAGAAGGAACTGTTGGGAAGGAGGCGGAGCCTAAGACGAAGAACGGAGAGGAGCTCCTCGGTGGGTTTCCGTCCACATTGTTTTCCACTCCGACATGCAGCGGAATGTTAATTCGCCGGGGGAGAGGAGGGAAAAGGACAACAATCACTTTCTCCGTGTTCCTAAAGCCGCGTTTAGCTCCGACGTCCGGCGGTGACTCATCACGCGGGGTAAACACGCATTCAGGGGGAAAAGCACAGGAGCCGCTGTTTGTGGTCCCAAATGTTGAAGACAGATGAAGCACTTTGACAAAAAAAAACACACACAATCATCCCGACTGTTTAAGATGACGGCTGTCACGGAGCACTTAGCCCTCGCTGGCAGGACCACAATGCATCAGGCTGCAGGCGGCTTCTCGCAGCGCCGCGGGAGCTCAGATGATGAAGTTGTTATACGCGATGTTGTACGTTGCGTTGTTGTTGGGTCGAGAGTCGAGCAAAAACAGACTCATAGGAAATAAAACTACTAGGTTTTATTTTTAGATGCAAACAATGACATCGTGTCGCAAAAAATAAACCCACTTAGTGCATCCGAGCGCCACATTGCATTCTGGGGCTTCAAAACTCCAGAATAACTTTTTCACCGCCATCCAGAAATATAAAACATTCAAAAAAATAAATAAATAAATGTTATCTTTTAGTGTTATTGTCATCTATAGTGGTTGTTTGCATAAAAATACATAATTTAAATGAAATGAAACAATGTATTATTTATTTGTGTATCATTCATGGATGATTTGGAGTTTCTGGTGGATTTGGGTTGAACCTGTTTGAGATTCTGAAAGCTCAAACTACTGATAACAAGAGATGTTGTCATGGCGATGCAATCTCGGATCCTTCTGGACCCCAAAAATCCACCCAGATTTAGTCTCATAAAACACTTACTCTTGAAAATATAACTTTAGGTCTTCCTTTTTCCTTTTCCAGATTGTTCGTTTTGTCTCTGAAAACACGTTCTCTCTTGATGGAAGCAACAACAATAAAGCTCCCTTGTTGTCTTGAGATTGATTTCTTCGGAGCGCTGAAGAGAAAGTGTTGCCTGGATGTTTGGAAATCATCCTGACAAAACGCACGTCATGACTCATGTGAGACGCTGAGCAGCAGTGAAGCTCCAACCTTGGTAAACTGTGTGTGACTTGTCTCGCTCTGATGTCAAAGATATAAAATACGAGCCGTTAACCAACGGCTGAGGAGGCAAATGAGCCCAGCGGTTAAAGTGGCGCCCGCTGAGTGGAAGTGCTCCGGGTAATCAGCGGGGACGGTCGGCGAAAGGAAATCAGTTTGAAGGAAAACCAAAAGGAAAAAAGCAACAAAGAACAAAACATAAATACACCATCATTGTCTGGTCCAATCAGAAAGAGAGGATTTGCATAATGAGGCTGCATTCATAATCAGCATGTCTGGATAGATTTTCATTGAATTTCTGTCCAGGAGAGAAGAGTGGCTTTCACCAAATCTGAGCAAATCCAATACAAAAACTAACCCGTCCCTGTTTCCTTTAATGTTTTTAAGAGTTTCCTGTGCGTGTTAAAGGTCTCTATAAGTCCCGACAGGAACGCAAGTTCAACCAAATCCCTGCAAATTTAAGAGATCTGAGATATAATAATATTTTTGGGGGATTTACACGTCATATGCTGAGTTGTACAAACTCCGTTATGTTCAGTGGTTCTTGCTGTGTATAATGTGAAGTTTTGAACTTGAAGGATATAAAGGACCAAGCTTTGGTTTTGCACTTTGCTTTATGATGGAATGGAATATCATATGGAATATATATATATATTTTTTTTGCAAATTGTCTGTATAATAATTTTATTTATAGAAGATCATTATTATTTCTAGCCATCAATATTCCGTGCACTTTATACCTTTATAATATTATGCAAATAAAGCATATATATATATATATATATATATATATATATATATATATTTTAAATCCTGAGCTTTTTTTGATGCAGGTTACATTAAACACTAAAAACAGTTGAAACTATTTTTGCAAATGTTCTTGCTCCTTTAAGGTAATGAAAAAAAGCTGCCACAAAATGAAAGCACTAAAGCATGTAAACGGGTTCTAGCAGGAACTTAAAACACGAGTATGCACCTGAGAGAGGAACTTGTCCTCGTTATTATCCCGACTCTCAGGTGTGCAGCTGAACAACATCCGTCTCTGACATCAGACGTCGGCGCGGCGACAGCAACGACAAGCGGCGACGATGATGTCACCACAGTCGGCTTCCTGTTAATTGGGGTTTAAGGTGTTTCCATCACATCTGCTGCTCAATCATTCAAAACTAAGACACACTTCTGTCTGGGAAAAGTTCTGTGGTGATATTTATGGATTCTAAGAGATGGACTAGATTATATTTATGTTTGTTATCAACACAGCAGAGACGTCCGTGATAGAAAGTCTTTATAAAATGAAGATAATATTCCCTGCAGGTTAAATGACGACGGCTGAGACGACCTCCGTTTGAATTGAACATCAGAGACAACGAGGCGTTCAGGAAACTAACAGTAACCGAGATGGCCTTCATTAAACCGTGAGGAGCTTCGGGTAGAACGATCCCACGAGTGGAACGTGTTAAATGTTAATTCAATAAGGAAGCCGATAGAGACCCATATTCAATAGCTCCCGGCTCTTTTCCTCTTCTTTACCAATTTAAATGTTAAACACATACAGATGGAGGCCTAGGTGACGGAGGCACCGGCTCATAGAAGAAAGGAAATCAGTTACTGCAGATAGTTTCACTGTTATCAGGCCGAGTCCAGGCAGCACGGAGGGATCAGTGAACGGGGTCCACCAGGGACAGGACCAGGGGCCCAGAGTGTCAGGGGCCCCCTGGCCTACACCTACAGAATGCCAACTGGCAACATGAACCAAACGTAAAGAAACGTACAACGTTACCACACAGAAACGGACAACACAAAGACACAAAAAGACCAACGCAACCACGGAGAAACAGGACTACGAAGAGATGAAAAAAAACGACAAAAAGGTGGAAAACAACTACAAATAGTGAACGCCAGAGCGTGGTGCTAGAGAGCAAAGGTCATCAGGATGTGAGTGTTGTGTTGCACCACAAGCCGCTGAGCAGACAAGCCTTGCTCAAGGGCGGTTGGACCAGAATGGTTCCAGTAGTAAACTCATGTAGTAGTGTTGCTGGCGCCTCGGCTTTGTTTCCTCTGAGGTCAGGTGATCTCGTTAAACCCCGCCGGCGCCTCGTCTCCCACGCATCGTTTGTATTCTCCCTCCTCTCCCTCCTCTCTCTCCGCCTCCTCCCTCCTCTCCCTCCTCTGCCTCCTCCCCCGCGAGCTTCATCATTCCTCTATTTGCGAGTAAATAAACTCTGAACTGTGATCTCCGAGCAATTCAAATATTCTCTCTGGTGTCGGAGGCATCCAGATGCAGGGTTCAGTTCTGAGGCCTCGCCGCTCCTCTGGGAACGGGGAGGGGATACTAATACCAAAATGCATGTCTGACGGTCAGTGTGTGTGTGTGTGTGTGTGTGTGCGTGCGTGTGCGTGTGCGTGTGTGTGTGTGTGTGTGTGTGCCGTGCATCTCAAACAGTGCAGTGAAACAGTGAAAACACTAAATAAACCATGTGTTGCTGACCAGGGCACGAGCACAGGGCCGTTGCACCACATTCCCTGACATGTAGTCAGAGCACGGGTGAACAGGTGTGTGTGTGTGTGTGTGTGTGTGTGCGTGCGTGTGTGTGTGTGTGTGTGCGTGTGTGAGAGAGAGAAAGAAAGGAAGACAGAGAGACAAATATTTTTGCATTCATCACCAAATGTAATTGTGTTTTATGCATGTATACCTACTTGGAATCACTGTTAGTGAGCATGTGTGTGTGTGTGTGTGTGTGTGTGTGTGTGTGCGTATGGTGTGTGTGTTTGTGTGTGTGTGTGTGTGTGTGTGTGTGCGTATGGTGTGTGTGCGTGTGTGTGTGTGTGTGTGTGTGTGTGTGTGTGTGTGTGTGCGTACATGTCTCTTCATAATGGATGAATTCGCTGCAGCGAGCAGAACAGGCCGAGCTGGACTCATTTCAAAACGCCTTGAACGCTGCTATTTATACAGAGAGCTGGAAGGAGTTCAGGAGCAGCAGGAGGAGGAGGAGGAGGAGGAGGGAGAGGAGGAGTAGAAGGAGCAGGAGGAGGAGGAGGAGGGAGAGGAGGAGTAGTAGGAGCAGGAGGAGGAGGAGGGAGAGGAGGAGGGAGAGGAGGAGGGGGAAGAGGAGGGAGAGGAGGAGGAGGAAGAGGAGGGAGAGGCAGGAGGGAGAGGAGGAGGAAGAGGAGGGAGAGGCAGGAAGGAGAGGAGGAGGAGGAAGAAGAGGAGGAAGAGGAGAAGGAAGAGGAGGAGGAAGAGGAGGAGGGCTGATCATCGGCATGGCAACACCACCTCACAGGTGCCCCGTACACCACCCGGGTGGGTCCGTGTTTACTTCAAAGGAAGCCAAAAAATAAAACTGAGTTTCTTCTGCTGACTCAGCTTCATCCAACGGATTCTACACTTTTTTTTTTAAACCCACTTAGTCGAGGTCAATCACTCGGTCAGTTCTCAAACGGTTTTCCTCAACATGCAGAGAGAACAGGGCCAGTTATAGACTTCTATGTAATCCAAGATGGCAACAGACCAATGAAGCCATGTAGTTCTTTGAAAAAAACAGATTTACAATTTTCTCAGAGTTTTGACTGTAGAATGGTAGGTTTGTACTTCTATACATCAGGTTGCCCCCTGATGGCCAGGAGAGAGAATGCAGCGTTAAGGCAATTCAGTTTGGCTTCACTTTCCAGACCGGGAGCGTTGCCTTAGGGAGTTGTGTTATTTACGTGAAACAACTCCCTTCGTGTCCCAGAATGCCTTTCAACATATCCCAGAGTAGGTGCTTCTGTTAATTCCCACAAAACGTTCACCTGATGAAGCAGTAAAGCTGTCTGTCTCTCTGCATGTCTCACTGCCTGTCTCTCTGCCAGGTACAGGACATAAAGTGTGACTGCTTCACCTTAATCCTGCTGAAAGCGTTTAATATTGATCGTTTTATCTTCAGTGTGAAATCAAAGTATTGATCAACTCATTCGTTCTTCCTCCTCAGGACCATCTTCCCCTCCTCCATCTCCTCCTCCTTCCTCTCCACCTTCCCTCCATCATGTCATCTCCTCCATCTCCGGATGTCCATCGAAGGACAGTAAACTGCGGCTATGAATTGTTCCAAAAGCAGACGTGAGAGGGGGCCGTCCTGCCTGTAAACTTCCCAGCAGGCATCTCTTCCGATAAGGTCGTCCTCACAGTCATCTCCTTCATTCGTACTCCTTCCATTAAAACTCAACTTTTACAATCAGAGACATCAAATCTTCGGGCCGAGGCAGCACGTTTGTTCTCTGTGATTTCTAGGAAATACGACTCAGACTCCGAACATTCCAACAGTTAGAGGTTTGTGGCGATGCCCTCATTTGGGATGTAATCATCCATTCAGAAGTCAGAGGACAGAAAGGAAACGAGTCATGAAGTTGACGAGGGGGCATTTAACACGTCAGCATGATTGTTTCAATATGTTTCATTCTTCATGTTTAAAACTCTGCATCAACAGAAAAAAGGACAATTTTGGAATTTATAGACTTTATTTTGAGTTAAACTCAAAGAAATGGTGAACACTGCTATTACATCTAACATTAGCCTTCAAAGAAGAAAATCAACTGAGCTACATCACACACACACACACACACACACGTCTCTGGAGTCCTTTAACTCAAACTAACCTGCCACTTCACCATTTAAAATCTAATTTGCTGCCGGGCGGTTCTCTGTCACGTGACGGCGTCTGCGTCGCCGCTCCACTGCAAAAACAAAAAACAACGACAACGACTGCATCAACCAACCGCTGCCTCCTTCGTCGTCCAATCTAATGTTCAGCTACAGTGCACCCTTGATTTTATTTACCCTGCCGCGCGGCGAGAGGCTGATTAATACAGTTCATGCCGAGCAAAGGCCGAGAGGGAGCGAGGGTGGAATTGTGGGGAAAAAAGAAATGAGGAGTGGGGAGGAAAGAGAGTTAGGGAGACGGAGATGGCGTCTGTTTACAGATTTTATTCCCTTGTTCGGTGAAAAACATGCTGCAACAAGATACGGTTTCATTCCCTGGCAACTTCTCTGAACTGTGAAATTCATAAGCCAAGAGTTCAGAGTGGAGGAGCAGAGAGGGATGGGGGAGGGAGGGAGGGGGGTGGGAGGGTGAAATTAATTACTCTGTGGAGGCGTCACAGTTCATTTGGCCCAGAAAAGGCTGAACACGGAGCTGGCGTTGCACCGGCGTTCATCACGAGGCCGCCGCTTCGTCTCCACGGCCGACGCTTTCGGTCGACATCAGTCCGACTCTCGGTTCATTTAAAAGTCTGGAGAGTCATCCAGCAAACAGCAGGAAGATTGGGTCTTACGGAGATGGAAGAGGAGCGCAATTATATAAATCCACCGGATGTGTCAATCAGGGCAGTGCGAACACCACGAACCAGAGTTGGACCTCGTTGCCGCGACGACACCTGGAATAATCAGGATTACTGCAAACGGCGAAGGACGAGGTAAATACCACTCTCCCAACACATTCTGCTTTAATTAACGCTCGGTGACTTCCGGCGGCGAGAACACGAGACAGCCTTGTTTGAAACCGAACCCGACGCGTGCAGAGAGACTGATTGAGACTCCTCCGGCTAACGACTGTGAAATGTGTGTTTTTTTTCTTTTTGTCTCCGGTATGATTGGGTCTGAGCGGCGGCCTGCAGGTAAGTCAACACACCAGTCAGACGTGAGCTCGAGTGGTATTTGAAGTCGATGGGAGCGAGGATTCCTAACTCTCCTGATACGGGACTGGGGTTTTACAGCTCCGGGGCTGGTGGGACCTCCATGGAAGATCATAACATTTGCAGCTAATGAAATTATGTCTTTCTTATGCAACTAACGTCTCCTGGAATGAACTAGAAGCATGGATGCAGCGATGACTAAAGGATGAAATAGTGCAGCGAATAAGTGGGTCTGGTATAAGCCGTCATCGATCCACATTTAATCATCAATGCCGTTACAACATTCAGTCGCTCAGAATAGCCCAAGCGAAAACCTCCACACATCACTTTACAGGAAAGATACAAGTTTTATTAAACTTGGACAGAAGCTAGTACTCTCTATTAGCACCTAAAGTGATCAGATCTGGATGAGGTTCCAGCAGGAACCAGGTCTGACTGCTCCTATTGTACACAGGCTGAACTAGTTCAGTAAAGCATTATTTAAAGAGTGTGTCGATTAACTGCTCCTAAATACAACGATGCATCTCTTTATTGGAATACGTTCAGACATTCAGGTTCACGTGCTCACAGAAGAGAAATCTAGTGTGAGTCTCAACAAAGGGGGGGTCTGGTTCCAGGCTGGTTTTGTGGATTTGGAGCTGATCCTGGTTTAATAGTTGTGTAATAGTGATACTCGTTACATAAAGATGCTGGAAGTAGATACATGTTTCTGCAACGTTACGTTTCTACCTAAAACCTGTGGAGCTAACATTAGCAGAGCATGCTAGCACATTGTTAACGCATTTCTATGCTACACTAGCTATCTACAAAAGGTATCTACTAAAGCTAGCTAATAAAGCTAGCTACTAAAGCTATCTACTGAAGCTATCTACTAAAGCAAGCTACTAAAGCTATCTACTAAAGCTATCTACTGAAGCTATCAACTAAAGCTAGCTACTAAAGCTAGCTACTAAAAGGTAGCTACTAAAGGTTTACTGATGATTGTGAAGGTACAGTGTTGTCTTGTCTTTCATATCCTGGATCCATCAAAGCAACACACATGGTAGACCCTCTGCTTCTCTCTGAAACCCTTTAGGTAGACTTGTTTCCAGGGAGTGCAGTTAGTGACAGTGTGGGTTCCATGGCAACTAAACATTGAGGTCATTTTTATCGAAAAAAGAAACAAAGAACAAAACGACTCGTACTACTTCTGTGGAAAAATTGCAGCGTGAGCTACAACATGGTTTGTCTTGGGTCAGCAGTGGTGGGGGAGGAGGCGGGAGGGAAACGGGCGCTAACCAGCAGCTGAAAGCTGGCAGGGAGACCGATTGTGTCTGCCAGCCGCCCTGGCAGGAAGCCACTCGTGATTTGGAGGACGGTTCCAAGAAAATCTACCTGGTTGGTAAAACGGTGTTAAAAAACTCTGCCGTTTCCTGCCCCGTCCTCCATCGTCCCTCCTGCAGGACGCCAATTCCATCATTGTCCTGCTGTGTCCTCGTGTCTCCGCTAAGCCTCGTCTACTGAAAATTTGATTCCCATACAAGGGAACTGCATCGCGAACTACGTCAGAGAACACTCGGGGTCCGCCAGAGACCGGCTGTTTGGTGTCTCATGTGATCCGAATACTTGTGTTTTGTTTTTATTGTCATTTTAACCCAAATCAGGATGCCTTTATTGCTTCGTCGTTTTGTTGCTGAAACCCAACTGTGTTGTTTTGTGATCTCAAAACAGGGTCAGGTATCAGGTATCATGTTTTTGGTATCAAGTTTCTGGTTCCCTCATAATATATATGACCCTTCATTAGTTTCCGTCAGTGCTGCCTGCATCTGCTATGCAATCTAAGCTTTGGGTTTTGTGCAGAACGATGCTTCCCACCACACCAGAGGGCCCCGATACGAAGCCACCGGGCTCCCAGACTCGACCTTCCCCCTTATTGATCCATGTTAGAGGAATTTAAATGAAATGCCAGCCAAGCTGAAACCCTCTCGCTCCCCTGAACAGCAGGCCGCCTCTGCCGCCGTCACTCAGGACCTCCGCTTCATGGAAACCAATGAAGTGCCTGCACTAAAGCTGCTGCTGAGGGCCATTAAGAGAGAAAGGCTGATGCACCAAAGACTCAGACACCATCACCCCCCCTCCCCCCTTCCTACTTTCCCTCCTCTCTCTCTCGTTCTATGTCTCCACTTGACCTCACATCCGACCTCCAATGAATGACTGAGATAAAAAGGTTTACAAATCACCAGGCAGATTCTGGATCCGTCTGTGTTCCTTTCAACACCCTGAAGTCCTAGACTGGGATTCAGTCTTTGAAGGGACCATTAACATGCATCCTATTATATCAATATTACATTATATCAAAGCATCGTTGAAACTACTTTGTGAACCGAAGTTGAGCTGCTTGGTAGTTTCCTCTTAATTCTGGTCCTGAATTAAGAGGAAAAATATTTCCATTCATATCAACTGTTCTGATGACATCATACACAGGAAAACCTCATTACTGGCCTCATTGATTAATAATGAGGCCAAAGCCAGATTAACACAGACCTCCTCGCCATTTTATCTGCAGTATTTCTTTCCACTTTCCTTGAACATAGAACTGTACAGAACTATAGAATCGATGGGCTTCCATGGAGCCGGTGTCTGAACTGACTGCGGAGAGGTAGCCGAGTCCACCGCCACCACTGGACCGCTGCCACGGCAGCGCTGCAGGTCAGCTGCTGAAGCAGGACTCTGATTTAGAGATTTCCAATACACCATGAATACTGTACTGAACCATGACTCTGCATCAGCAGCCTCCGGGTTCCCCGGCGCAGACCCAGCAGGCGTAGTGTCGACGGGGGAGCCAAGCACGGAATCCCAGTAACTCCTGGATGGTCTGGATCTGTGGCTGGTGGACTGCCAAGAGGACCAGGGTAAAAGTAGAATGGATGTAGGATATAGTTGCCCTGATACTGAACTTAATCAAACATTTAGAAAGGTTTTAATTAAAAATATATATTTAAATTTCACATTTTGAAGCATCTCCCTCTGGAATCCTAACTATAACCCCATGCTTGTTTGATTCCCTCTCTGACTCGGCGACGTCCAGGTCGTCATGACTACAGCACTGCTGAAGTCGATGGGGATTAGAATTAGGGGCTAAATTGAGCATCCAGAGTCCAGCGAGTTCGACGGAGGGCTGGCGGTGCAGCTCCAGAGCCGCTGCCAGACCAATTAGAGGCAAAGAAGGGAGTCAGGCCCGAGGTTCGTTAATTACACAGTAAAATGATCCTGAACGTCCCTTAAGAGAGTCGGTGCGGCATCCTGGTGCTGCAGCACCGCCGGTCTACGAGCAGTACGCTATACCCAACATGCAGCGGGGGGAGGAGGGGGGGAGGACCTGAGGAGTTGCTGATCCTCCATTTACACTTAATGGGTAAAGATGTCACCAAGGACACATTCCACATTTGTTTTAACTACTTAACCTTTATTTAACTGGCTCGTCCTACTGAGATTAATGTCTTGTTCAGAGAGACAGAGTGGAAGGAGTGAGATGCAGTGAGATGGGGGAGAAGGAGTGAGACAGAGTGAGATGAGACAGAGTGAGACGAGGCGGAGAGAGTGGAAGGAGTGAGACAGGAGACAGAGATATATGGAGAGAGACAGAGAGAGACAGAGGGAGATGAGGAGTGATACGAGAAGGAGTGACACAGATTTGAAGGAGTGAGATGGAGTGAGACAGAAAGAGACGAAATGAGGCAGAGAGAGACGAGACGGAGTAGAAAGAGTGAGACAGATTGATACAGGGAGAGAAGGAGAGAGATGAGTGAGATGGAGATATGAAGAGAGACAGAGGGAGATGGAGTGAGATGAGGCAGAGTGAGATGAGGCAGAGTGAGATGAGGCGGAGTGAGACGAGATGGAGTGAGACAAAAAGAGATGGTGTGAGTCAGAGTTGAAAGAGTGAGATGGAGTGAGACAGAGAGAGAGACAAAGTGAGGCAGAGAGATGAGACGGAGTAGAAAGAGTGAGACAGAGTGATACAGGGAGAGACGGAGTGAGATGGAGTGAGATGAGGCAGAGTGAGAAGAGATGGAGTGAGACAAAGAGAGCTGGTGTGAGTGAGAGTTGAAGGAGTGAGACAGAGAGACAGAGTGAGATGGAGAGAGATGGTGTGAGTGAGAGTTGAAGGAGTGGCAGTGTGAGATGGAAAGAGTGAGCAGCAGACATCAGAACCAAAGAACAGCGACGAAGAGGAAACATGCTGAAGCAAAAGCTTCAGATCAGAACGCCGACATTTCAGCTGCACTTTCTTTTTGTAGGAAAGCAAGAAACAATGCATCACTTCTTCTTCCTCAGTTCTAACTGTGACGGAGCTGAAACCTCAACAATACCCCGACATGTTTTCACCTTCATCTGAAATAGAATTATAAGTCTTGTATTTTGGTGGAGGTTTCTTTAGTGAATGTATTTCCTCTCCTCCTCTTGTTGACAGATGGTGGGATTTGGCCTTTTGGCTACAAACACTAAACACGGTGCATCTGGTCTGTGTCCATATATTATACTGTTTACAAGTAAGTCACTGTGATGCCCATCAAATAAAACACACTGAATTATTTAGTTTAGAAAGAAGCCAATATATGAAAACACAAGCAGACACACAATAAATTGCAGTTCACTTGGCTGTGAAGCACACATCCCACACGTCATCCTGTGATGTCACACTGACTTTTAGTAATTTACACACATTTGGCGTAACTTTCTTTCTCTTCTTTAAATCTGTAAGACTAAAGAAGGACACGTGTTTAGAAGAATATGTTGGTGACGTCATTCCAAGTAATCAGATAGACTATTAGTGCGACCAGGAAGTCTGTGGCTCTGATTGAACCAATCACAGCCGTCAGCTGATCACAGGGCTCCAATCAAGAAGCTGCTCTGACTCTCAATCCAACATCCAGCTTGTTTAAATGTCTCCCAGCCATCAGAACAACATATCTCTGATCAGTGCTTGAATTGGAATAAAAAAGGAGCCAGTACTCTAAATCAGCAACTGCACAGCACGCGCGCTTGTGGCTCTCGTGGATACCATGTGTTTTTGCCTGGTTTACCTAGATAAACCCTATACTAGTTGATCATTTTCACACACACATTTCTCTGTAAAAAAAAAAAAAAAAAAGATATATCAAATTTATTTTGTTCATATTTTTGTACAGGAAAATATTGTTTGTTTAAATGGATACAATGTACAGTGAGATGGCAACTATGTGTGGTTTTATTGTAGCTACTTGCTTTCTGCTTGCTTGTTTGCTCTGTCTCTCAACTTGCTTGCCCTAGTCAGAGAGAGAGAGAGAGAGAGAGAGAGAGAGAGAGAGAGAGAGAGAGAGAGAGAGAGAGTGAGTGTGTGTCTTGGAATAAAGATAACACAACTTAGATACTCACTCTCCATCCAGAGAGGGTGACCGGTTTTATTTTTCCATTTCTGCTCCCTGTACATAAATAACGGCGGAGGTAAATAACGGCCAGTCTCCAATGGAGGTCGGGGCAAGTGTCAACAGGCAGCGTTATTTCCACGCTTCCCATTTATTGTCACGTTCGCGTCGCGAAGATTTTGGCTGAGGCTATATTGGAGGATTTACGGTATGCCTTGAAATACATTCGACTGACGGCAAGTGTGGAGAGACAGTGCGCCGCAGCCTCCCGCAAGCTCTCGAAACTCTTTTAAACTGAACCTTGTCGATCCAAAATGAAGACAGATTCATCAACTGCATAGGTTATTATAGGTATAGGTGTAGGTATCCACAACATGATAAAAGAACTACAATATGCGTACCTAGATGCGTCATGAGGTGGCGGTACGCTGTAAGAAGTAACGGTACGCAGATGGGTAAAAATCAGAAGTCCCGGTACTGCGTACTGGTGAGTACCGGCCCAATTCAAGCACTGTCTCTGATCTTCCTCCTCCTCTCTTCCTCCTCTTCCTCTTTTCCTCCTCGTCTCTCCGCTTCCTGTCTTCCTGCTCTCAACTTCCTCTCTTCGTACTCTGGTCCTCCTCGCTCTTCTTCCTCAATTCCTCCTCTCTTCATACTCTCGTCCTCCTGTCTCCTCTTCCTCCTTTCTAATATTCCTCTATTTCTCCTCTTCCTCTCTCCTCTTCATCTCTTCCTCCTTTCTTATATTCCTCTCTTCCTCCTCTCTTCATACTCTTGTTCTCCTCTCTCCTCTTCCTCTCTTCATCTCTTCCTCCTTTCTCATCTTCCTATCTTCCTCATTTCTCATCTTCATATATTTCATCTCTTCCTCCTCTCTTTCTCCCCTTTCATGTCCCTCTCTTTCTCCTCGTCCTCTCTTGCTCCTCCTCTCTCATCTTCCTCTCTCATCTCCCTCTCTTCCTCTCTAACTCTTTATTTTGTGAACTGCCTGACGTTGGTTGCTCTCTGGCGACATCAGCTCTAAGCCGCCGTCTTAATGCCTCAAAGAAAACACAAAACAAGGCTTTCACCCCCCTCAACAAGCCGATCAGGAAACATAACGCTGTGTTAGTGGGGAAGGAGCCATGTGGAGGCAGATACAAACTACAGTTATTGATGGGTTATTTTTCTTGCTCGTTTTCTTGCTATGCATAAATACATAAGAACACTGTCCGACCCCCGACGGGGGCGAGTTCGTGAATTATTCACAGAGCCGTGTTAAACATTTTAATTAGAGTCGTCACGGCGACGGTCATCTGTGCGACCTTTGTCAGGACAGATGGCTGCTGGGAATCGCTGTTTGCGGTTTGTGTGTTTAGTTTGTTTTCATGTTCTAAAGTCACGTCGTTAAAAACACCCACGAGACGCCGGCTCACACGGTGTGAGGTTTTATTCTGAGTCACCTGGACGGAGACGTGCCGGGTCGCTCCAGCTCTGGAGGAACGCCAAGTCAAATATATAACAGCTGAGTCACGTTGACTCGGCTCTTTCTCTGTTTCTGAAAGAGGCAGTGTGTAGGAATTACTCCCATCTAGTGGTGAAAATGTATTTTGCATTCAAACGAATAGTGCTCTCTGGCGCATCGCTTTGTTGCAACTAAAGAAGCGTATATGTACCAAGAAACTATGACAACATGTCATCCACCACACTTCACCAGTTCTTTCAGGTGATGAGGTTGATATTTCAAACAAAAGTGTAATTACTGCTCAAGCAAGATAGTGTTTTTTGTTGCCATGTTAATACTGGTTTGTTTTTGGTAGCCTTCCATTACTATGTCGTAGTCTTTAGCATCAGCTTACAACTAGACACACGACGAACATAAGCAGTGCTTATATTGCTCTACAACACTGACTGTAAAAGGTGAGAGGACGTGTCCCAGACGTCCACACGGGCGGGTGAAAATGCTCTGTAAAAGTCGTCGTCCGCCCCGGGGGAGGGCCGGTCCTGCCTGCACCCTGTCCGTCCAGAAGCGTCTCTCGCTGATGTGATCTCTTTTCATTCACGCTGGCTCTGAACAAATCACGTTCAGGCGTTCTATGTCCCGCCTTGGCGGTTATAGTTTTGAAAATGGCGGATCGACATGGATGCCTCCTGAGGAATTTACCCATCCAATGTAAATACAGATAAGAAACTCTTTGCTTATGAGGATAAATCATGAATGAAGGATTTATGAATGAAGATATTGATTTTAGCTAATAAATTACCTAAAACGTAACACACTGTCCCTTTAAAAAAAACAGGAAGTGGAACGAAGACGTCATTTAAAGGCAATAAATCACGCTCATACGTCCCAACGCTGATCGTATTCTGCTTAATTGCGTTCATCCTTTCTAATAGATTCAGCTTTGATTGTTTCTGTTTTAGAACATGTTTTTTTATTTGCATCAAGTCTGCAGAGATCTGTTCATCTTCAGCACATTTTCCGGATACACATCCCCGTTATCAGATGTGCTTTTCTTCTGCCTGTGAGCGTGTGGATCAGCCACTGGAGGTGTGATGTTATCTGACACGGTGAAGCATGTAAGTGTCATCCCCTTTACTGCTGCTGCAGAGAAGCTTCTCCGTCAGGAGCTTTTATTGGGAAATGCAGGTTGGAATTGGATTTGTTTCTGCTGTTCACCTGGTTCCGATCCAGTTTATTTATGGGCAGTTTTGACTCACTTGTTAGTCACCAGCGTGGAGAATGGAGATGTGGAAATGTATGTGAATATTGAGGGAGAAGCAGCACAAACGTCTCAGTCAACCGACTGAGTAAGAATACAGACGAGCGACAAAGTGGCAAAGCAAATGACAAACGGCACGTTAGCATCCACGTTAGCCTAGCCAACACTCGTTGTGATCTCCATCTCGCGGTGGCGGACGAATCAGAGGCAATCCATCACGCGTAGAACAAAAACAAATCCATACGGAGGGGCTTTGATTTAGGCGACGGCGCTCCGTGTGAGATATCCGCCACAACGCCGTAATCGTAGCGATCGATAGTGATTTCACTGAGTGAGCTGCCGAGAGCGACGCGTGAAGAGGAGCGGTGAAGAAGAGTGAAGAACATCAGACACACACAGCTATCGATGACTCCTCTGTTAGTGGAGACATGTTGATTAAAGCGCCGCCGTGCAGCCGCCTGGCCTCCATTTTCCATAAATCCTTCTGCCTACGAAACTTAAAAAGATGAGGTTCGACATCGGCCTTTGACCTTCGGGAGTCGAGGGGAAATAAATGTCGTAACGGCCACAATAAAAGACCTCAGCTGGAAACGCATATGGCGGCACAAAGAAGAGAAAGATGGTGGAACAACCACAGACGGACAAAAAGGAAACAACAAAAAGACAACATGAAAGAAAGAGCGACTGAAACGAGGACAATGACTCAGCAGGATGTCGAGAGCCTGAAATAAAAAATAATAAAGGAGACGAGCGGTGACAGACAGGATGGGCGAGAACCAACAGGAGCACAAGCTTCGTTTCCATCAAGCGGCTCGCGGCGGGGGATTTCCATCAGAGCTGCCGCGGCACCGCCGCGATCAGGTCATCAATCTGCAACCCTCACTCTGCTTTTTCTACCCAGCATCCCTCTCTCCCTTGATCAAACCCTTCAGTGTGAAGGGACCTGATGCTGGATTGATTTTCAGATGGGGGAGGGGGGAGGAGGAGGGGGAGGGCGAGCAGTAACTGACGGTTATGGATGTTGGTGGATCGTGGCGGGAGCTAATCATTTGTGATTGCTCCCATGGTGCAACTCACCTCCCAGGATGCACCGGGATGAATGCGATCCGTTGCCCGGTGACAGCCATGAACGGCGGGCCGAGACAGAGGAAGAGAACACGAGTGATCTGCATGTCTGAGGAACTCAGCGGCGTCCCTGAGGAACGCCGCGGTAAAGAATCAGACACAGCTGGTCCAGCTATTAAAAGGCCCGGTGTGTTCGCCGAGGAGACGTGGAGGGAAAGACCCCAGAGCATGCTGGGAAATTGCCAGGAAGCCATCTGCCGACGTGAGCTCGTGTCAGCACTCAAGTTCCCTAATTTGTTGCTTCCAGTGAAATATAGAAAACATCTGGAGCGTTTTGAACTTTTTCAGCTGTGAAGTTTATATTTTCATGTAATATTCGACTCATAATTCTGTTAATGTTCGTGTTTGTGGCAGGAAGTCGGCATGTAGGAGCAGGTCTGGGTGGAGGATGGTACAAGACCACCAGGACACTGAGGGGGGTCCCATGTGAACCGTGTTCTTCTGCTTCCTCAACACAAACCAGGAGGACTAATATGAATACAGTGTTTTAACAAACACCCTCGTCTGTATTTATACAATGTATTCATTATTTGTGTCTGTATTTATTGATGGTGTGATTGTGAAGTCATTATTTAATAAGCCAGAATATGATTACTGTGACGTTTGTGTCTATTATTCACCAGGATAAATGTTTTGGCGAAGATTAAGAATGATGAAACTCATATCAAAGTTGACGCTGCGGAATAATCGGCCCGGTAAGCGATGTAAATAGTGTTTGTTGTCGACGGGCAGATTTCTACTCTGTCACACTTTAACTGGATCCATAATAAAAGATCTGAGACAAATCTCTCTCATAAATGAATAAAGTTATTTCACTCGCCGGTGAGTCAGAGAACAAATCAAATATTAAACTTGTATCGGTTCACTTGAGTTCAGTTCATCAGTTATCTTCCTTCACAGAAGCTGAGATCTGATGAGTCCGATCAGCTGCAGAGACTCATCAATAACTGGTGTCCAATGAGGAGGCATGTCGCCAGACATCCTCCAGCATTTAGACCACCTAGCCTTCAGACCACCTAACCTTCAGACCACCTCGCCTTCAGACCACATTACTATCAGACCATCTCACCTTCAGACTACCTTGCCTTCAGACCACCTAAACCTCAGACCACCTCTCGGTCAGACCACCCAGCCTTCAGACCACCTCGCCTTCAGACCAAATTACTGTCAGACCAACTCACCTTCAGACTACCTTGCCTTCAGACCACCTAAACCTCAGACCACCTCTCGGTCAGACCACCTAACCTTCAGACTACCTCACCTTCAGACCAGCTAACCCTTAGACCACCTTACCTTCAGACCATCTCACATTTAATAACAGCTGCTTGATATAATATACCTGCTCTGCCCAAAATCAAGAATTATCTACATGTAACGTATCTATATTTGCAGAAACCTGCAACGCCAACACTTTGTCTTGATGCCACTTGATTATTTAAGGATCCAAGATGGCGGTGCTGCTGAGGCTTGTCCTCCTTACATGCCACGTTACTTCCTGTTTCATATGTTTTCCACGTTTCTGGTTCATTTTGGTCCAACTGGATTTCCAAAGACAAACCAAAAGGACTGATTAAAGGACGTGTTAAATGTACCATAGTGTACATAGTGTACTTTGTGTACATTGTATACATTGTGTACATTGTGTACATTGTGTGTAGACGTGCCGCTGACACCTGTAAACGAGGAACTGTCAGCCATCCATCCTGCTTCTGCCCACTCAGTCTTTCTTCAGCCAATAGTCTTAATTCTGCCACTCACATAATTAATAATCATCGTTAAAGTCTAAATGTGATGAGCTGCTGGGAGTCGAGCTCGCCGTCCGAGCCGCCATCAGAATCATCATCCAATAAAGTCCCTGATCGGCGTTCCATTCGCTGCTGCAGCCGCCAGCCAGAGGGAACATCCATCTCTCTGTTCACACACGGTGGGGGGGTTTTAGGGGTCCGAAACACGGGGCTCTGGTAGAGGTCCTCTACGGAACCAGGTCTACACGGGACATGGATCCTCAACACGGGGCTCTGGTACAGGTCCCCTACGGAACTGGAATTTCAAAATAAAATGTTGTTTTAAAGATGATGATGCATCAATAATCGATAATTCAGATCAATGCAGCATCACACTGTGCAACATCAGCTGTATCTATTAATTTTACGAATAAAGACATCTGAACTCATGAAGATGTAAATTAAAACAAAATAAAAAGGATCAGAAATTCCCCAAACACCCGGGTGCGGCAGTTTGAAGCGAACACATATCAAACAGGAGGAACGAGAGCGTTGTATTTCCAGTATTTGATGAAAGCTGCTCAGTGAAGCGTTTTTAATGACGCGGCAGGAAGAGACGTGTGTTACTATAAAGGATAAACGCTGTAATACATCTTTGAAGAATTGTTGTACGATGTTCTCTATCGCTTCTGTCTCTAACAAATAAACACGGCAACAAATGAAGTATATCAGACTTTAATACACAAACAAGACATGTTAGTAGATAGAATGAGAGTAATGGAAAAGCACAACGTCGGCCGGATCTTTAAGAGCAGAAGTTTCTCTGGATGAGTGATTTCAGGTTCCAGTCATAAGAAGAAGAAGAAGAAGAAGAAGAAGAAGAAGAAGAAGAAGAAGAAGAAGAAAAGTGTGAACGGCTGGCGTCGACTACGGAGTACGGATTGAGACTTAAGAGTCTTACTGGCAGCGAGCTTATCTCCAACCTAATCCAATTACAATAACCAACAGCCAGTCATAAGGCTGTCAGGAGCGTAAGCCTATTACAATAGATCCTGCTCCCTCAGATTGGTGGGGGGGTAGAGCGTAATTGGCTTTTGATGAGAGAGAGAGAGGAGTGAGTCAGTGATCTGGTACGAAAGGAAACACGTGAAAAAGGGACAAAAATACGTGTATAATGTGTTTCCACGTTATTCTTGTTGTTGCCGTTCAGACTTTTTTCTCCGCAGCTCAGAATCATCTTTTAGATGCTTTTTTGTGTAAAACTTGCTGACAGATTTTTTTAATAGACTTCAACAAATAAACGTCACCCGATGTAACAGAAAGACGGACGGAGGAAGAAGGGAAAGGCAGAATCACACAACACACACACAGAGACGAGCGGTTGCGTGATGCCGTGTGGGTGACACCGACAACCAGGCTTGAAGCTGCCCAATCCCGTCCCATAATGCAGCTGTGAAAAATGTCACTTTGGATGATGGATGAAAGCGATCATCCCTAATGATCTGACTGATCGGTGAAATTAGCAGCAGTGATGGATTCACAGGAAGTCACGTTACACGTCCATCCTTTTCACACGAGGTCCACATGCGTCAGTCCTGATCCGGGTTCATCCCTTCACTAGCCACAGCTGACCTTAGATCAGTGGTGTAACATGAACTCATGATGACAAATGTGCTTCTAGCAACGTGGAGACACTTTCCTGTCTTCATGAAAACGATGCAAACCGGTCAGGATGACTTGTGTCGTAAATCATCAGTAGAGAAGAACACACAGCATAAACCACATGTGGTCCAGTATCGGTCCAGAGTCCCAGAAACCAGACGACCTGGTGTGTGTGTCTCCAAGCGTCTGCAGCCGCTGTTTCACCGTTCCTTCAGACAAGCGTTTGAGATGAGATTCTGCGTTCACACGTTCTCTGGTCTCTCTGTGAAAACACAGCTTCACGTCTGAGCGAGAAAAGTGTGAAAACAGCCTGAATGTGTGAAGTTGCTGGTCCTCTTCAACAGGCTTAGACTAGGACCCCCTACAGGCAGCTCGGATCAGGCTAGCGGTCGTCGCCGACCCTTCTGACACCGGTAGACCCGATGGTGGTTCCAAGATGAGCAGGAGAGCACAAGGACCTCTGGACTAGGACGAAATCTGGAAAATGAAGACCAGATTGAGACAGAACCAGATGAATCCAGGTGTTTGTGTTATAGAAAAGTGAATTTCCTTCCTGGGAGTTTGTGTAAACCTGCAAACCTCCACAGTTTGGCTCTCACCCCAGTTGGCTCTGGTTTCTACTCCCACAAAAGAGAAAAACCTCCGAGCATGAAAAAGTAGCACCAACCGGCTTTTCTATGAATTATTTCATACATTTATTTCGTTGAATAGAGAGAAAAAAAAAAAAAAAAAAACGGGGACGAGTCTCCTGGTCGCCGCGGAACCAACCGGCTGAAACATAAGCACCTTTTTGTTATTGGGAGAGATGCTGAAAGCTCCCATTAAACTCAGTGTTACCTCGCTCGCCCGCACTCCCTCTCTCTCTCCAACACACACACACACACACACACATAGATACAGACAGACACACACACACACACACACACACACACAGCTGAGGCGGTGGAGATAACGGCTGCAGTGAGAAGGTAATCAGGTGTGTTCAGCCGTGCGAAGGAGAACTTCAGTGAAGTAAGTCTGGAGTTTGACTTCCAGTCGGAGCCGAACGTCCCCGATGGAAGACGGAGGTCTGGAGCTAAATCTTCCAGAAGTGAAGTACATAACGTGACATCTCCACACAAACCAGTAATATGACGAAAAGCAACTTGAGTCTGAGGAGCCAAGAGGAAGGAGATCACATGTGAGGAGAGAACCAGATATTTGACGGACAGATGTGTCATATAAAGTGTCGGGTCCCGAGAGTTTTAGTTTATAATAAAAGTAATTCAGCCATAATAAACAGGAACTCCAGATGGAGATGTGTTCATATTTTCTGACATCTTCGTCTAACGGATCGATTGAATCGGGACACCAAATAATCCTGGCTTGCATGACGTTTCAGCCTCTTTACATGTCCGTGTCAACGCGATACCGTAGCGTAGCGTTAGCAACGTTAGCTCCTGCTGCAGCGAAGGCACCGGCGACCAGCTGAGATCAGACGCGTCATCCTGCCGCCGACAACCAGCTGATTAAAATGTCAAACGCACAACATCTAATCAGGAAATGGAAAGTCGGCCAGTCAGTTCTGATTCTCCTCCTTATGTTCTTATGTGTGACACGTTCTTCCTCGCCATGACAGGCAGCCTTATTCTCTCTCTTCCTAGCCACACACACACACACACACACACACACACTGTTTACCCAGATATGTTAAACAGTCTATTTTCTGCGTTGACAAACTGAAGCTTCCTTCTATAACGTGTCACACTTCCCGTTTTCTCACGTCTTGAAGTTCCTCTCTGAAGTTAACTTTGTCTCCGATCCCAAAAACAGCAAATTTAGAGCTTTTTGTCAACTGTCGCCCGTCAAAGAAAACAACAACAACAACAGACACACACACACAAACACACACACACACACACACCGAAGAAACCTCTGACAGCATATTGAATGCTTTTGTCAAGTACTGTCATAAACACTTTCAACCCTGACAGTGACTTCTGGCATTAAAGGAAGTGTGTGTGTGTGTGTGTGTGTGTGTGTGTGTGTGTGTGTGTGTGTGTCTGAGGATCTGTTCTGAATGATGAGATCTCTGCAGAAACACAAACACATTCTTGAAAAGGAAACTGTTCAACAACAATGAAGATTTCCAGGTATCTCTTCAGTCTCACCATGTGACCAGGTGATCAGGTGACCATGTGATCAGGCCAGCATGGACCAGCATGGACCAGCATGGACCAGCATGCACACACATGCTGTGTGAGCTGTTTTTTTTTTTTTTTTTATCTTAAAAGGGCCTTTTGACACCGTTGACCACCGAGTAATGTTAACTAAGCTGTCAAAATGACAGTAGTTCTCTTTTTACATTAACGATTTCAGCAATGGCTCATATACAGGACTGGCTCACTGATTCATGTCTTTCCTTTAATGTTAAAACAAATATTGATCATTCTGGTGTCTTCCTGGGAGGGGAGGAGCTCACTCTGGTGAGCGAGTTCAGATACTCAGGAGTCAGAGTTCAGGAAACACATCGAAAAAGTGTCTAACTCCGTCAAATATAACCTGGCAATTTTCAGACAGATCAGGAATTCATTAACCAGCAGTGCAGCTTTGATGTTTTTACACTGTATGATCTTCTCACATATAGATTACTGCTTAACGAGCTGGTAACTATGAGTGCACTCAAAATTACAGAATCTCTCTATAAAAAAGCCCTAAAAAACCCTTCTCCTTCCATATCTGCAAGACCCTTAAAAAATCGAAATTTTTAAGCATCATAAATCATAATTTTAAAACTTTTAGATTTGCCTCATAAGAGTATCCATGGTCTTGTTCCGCCTCCACAGAGTATCCATAGAATTTATAATGAAAAGGACTCTGGTAAGAGCACCGGGGCCTGTGATAGAGGAGACTGTGAGATTCCCCACAGGTGCACCATGTATGGGAGGAATGTGTTGTCTGGTGTGTGGTGCTTCTATGTTCATTAATGTGCATTGTCCCTATCCAAATGTATTAAATTATTATTATTATTATTATTATTATTATGGACCAGCATGGGCCAGCATGGACCAACATGGACAGGAGATTATCTAGTAGTTTGATTCAGGCAAAGTCTTGTTTGTTTTGATCACAAGGAGCTCAGAACTAGAACAGAAAAGATCCAGTGATCAGTGAAAACCGACCGTCTCAGTCACAACATCACCTAGAACACAAACAAGCAGAAACTCTCACGGCTGCCGTTCCTCACAAAGAGGGAGAAGAAGAAGAGATGTGGAGTAAAACAACCAGGCAAACAACTTCAAGGTCTGCGGAGCAATTCTTCCATAACGTGAGAAATGTTTAATCTTTGAGGCCTCTCCTCCTCTCCTCTCACACGGAGACTCGAGGAAAACAGCCGCCGGACCCCCGAGGCGAACCGAGGCGGGAAGAGAGGAGCGTGGAGCGCCGCCGGCGTGGAAGGAGAGGATTCTCTCTCTTCCTGTCCTTTCTGTTAGAGAGAGCAGCGTGAAGGAGAGACAGAGAGAGGGAGAGGAAAAGAGAGAGAGAGCTGCCATGGCCAAAAGGTTTGTAGCCAGCAGGGATCAGGTAGACCAGAACCAAAACAGGTAGACCAGAACCACCGAAGTCCAATACCAGAATCAGACACATCTCCTATACAATTAGCTGATTACGTTACGCGGGATCAACAACGTCACGCTTTGCTCGCTGCCCGATACGAACGTCCTGCCATCACTACACACGTGTGCAACAGAGACGAGAAAGAACCAAGATGGCCGCCTCCATCGTCAGCTCAGGAAAGAAGACCGTTAGCGAATATAGTTCCTCAATACCTGACTTGTTGTTATGGAAACTAAACTAAACATGGAATAGGAAGGGTTGACCAACATGCTACATTGGTACACGATTGGTTTCTTTATTATGATATTGATTTATTAGGTCAAACTCTCTTTTCTGATGACATCACACAACATCTGATGGTCAGCGAGCAGGAACACAGGGCAGCGTGGCGGACCTGGACAGACCATAATGTTTACGTCCAATGGTCTCACGGCTCCGCCCACCTCGGGGGCCGCTTCCTGGAGCAGCAGGCGGTCCGAGGCCAACGGCCAACGGCTGGACAAGCACGATAAGACTGACACACACACACACACACACACACACTCACAGACACACACCCCGAGGAGACGCAGGCTATTAGAGCGACATACTTTCTCTCTCGCCTCCTCGCCCCACACTCGTCTGTTTCTGGGTCTGGTCGGTGTGGAAGTCGCCTAATGATCTCCATAAGATTATTCTGCCGTCAGAGATCTGAGATCAGGACGCCGACGCCACATTCCTCAGGCTGCAGGTCAAGGCAGTAAAATGTCGAGCGGCATGAAAGTGCTTCAGGCCTGAAACCAGTTTCAGGGTTTTTTTAGTTGCAGCCCATTTTTTGCAGATTCAATAATTCCACATGTAATCTGTAACTCATTAAAAATGTCTGTCGAGAGTTCAAATTGTCTCACGAATATTCAGTTTCCAGCCGGTTTTTATTTCCGAGGAGGAAAAAAAAACAAAAGAATGTGAGGAAACGACTTCAGCTCGGCTTTGATTTTGTCCGTCTCTCTCGAGATCGTGTCATTCAAATCCACAGGTGGTGAACGACGACGGGACTTTTTCATAAAAGGAAACGATAGATTGAAAAGTCGTGATCTGAGATATTCCCATCTGTGACACTGAACGTCGGCGGCCGCTGTGAGTATCATTACATGACAAAGTGAGGAAGGAGTGAAAAAGATGGAGGATGAGAAGAGAAACGCTGTTAAAAGTCGCCTTAAACACATTTAACGGAAATTCAATATGACAATCTACTTCACTTCCACATTAAACTGATCTGAGACCTGCAGGCAGCACCTCAAGAACAGAAGAAGGAAACAGCGATGCACTCTGGGAGTTGTGGAGGGCACGACCTCGGCAGACTCCAGATCTGCCGGCTGCAGGGGGAACAGGGCTTTAAGCCTCCCTCACTTGGAATGCCATTTGGCTAACCGGGCGTAAACAGCTGATAGCTGCTCTTTTATTATCGACTGTTTTAATACGGGGCGGGCGTGTGGCGGTGGGACGCCTCCCGTATAATGATGCTGCGGTCCGGACGCCGCTTTAAAATGCTGCATGGCGAACACATTCATGCATACTGATGAGGGTGCGACGCTGACGTGTCGCCGTGGCAGAGAAGAAGAAAAGTTTGTCTGCGTGTCTTCATCACAACGTTCGAGATAAACTTTGTGAAAAAGAGGAAAAGGAAATGAGTCGTGTTTCCATCAGCCGGGCCGGAGTGAATGAAATGATTTGGGGGAACAAGGACACAACTGATTGGTGCTGAGCGACTTTTTTAGCAGCTGTCATGGTCGTATTTCAGCCTGCAGACGGAAACAAAGGCCGCCATTTAAAAGTGCCGACTCTGAATGGAAACTCGCTCAACGGCCCGCAGCAGAAAAACACAGACGGGTTAGAAGGTTTTCAAACGTGGATGATTGATTGATTATTTGAGTTACATGATTGGAGGATTAGGTGTTCACAAATATGGCCGCCCTCATATGCACTCACAATAACCTGATTATGGGAGAAAAAATGTTTTTTTTTTTATGTTTGGTAGGCACTTCACCTTCGTTGAATAAAATCACAGACCGGTTAGCGGTTTAAGCGTCGATGCGTTGTCATAATTAAACTATTAACCTTAATGTTGATATGGAACAGTGATTAACAAGAGCATTTAAAAATGGCTCTTCATCCCAAAAAAAGGTGAGCGAGCTCCGGAGAAGCCAAACGGTCGGAAAGCACCTCCAATAATTGATGAGTGCAATTAGGCTTCTAATGATGCCTTCAATGTCGTTTCCCATTTTCCATTAGGTGGGGAATTGATGTTTACATGTCTGTTTCACACATTAAATACCTCATATCACGTGAAGTGTTCTGAAGTGTCTGATGATTCCACGACAGGTTGAGGAACAACACAGGAAGTCTTTTAACAATGCCTGTCGCCTGCATTCAGAGTGGTCGGCCGTCACTGTGAGCATTTTAATGGAAATCCGGAAAACAAATATCTGAATATTTCCCATTACTGACATGACACACTGAGGCTGAGCTCTAGTTAAACTGTCCCCTGGTCCTGGTCTCGGTCTCTGAGCGACATCGGCGACACCGTCACAAGGTTTCAACAGAGCAGAGAGGTAAATACGGACAATATAGACGTGAATAAATGTGTGCATAAACAGCATCTGAGTCCCCGTCGGCCTCTAATAGCTCGGCTGCAATGAAACATTCATGAGGATTCATGAGGTCTGGGTAATAAGGCTGACACGGATTCCGGCTCTGATGCACGAGGTGGATCAGAGACGAAGCAAGACCCAGACCTCATCACACACACAGAGAGCAGAGAGAGAGAGAGGGAGACGCTGATTAGTGCAGAGGGAGATCGGTGCCACCGGAGATCGGATTTGAATTGCATGAATTTGAATTTGACACGCTTGTGCTGAAACGCTGAATCTGAAAAAAAAAATATTTCTTTGTGGAGTGAATGAATTTGGGGAAACTGACACCAGCTTTGAACTGAATGAGGCAGAGAGTCAGATAGTCTGCATTTCTGTGGAAAGACGGTTTCTTTTAGTCCCTGAACTAAAACTGGAGGCAAACATGAAGAAGCTCCGTCGTTGCATCGACTCAAAGGGCTTCAGCACTAAATTGGACACTTTAAGGTAGTAGGAACGTTAGATATTGCTGAAGCAAACTGCCGTCCTCGGAGTCCCTGCAGGTAGAGACGTCGAGCCAAATACGTGGATTCATTCAGCATCCCATAAACCATGCATTCATTACACGGTATGGACGCCGCTGGTACGGCGGAGAGATAAGCAGTTATTGCTGGAATCACTGCTGTAATCACGATGTTCCTTCCTTTGTTGGGAGGCCGACGCGGTGCCTTCAATGTGCTGAGTCAGTGTGGGACATTAATTGACTTCCCTCCCGGTTTGTTTGGCTCATTTTTATATTTTTTACAGCTTTATTCAAAGAAGTGCTGCGAGCAGCGTCTCGCTTCATCGGCTTCCTTTTTTGATCAGACGAGCAGTTAAGCAATTTGCTGACATGGACGTCTCCGAAACAACCACACACACAGCGGGATGGTCACATGGCTAGTGATGTCACACGGAGACTTGACTCTGCAACAATGTAACAGTACCGTACATACCAGCACCCGTCTCCTCCCACATTTGCAAAGATAGCAGAATGGGCTTTGGCACGAGGAGGTCTTAATGAGACAGAAATGTATTCATGTCATCAATCATCATAACGTTGTGATTATTAAAATGATTCCACTTCACACATTTGAGTTGTTCCTGAAAACAGATTTTTCTTTCCGTTTTAATGGTGTCCAAATGCCATGAATATTAATTTGACGCCGTCCATCAGCATCCTGGAAGCACGGGTGGGAATGTTTCTTCAAAAGTTGCTTTTCTCATATCCAAATTGATGCAGATTTTTTGGATTGATAGCAACGAAAACATTAATGCTGGGAGACACCGAGCCGGCAGAGGGAAGGGGGGTATCTCATCTGCATTTCAATCTCTCCCTCTGTGATCCCTGTGTTTACCCGACCCTCTTCTCCATCCAGCCTCGTCCTCCTTGACTCTCATTTGTCTGCTGATGAGAAGGATCAAGCTTTGATATCGGCGAGACTCAAGACCTCTCGCCTCGGCTGATGGACGGGGAGAACGGGAGGAGGAGGAGGAGATGAAGGGCACAACACAAATATTAGAGAAGGGCTGCAGAGAAGTCAGAATCCAAACAAATAAAAAGTGGTGAGAGAGACGGCTAACTGGTGCTGCTGCTCCATGCTAACGCTTTAGCATAGTGACTGACATTAACATCCATGCTAACACTTTAGCACATGCTGAGTTTAACATCCATGCTAACACTTTAGCACAGACTGACATTAACATCCATGCTAACTCTTTAGCACAGACTGACATTACCATCCATGCTAACACTTAAGCACAGACTGATATTAACATCCATGCTAACACTTTAGCATAGAGTTACTGGCATTAATATCCATGCTAACGGTTTAGCATAGAGTTACTGACATTATTATCCATGCTAACACTCACAGAGTGAGCATGGACACAGAGATCGGGGGCCCATGCCAATGTGATCTGTGATGTCACTTCCTCTTATCGTTACCGTGGCAGTGAAAGTAAAGAAAACCACAGAGGAGGATGAGAAGATGGCAAAGGAGACAGATGCTTGATGGGAAATGTCTGGCTATCACAGAGAGTGATGAGAGGAGGAATGAGAAAACCCAGGAACAATAGTACCACACACACACACACACACACACACACACACACACAGTGCTGAGTTGGCATATGAGAAGCTCCACCGTCAGCAGTCTGTCAGCGTACGCCTGTAAACTGTAACTGAGCTGACACCAGATCAGCCCTCATCTTCTGATGAACTGGACGACACACTCACTGCTCGGTGTGTGTACGTGTCTTTGTTTATATGACTGTGAGGTCCCCTCTTGTTGTGTGTCCCTGCTCTGGTTTGGAAATAATAAAAAAGAATACTTTGCATCAGAACTATTCATACAGGCAGCCGGTGCAACATGACCTCAATAAAAGGTTTGGGAAGACTCCTGAAGGCAATCGCCACTCAGGCGCAATGCAACCTGGTACATGTAGTCTCCAACAGCACGGCTCTGCAAGCAGCAGATTTTTATCTATCCATTACCTTTTCAAGCTTTACTTCATGAAACAAACAAGAAGGCAACGACCGAAAACCAAGATGGTGACTTTAAAAAACTGGAGGCTTCAAAACCGTAGTCCACATGAGTCCACAAACCAACGGGTTGACTTTTATGTGGGTGATATTCATCACTAATATATGAGAGTATAATTTACAAATGAAATCTGCAGCCAGAGACATGCAGACAATAACAATAGTCACACATTAATAGAATCCATCTTTACATGACGTGTGATTCATCTGCACAGCGTGAAACTCTACTGCTGTTAATTATCACTCAGCAGGGGGCGTAGTGGAGGCACCTTTCATCAAGTCATGTAAGAAACACACAGCTCACTGCCAACATATAATAATAAATGACATGTGTGGATGGACAACCACACACACACACACACACACACACACACACACACACAGACACTACTCAACATGGTTTTCATGCAATCTCCGAGCAACAAATTAATCATGATCCTGGTCTCCGTCTAATCCACATCAAAGATAAAATTCTGTTTAATCCCTTCGCCACTAACTGCAGCCACACACCTTACTACATGTGTGTGTGTGTGTGTGTGTGTGTGTGTGTGTGCGTGTGTCACAGTATCAGATTGATGGTCCCCCAGCCATCTGCAGAGGACTTTGATAACCCGATCACAGCCGGCGATAACAACCACGACCTTCTGGCAGAATACTCGACCTCTGCCCTTGTGCGTGTTCAGGGGTGGACAAAATAACAGGAACACCTCTGCATGGTTTCATTAAGCTTAAAAATAGATAAATGATATTTGTATCCTGATGTTCTCAAACAAACAAACCAATAACAGTTATGTATGTAGCGATAGCAGCAGAGTAAATCATTTAAAAAACTGCTGAATCAGCCGTCCAGAGACGAGATTCATCTCCGTTCGCGTCAACGGATTCATACAGAATGGGTGATTTATTACATCACATCAACCCACAATGATGGAAGCTAATAACTAATCCAGCCGTGATTTAGTGAATGTGTGTTTTACAGTTAAGAGTGAAAACATCCCGTTAAACAGACTGGGAGGTGATGACGGAGAAAGACAGGGTTTAACGGCCTGATAGTGACCTGAGTTGAAGGCTGATGATAATGAAACGTTCAAACCTTCTATGTTCCTTCTAGAGATCATGTCCCAGTAAATCAGACATATTACACTCTGTGGAAATCTGCAGTCTCCAACTTAACGAACGAACCAAACATGCTAACGTCACTCAACCGTTTCATTCAAGTTTGCAACATAACACTACTACTGGATACTACGACTGGATACTACGGCTGGATACTACGACTGGATACTACAACTGGATACTACGACTGGAAACTACGGTTGGATACTATGACTGAATACTACAACCGAATACTACGATAGAATACGGCCGAATATGACTGAAAACTATGACCGAATACTATGACCGGATACTACGACTGAATGCTACGACTGGATACTATGACCAATGACTACGACTGAATACTACAACCGAATACTTCGACTGAATACTACGACCTAATATGATGACTGAATATTACGACTAAATACTATGACTAATACTACGACTGGATACTATACTACGACTGAATACTACTTCTGCTGGTCTCACTGTCTGAAGAAGAAAGAAGGTAAAGTACTCGTCTGCTGAATAATTGAATCATCTGTCATGAGTGTTTGACTGACCCCCCCCCATGCGTGTTCACTTCTATATATAAAACACAGCGATGGCGTCGGAGCGGTCCACGCTTTCATGTCGCCACGGAAGCGAGCTGACCGCGAGGCATCGCCATGTCTCCCTTTTTCATCTCGCAGATCAAAATCACAACACTTTCACTTCCCTGCGTGATCCTTTGTGCCTTAAAAAAAAAAAAATGATGAAAGAAACTCAAAACGACCTACTTCACCCCCCCCCCCCCTCCCTTTTTGTGTTATTCGACTTCCTCAAAGGAGCGTTAAAACGCCGTCTCTGTCTGCTTCCAGATGACAGCGGCGAAGTAAAAGCAGGTTATTTTCGTCTCTGGTGGAGATCTTTCGGATACCTCTTGCCCTCCTCGCTTACATAACCGCTGCCTTTTTTCATGCTACTGTTGGAATAAAGGAAGAAGGATAGGAAGCAACAAAACCGGCTTTCTTTCTGGGTCATTTAAATGCACGAGCGGTCGTGTGTCTCCGCCGAGCTGGACGGAGGCCTGTGACGGAGCTCTGTGACGGAGCTGTGTGACGGAGCTCTGTGCTCGGCACCACCGTCAGCGGGAGCAGTGGAAGTGTCGGAGGCCAGAGCTCCACTCCGCTTCATTATTTATCTGGCCTTTTATCCCTTTGTTGGGTTATTTATGAGCTTCAAACAGGTGGCCCTGCCAGGGAGGGGGAGGGGGGAGGAGGAGGTCAGAGGTGGAGGAGCCAGGAGGATGGAGGATGGAGAGGAAATAGAAGAAGAAAAGGTGTCAGGTGTATTTCTATGGGTTTAAGAAAAACAGGTTTGTTTAAATAAGATGTCAGATATTTAAATGAAACTTAAAATGTCTCAATTATGAAGATGAGGATGAGAAAAAGTTATTTGTTTACGACAAGACAAATCTGTCCTCATGCAACTAAACTTCACACTCAATTAAGTCTCCTGGGGAAAAATACATTTACAGACCAAACAGATACAGTTTTACTACAAACGTACCTAGTTTGGTTTAGTAAAAAACATCATGTTTTCACTTAAAATCCCTATGAAATAAAAGAAAAACCACAACAACTGCATGTGGTTCACTACACACAGGACACTAACATTGGTCTCCCGGGTTAAAGTCCTGTGTTTTTGGACCCGACGACCACCTAGACCTCGTCCCTACCTGGAACTTTAGGTGTCATTGAAAACCATTTCTAGATACGTGAGAGCAAACGTGAGCCACAACAAAACAAGCCTTCCTCTAAATGTAATTCACAATGCAGTTTAGGTGTCATAATTTAGGAGATCAGCCATCGCAGCTACAAGGTACATCCCTTCTTTATCACAGATATGTAGCGGGGAGACGATCCTCGGGATATTTGGGACTATTTTCCTTCCATAACACATCTCATCATGAACCTACATATCAGCCAGAGAGATCAATTATCCACCAGCAGAGAATTTACTCACAGCTGCTGATTACCGTTAATTTAATCTCTCTTATCTTAAAAAAAACACACACACTTTGATTTGAGCTTGAATCCGATGCGTAAAAACATTTTTCCCCTCCAATCTCTCTTCTTGTAGTTTGTCCTCGGAGGACGGCTGCTCTCCGGGTCTCTGATGCATTTTAGGCCACGAAGGGAAACTCGCCTGGAATCAAATCAAAGCAATATTCTTCTGAACGTTAGAAATGTTCCACCTATTAGTATCAGGGACGAATCTGCGAACGCTGCCGCGTCTACTTGGATAAACGAGGTGAATCAGAAAAGAGGAGCGGAGAATATATTAGGGGAGCTAAACGAGTAGAGAAGCGGCCATCTGTCCCCTCAGCTGTCCTCGGAGCCGCCTGCCTCGGTGCATCCTCGTGCTGCCGGCCTCCTTTCTCACTAGTGTCCGCTGTGATTGGAGGCTTTCAGTTCAGAACATCATCTTTAATTTGTGTTTAGAGCTGCACAAGGTTGTTGCTTTTAATAAGACTGATAGTAAATACTCACATCGATTATTTCATATTTTATAATATAATAACGTATAATCCTGTTTGCATTGCAGGCAATCTGCATTCAACTTTAGTTACACTGAATCCGACAACCCGCCGGCAGCTTTGAAGAGCGAGTTTTCTTTTAAATAAATAAGTAAAATATGAAAAAGAAACAAACTCAGAAATAGATCTCTGATGTGACGACGGCTCTTGAATGAGTCATCTGTGATGAATGTTTTTCTGTCAGGAAAATAAATAAAATAAACTTGTAAAAAGAAAATATGAACTATGATAGAGTCAGTAGAGACACATCTTGTATACATCCCATAATCATCTGTGTCTCTTTGGAGGTTTTTTGTATGTCTTTATCTGAGTCTTTGTGTAGCATTACAATCACAGCATGGAGGCATAAAGGTGTTCTATTTCACTCGTTGAGGGGATCGCTAGGTAGCTAGTTAGCTCGCTGGCTAACATGCTAATTCCGTTGTGATTTCATGCTACAGTTCCAGATCATGAACTGCTGGCCTCGCTTTATGCTTCAACATAGAAGGACTTCACTGGTTTTAAATTACTGTTCATGACGACCATTTCTATTAGCTTTTGCAATTGCTAGCGCTAATGCTAATTGCTAGTTTGGTTTTGGGTGTATAGGCGGAGGTTTGGGGGGAGGGGGGGGGACGAAAGATGCCTCTTGACTTCAGATCAGCCTGAAGCAAATTTCATCCGTGATATCAAGTTTATGCTACACATATAACACACAATGTGTAAAAATTTCGAATAGGTTTGGACCTGAGTCGATCAACAACAGCCCTAATTACCAGACACACCAGCTGGTTGAGTTAATAATTAAGGAGCGTCCCAGTCTTCCCAGTAAACTGGAGAAACTAGGTGAAATAAAAGTAATGGACAAACAGCTCAAAGTGTGACCTGCTTTCTAATTATCTCCTCGTTTCCTCCCTATTAAGCAGCGACTGGTCACAATTACAGACGACGAGCCTGGAAGTCAATTACACCACAATGATAAGTCTCTCTCTCTCCCTCCCTCTCTCGCCCCTCGCTGCCTATGTATCCTTCATGTAATCAATGAGCTCTGGCAGCTGATGTATATTCAGTGATACCGGAGCACTTTCATCCGCTGCTTAGACTGATTACTTTTGGTGTTTTTGTTCTTGAGAGAAGGAAGGAAGGAAGGAAGGAAGGAAGGAAGGAAGGAAGGAAGGAAGGAAGGAAGAATCCTATAAAATTGTAAACACAGTATTTAGAAAAATTAAAATGGAAAACAGAATTTAGAAACATTTAAACGGAATCTGAAACAAATTAAACCGATTTCAAAGGGCCCTATTTATGCTGCAGTGACTCCCAGTTGTTATGTGTGCCGTCCTCCTCCTCTAACAGCCAAACAGAACCAGTTCACATAGAAAGGTAATCATGTCCCCGTTTTAAAAAGCCTCTCTGGAGATTTAAAGCTGTAGCAGTGTGAACAATAAAGAGTGAGTTCCTTCTATGGAGAACCAAACATACAAAGCGTCACCTCAGGACAGGTGTAGCTGCCAGCTTCCTAAAACAGCTGGGATGATATTAGTTCTATTGAAAAGCTGGTAAAAGAGACCATTAAACTCTGTTGGTCCTTTAGAAGAGCGAGTTGATCGGCATCCTCTCAGCTCGCCTGTGAGAGCGCCGGGATTTAAATATGTTAACGCTCGTTCCATAATGCATGTTACTGCCACGGCAACCAAGCTGGGATCACTTGTACTCTTTCTCTCTCTATAAAGCCAACTTTACAGAGTCCTCACCCAAAAGTGTAAACACACACACACACACACACACACACACGCACACACACACACACACACACACACAAACACACACACACACGGTGTTATGAGCCGCCACAGACGCAGTGATGTCTGCTGTTGATGCCGTGTTTGTGTTGAGTGCTATTTAATGTTTGCGCCCCTCATTTGATCGTATGGAAAGAAAACACTGGATGTGTGTGTGTGTGTGTGTGTGTGTGTGTGTGTGTTTGTGTGTTTCCAGGTCCACACCAATAGTTACAATCCCGATGAAGGACTAACTGCTTTTGTCCGCCTCCAGCAGTAAACACACTTTAGGAAACATTATCAATCTCGCTGTGAATGCTTATTGGCTATTGTGTGTGCGTGTGTGTGTGTGTGTGTGTGTGCATGTGTGTGTTTGTAGCTGTTCAGCGATGAGAGCCCTCTCCCAGCGCGAGGAGGGTATTATCACCATAAACTGCCACAATGCATTTCATGAATACATCTGCATTCATTCATCTGCTGGAGGCAACAACACACACACACACACACACACACACACACACACAGTCTTTTCTATTCGCCCAAAACAACTATTTCCTCCCTTTCTCCCCGTTTATGTCGTTTTATCCGCTGAGATCTGCAACGTTCAATAAAAGCTTTCTTGCGTTACGAGTTCTGAAACGATACAAAGAGCCACCGTTTGTTCGAGTCTTAGTTCCCTATTTTCTCCCTGTAGACCGGAGCAGACCCTTAAAAACAGCTCCTGGATCAGCTAGAATCACATAACGCCACTGTTAAACGCGGCGTAATACACTGCTGAATAAAGTATGTATGCTTATTAATTCATAACCCACAAAGTCAAAAGAGAGATGAGTAAATGACTTCCACTAATAATTAAAATCCTCTCTCCTGACTTGGAATTGAGATGTTAAACCGGGTCTCTCCCGCTGGGTCGGCGCCGCTATGTCCCACGTTCTCCACGCGGACCCCGAACGCCTCGTTTGCTTTCATCTCACCTCATCTCTGCATCCCAGACAGGAACGCGGTTCTCGTCCTGTCTGTGATCTCGTTGGTTTCGCTGCAGCCACCTGCTGCATCGGCGCCAGACCAGACGCCTCCCGATGAATAATTCAACGCCGCGCCTTTAAACGCCGCCGCGCTGCTCTCCCTCCTCTTCATGCTTCCTGCTTCACGCAGGCCGCCGGCTGAATTATTAATCCAGTTGATGTCATTTTACTACGCTCTGTATTTCACCCCGTGTCGCTGCCTCGCCGTCGTCATCCTCCTGATCCGTTACTTCTCATTTCTTTAAGAACCCAGACACTTTCTCGCTGCTTTGTTCAAAAATCCTACGACATTGAACGCATCAGATATGAATGTTAACCAATTAAAGTGAGCATTTATGTCAGTCATTTAAATTAACGATGTAGCCTGGTGATGTTTGATCTCAGCTACTTCAGGGGCGACGTTCATTCAGGTGGATCGTGATGTTTCGCTGAATTCAGGTGAAGAAGAAGAACATTAGTCTGAGTCTTGTTTTGATGCAAAGGTTTTAGGACATTAGCAGTGATGTCGCAAAGTGAAGCAGCACTACGGTGTTTTAAATGTGAATAGCAATAAAAAAAAGATCCCTCACGTGATCTCCTGATTCCGATCAAGGTCACATGATGATCAGACACGTTTGTTTTCTCAGCTTTTTGCAGAAAGAAAGAAGAAAGATCTTGCAGGAACATTTATTTTGGTATATTTATTATACAAATGTCTATGATTGTAATAATGCAGGCTGGTTTTTATTAGCACTTTTTGACCTTTAAACCTGAAAAGGATTTTGACTGTTTTGTGATCGTTGTGTAGAAACTCCAAATAACAGAAGAAAAATACCTAAATGTGATGAAGTAGGATTGTTAGTTTAAGCAATTGCTTAATTGAATTTACAGAAAAAATGCTATATTTCAAATATTAATACTGATTTATACTGTGGCAGAGAAGTTGGCAGCGCTATTTTAATTACTTACAGATGAAAGACATCAAACGTCTCAAATGTTAGATTTAGGCACACTAACAACTCTGATTAAAACACGGTAAAAATAGGCAAAAGGTAATTCTGAAATGAGTAAATAAGAGGTAAACACTGGAGTAAAGGTCAAATCTGGTTGTGAAGAACTCAACCTCTTAATGAGCCGATTACACCTCGGTGGCTTCAACAAGGAAACAACTACAAAAGGTGTCAGAGATGTTGATCTGGTGTTACAGAAGGAGGAGAAGCTCCGGCCCCCCGCGGACCCTCGTCCACTCCGGTTGCAGAGTGTTGCGTAATAAAAGAGCCGTCACATCACAGCGCCGAGCCCCGATGGAGGAGGATCTATGTGGAATCTATGTTAAAGCACACTACTTTCTCCTCCTGATTTCATCCTCATCTTCCTGTTGAGTTCACTATTTTAAGTCCCTTTCAGCTTCCTTTCAGGCTTTGAGGATATTCTACTTCCATCACTTCCAATCAGATTACACATTCCTGCTCTTCGTCTCTCTTTTTTTTATTCCCTTTTCTATTTGTATTCAGCTCTTTGCGCTATTTATGTGAACGCGCCACTTCCATGTCCTTCCACCATGTTTCCATCATCCTGATGAGCCCCCTCGGAGCCGTTTCCAGCCTATTTTCTCTCCTTTCCCGAGGACGGTTTTAATTTGATATGTCTCTTCATCCTGTTCCCCTGAGCTCCTCATCACATACAGGTCTATTCTATTTTGGGGTTTTATTTATTTATTTATTCCCTGGCGTATGACTCAGTAGATGACTTTCAGCCTGACGTCGTGTACAGGAGGACGGAGACGTGACGGAGGCGCTAAGGGAGTGAATGAGTGCTGCCGCTGTAATCTCAAGATTTCACCGCAGTCGGCGAAATGTGTCGCTACATGCAGCAGTTCAGGTTCTATCACGTCGGTCGGCGTGGTAACAACAGGAGGGCGCATTACGTTTCACATTCCCTCCTTCACTCAGCAGCTACTCTGCATTTCACACCTGCGACGCCAAGGAGATAGAGATGCATGCTGGGTAGGAAAGAAAAGAGATACCTGAGCACAAAAATAAAACCAATACTTCCGGAGACATGGATTATTAAAGAATAACTTATTAAAAAGCAACTTATGTGGGTATCTATTATCTATATAACTATGTCTACATACTATAGTGACTGCCCCCTACTGGTTGAAACCCAGCTATTACAATTTAAATTTGCTATTGGGTCTGGAGTAAGGTGACGTATGTTTTTTGTCAGTCACTTCCCCGCACTCCAACCAAACCATAATCATAACCACAGCCAGCATGTTAGCGATTAGCGCTAGCAACTAGCATCAGAAGGATAACAGCAATCACAAACAATCATTTAAAAGCAGTAAAAACTGGTCGTATTAGAGCAGTGTTAAAGCAACGCAGACGGAGCACGGAAGTTCATGTTGTGTTTTTTTTAATGTGTTGTAACTGTAGCAGGAAATCATGGAGGAATTACAATGCTAGCTAGCTAAGTAGCCAGCTGCTAAATTAGCAAAATTTAACATCTTAAATGCTTCATTGACAGACTCTTGTCATCGAACACAGTGCGTTCACCAGATGAGTTCATGATAGTTTGTACCGTTAGCATCTTAAGCTACGAGTTGCTGGCTCAGGCGTCGCCATGTTGAGAGCCAAGAGAGGCAATCGCAAAGCACCCCATCTCGTATCACTATAGTTGTTTCCATCTTAAATGTGAGGAATGTTAATTGAACAAAAGGAAACCTGAAAAAAGTCACTCTTCTTTTTTTCATTTAACGGTCAAATTATCTAGAAATGTATCTGAAATAAAAGCTAATTTAGCCAAAAATACCCATCATCCTCCACTTGTTATTACACGGAAAAGCAGCAGTCACATTAATCAATATGAAGATGAATTTTTTTATTTAGTGTGTAGGTAAAAATAGCTAATGGCATGAATCCTGCTGACAGACAGAAATAAAATAACAACTTCATGAATCCCAATGTTGTGAAAATAACCTTTAAGTGACATTTCACTGCTACTGAAGGAAACGCAGCAGAAGAGCGTGAAGTGCGATTCCTCTCCCAGCTGATTAGCGGATAGAAACAGTGCTTCAGTAACAGCGGAGGGATCAAATAAGCCGACATTATCTCAGCTGAGCTCTAAAGAACGTGACACACTCGGGCGATGGCGCCGTGTCAGAACTCTTAACCGCCGCTCTCCGTTTCTAAAATCCGCTGCCACTGTCGTGCAGCCTGATTGGACAGAAGCTCACAGAGCAGCGAGGACTTCAAACGACTCGGCGGTCCGGCAGATACAAACACGGCCACGGAGAGAAAACGTTTTGGACCGTGCCGCAAAGGAATCCCTATTATTCCACGACGGCATTATTATTCGGCGCCTGCGATGTGAAAAGAATAAAAATGGAACTACAAAGAAGTTCAATTTAAAAAGAAGAAGAAGAGGAGATGACACAAGGGGGGCCGGATGAAGCCGGGGGTCGTGGCTGAGATTGAAGCCCCTGAGGTTTCGGTCACGGCAGCAATTTCTAACAAGCTACAAAGAAAAAAGAGCCAAAAGGGGGGCGGAGGAGACTCTGAACCGTCTCACATCAGCACCGGGGGCCAACGAGGACGAGCGAGGACATGAAAGGAGAGGAGAGATACCGACGCTCGGATGGACCAATCAGCAGTCACACAGGAAGGAGAACACGGAGAGGGATAAAGATGTGGAACTGGTCTCATTATACGTACATGCAAACATGGAAACAAACATGGAGTTCATCACATACACGTTTAAGCGTGTGAACCACCCTCTGCATTATGGGTAAATAAACTGATGTGGTCTAATAACGGATTGGAGACAGGGAGGGACAGGAGGAAGCTGGACGGGTCAAACAAACACAGGACTTTTACCCAGGAGACTGCTGTCAGGGTCCCAAACTGTAAATAAACATCCTTCCTCCCTCCATCCTTCCTTTCTTTATTTCCTCTCATCCCCACCTTTTCATTTCTTTTGTATTCCCATTCTTTCGCATCTTCTCATCCACTCCTCCTCAAATCCTTCACCACCACGTATCCTTCCATTCGTCCCGTTTTTCTCTCCTCCATCCCCCCCTCCTCTCAGAGTCTCTGTGTTCTGCAGGATGTAATAAAGCCATCAGGCAGTGAGTCATCCTGCTGCTGTGGGACCAGGACTCGGGGGTCTGGATCAGTCCCGTCCCATGTAAATGTTTGAGTAAAGGCCTCTACTGAAACTCAAACCTCAGCCGGGAGTCTGCCCCTCCCCAGGGGGAAGGGAGTCCAGGATCTCAGGGATCCTGGTGGTCTGCCGCTCCACAGGGGGATGGGAGTCCAGGATCTCAGGGATCCTGGTGCAACACCTGATGGAGAAACAGTCCCCAGTATGTGGTGCCCATTTTAAAATGCTCTACATACGGTTAACAGAGGAAGTTTAGCGCTGTGGCGTTCTCATTTATTTCCAATCCCACATCCTTCTCCTGCTCTGAACTCTACAAATATAACTGAACATCCTGTGTGAACTTCAAAAGGGGGAGAAAAAAAGGAATCCGTCAGACTCCCAAGCAGCTGAAAGAGGGAAAAGATGAAGAGAAAAAGAGAGATTTATTTTCCCTCAAACAGCTTCACTCATTGCAAACAGTGTTTCGTCTCAAACACACGAGTCGGCTGTCTGGATTTCAGGTTTCTCACACACACAAACGCACAACTGATGCTGATGCTGCTGGATGTGTGTGTGTGTGTGTGTGTGTAAAATCATTCCGTTGCTTCTTCCTTCATTTGGTCTCTGAACCAGGAAGTGAGAGAAGAGAGGAAGAATGGGGAGAGAAACAGAAACAAGAGAGGCTGATGGCCGGTCTGGGGAGCGAGCCGACAGCCTACTGATAACAAACACACACACACACACACACACACACTCACACACACACACACACACATGACAAAGCCACTTTTCACGGCTTTTTTTAAGGCAGATTATTTAGTGGCTGTTAGCCAGATTATCTTCAGTCACCTAAACTAACCTGATGATAATGGTGTGTGTGTGTGTGTGTGTGTGTGTGTGAAGAGATAACAAAATATTGGATCAGAAATACTTTATTGATCCCTGCTGGGTAAATTCGTGAAAACAAGTCTGTGTTGAGAAAATAGAGAGCAGACGTCTCTATATTTTATATTTTATAGAAGCAGCTTAAAAAAGTTACGAGTAAACAAACCGAACACCAAGATAAAGAAGAAAACTGAAAGTTGGGGAAAAATCAGAACATGAGGGGAAACGACTGCAACAGGCTGCATGAACAGTCTAGTATGAACGCAGCCACAGAAAAACATAAAGGCTGCATGGGTTTAAGATGTGGCTTCATTCAAGGCGTGTGTGTACATGCGTGTGTGTACATGTGTGTGTGTGTGTGTGTGTGTGTGTGTGTGTACATGTGTGTGTGTGTGTGCGTGTACATGTGTGTGTGTGTGTGTGCGTGTACATGTGTGTGTGTGTGTGTGTGTACATGTGTGTGTGCATTCATATGCTTACGTTATTGAGGGAGTGAGAGATATTTGTATTGTCTGCAGACTAGAACACAAACAAATTGCCCTGTCATTGCAAATTGTTCTGTCAACTCACTGGGACTCTCTCTCTCTCTCTCTCTCTCTCTCTCTCTCTCTCACACACACACACACACACACACTACATAGTGCTCATTGGGACACACCAATATACCACCCCCCACCATCTTGCCCCCAATGTAATTGGATTTAAAATTAGAAAAAGCCAACAAATTGATTACGGACTTCATTAGCCGGCTGCTGCGAGCTGATTGGCTGCCTACGCAAGGCCGATAACGGAGCGGGAATATGCATGCAAGCGAGCTGAGACGTCACACGCCGCTAAAGAGTTCAGATTAAAGAGGAGACGAAAGTGTGTGTGTGTGTGTGGTGTGTGTGTGTGTGTGTGTGTGTGTGTGTACAGATGTCGCAGCCTCACACTAATACAAGAATCAACACAATGTTGAGATCTAGCTCTGATCAGGTGATGTTTTCTAGTTTGTGATGGTGGATTTTCTGTTTTCATGAAATAACATCATTCTTTATTCTGGACTCGCAGAAATATTTCTGAATCGTCTTCAAACTTCAACCTTCAAAATTCAAAATGCATCAATGCACATTAAAGGAGTTTACCTCCCCAAACAAATACAATAGATGTGATAGAGATCAAGTGAAATTATAAGTCGGTCGGCAGGAGAATTCATATTTGAAAGGAAAGACTGCATTATATTTTTATATCCATTTCCTTTTTACATAAATTACACCATAAATGTATGCAATAGGAACCCTTTGTGGATGTCTGAGTCCTCTGAAGGTTACCCATCAGCCATCTGTCAGACTCACCAGCGACCTGTTAGCTAATATCACCTGCTGAACATGACGAGTGGAGGATAAAGCAGAGTCGACGCCCACCTGTCCGAGCACGCCGCCTGCTGACTGACACCTTGATCTCCTCCACTTCTCTCCCTCCATCATCTCGTAAAAAGTGAGAATAACATTACGTTTTAAAGCCTTTTTTTTTTCTTGAGGATGCCGTAAAAAAACACACTATTCCTGGAGACCTTGAACCCATCATTTCATCTGTGTCTCTAAACCTGATGAACTCTTTAGGAGAAGTTCAGGGAAACAATAACCCTGCCGTTAACTTTCCCTATCGATTTGTCCCCCCGAATTATTTAGGGATCATTTTTAATCTGCTTGAGAGCGACCTCGGGGAAATAACTCGTTATGAAGTCATTTCATGGAGACTTTATTGACTAAACGCACTCTGTTCCTCCAGCATTGACCTTGTGACGAGACCAAGCAATAATAATAATAATAATAATAATGGTTTTAAGTTTCCTGCTGCTGGAAGGTCGATCCTGCTCCGAACCCCGCGCCGCCGAACGCCAGCGATAACGTTAGAAAGGAACGCCGGCCGCCCCGTCAGACGGCAGCACAGGTGGTTTTTATCAAAGCAGCCGATGAGTGACGGGTCGGAGACGAAGGTCGGGACACTCGGATACCTGCATCGATCAGCTGTCATCGTCTCTCTGGGACGCGTCCGACACATGGGCCGTCTGATAACGTCCTGCTGGGTGTGTGTGTGTGTGTGTGTGTGTGTGTGTGTGTGTGTGTGTGTGTGTGTGTGCGTGTGTCTTTCATTGTATCTTTGTCAGTGGTGTTATCTGCTGCTCATCATAAAACAGTCACAGACTTGAAGGGGAAGTTGGTGGACCGGACCTGACTCAGAGGAAGTGTATTTGTCGTCCTGACGACGTCCTGACCGACAGAATAAGAAGTTGTATTCACGTCGCTCAGCAAGAAACTCAAAGATTCAATTGTTCGACTGTTTCACAAAAGGCCGAGAGATTAATCTGATTATATTTGACATCAGAGGAGGCAGAAGGTCAAAGGTGAGATGAGTCCTCGTTTAAATAACATCATCGACCAGCGGCGACATGAGACCGGTAAAGGGTTAGGGGGCGGTGGAGGGTTAGTGGAGGGTTAGGGGACTGGTGGAGGGTTAGTGGAGGGTTAGGGGACTGGTGGAGGGTTAGTGGAGGGTTAGGGGACTGGTGGAGGGTTAGATGTCAGGTGGAGGGTTAGTGGACTGGTGGAGGGTAAGGGGACTGGTGAAGGGTTAGATGTCAGGTGGAGGGTTAGGGAACTGGTGGGGGGTTAGTGGAGGGTTAGGGGACTGGTGGAGGGTTAGATGTCAGGTGGAGGGTTAGTGGAGGGTTAGGGGACTGGTGGAGGGTTAGTGGAGGGTTAGGGGACTGGTGGAGGGTTAGTGGAGGGTTAGGGGACTGGTGGAGGGTTAGATGTCAGGTGGAGGGTTAGGGGACTGGTGGAGGGTTAGTGGAGGGTTAGGGGACTGGTGGAGGGTTAGATGTCAGGTGGAGGGTTAGGGGACTGGTGGAGGGTAAGGGGACCGGTGGAGGGTTAGTGGAGGGTTAGGGGACTGGTGGAGGGTTAGTGGAGGGTTAGGGGACTGGTGAAGGGTTAGGGGACTGGTGGAGGGTTAGGGGACTGGTGGAAGGTTAGGGGACTGGTGGAGGGTTAGTTGACTGGTGGAGGGTTAGGGGACTGGTGGAGGGTTAGTGGACTGGTGGAGGGTTAGTAGACTGGTGGAGGGTTAGTAGACTGGTGGAGGGTTAGGGGACTGGTGGAGGGTTAGTAGACTGGTGGAGGGTTAGTGGACTGGTGGAGGGTTAGGGGACTGGTGGAGGGTTAGTGGACTGGTGGAGGGTTAGGGGACTGGTGGAGGGTTAGGGGACCGGTGGAGGGTGAGGGGACTGGTGGAGGCCCCCGGCCGGCTGAAGACAGATTATACCGGACATTATCGTGAAGGGAGGAGGGATAACGGGGGGCCGCCAGAGAGCTTAATTTGTTCGACGGCGCTTCGCATGCCTGCATGTTTCTAAATCCCACTAATGAGGAGGACAGGAGGAGAGAAACCAGAGAGGAGGAGGAGGAGGAGGAGGAGGAGGAGAGGAAGGACATACTGGGATTAAATGGTATGATGGTTGGACTCATCATACTTATGTGGAGTCTTGATGTATATAAAGTATAAAATTAAATAATTAAAATAAATTAATTATTGAAATGATGGAAAACGGCTTACGGACATGTAACAAATAGTTTGTTTATTTAGAATGTTCTGTTTTCTGTTCAGGGCTGCACGGTGGTGTAGTGGGTAGCACTCTCGCCTCACAGCAAGAGGGTCCTGGGTTCGACTCCCGGGTCGGCCCGGGTTCCTTCTATGTGGAGTTTGCATGTTCTCCCCGTGTAAGCGTGGGTTCTCTCCGGGTTCTCCAGCTTCCTCCCACAGTCCAAAGACATGCAGGATGGGGATAGGTTAATTGGTGACTCTAAATTGCCCGTAGGTGTGAATGTGAGTGTGAATGGTTGTTTTTCTCTACATGTTGGCCCTGTGATAGACTGGCGTCCTGTCCAGAGTGTACCCTGCCTTCGCCCAATGACAGCTGGGATTGGCTCCAGCCCCCCCGTGACCCGAAATACAGGATAAGCGGTAGAAAATGGATGGATGGATGGATGGATGTTTTCTGTTCATTGTTTATTTCTGTTTGTTTAATTAATGCATTTGTTAAATGGAAGGAATGGATCTAGTCATTGCTGTTATGTTGGAAGGGAGAAGTTTTATATTCAACAAAGTGCAAAGTCAGTAGATGAGTGAGTTGTTTATGTTTAGTAGAGACAAGAGCTGATGTTTAAATGACTGAATATGTATTAAAACATCTAAAGACTTGAACAATTAGGATTTTTTACATTAAAGGATGAATGGAGATGTTTTAGGGAGGAGACACACACACACACACACACACACACACACACCACACACCGTCTGCTGAGCTCCCCGAGTTAATCATTCAGAAAATAATTAAACTCAATAAAGCAGAACAGATTGAATGAAAGGAGATAAAAAGGTTGTGTGGAGGTTTGTGGCGTTCCGCCGGTGAAGCCGTCACACCAGAGAGGCGAGTTTCTTCGAGCCGCTGGCAACAAACATATTTACTGGAACTGATTTTTAACGAACCGAACCATCAAAAAGACATTCGGTTCAGAAAACACGTAGTCATCCTCCAGCTGCGTGTTCGTTAACTACCGTACCGTCCCAGTACGACTCACTGACCCGACCCAGCCGACGGTGTGATGAACTTAACAAATGATACCTGGCATGTGATTGGAGGGACTGCCTGTCAATCTAACTCAAGCCAACATCTCCATTTTCAGAGTCGGTCTTTAATCCACTTTCCATAAAGAAATGCTCTCCAGCTCTGATGCTGCCGAAAGCATCTATGCTGTAAGGAGCCGCCATTGTTGTCTCTCTCTCTCACACACACACATACACACACACACACACACACACACACACACACACACCTAAGCCACGCCCCCTCACAGGATGCTGATTGACACTCAACGCATCACCTGATCTGTGGTGTGATTGTTTTGTACATTATGAACTGTTAACACGTCAGAACCACAGTATTTCATTTAAATAAGCATTTTGACACATTTTTTCCTTGAACAAATATTGCACCTCCTTCATATTGCAATTAAAAAGAAAAATGTTGGAAGTCGACAAACCTGAGAACATGAAATCCATCAGAATGAGGTTTATGCAGAGTTTAAAAAGTCAACACATGAGGCAAATATGATGAAACGGAGAACATTTACCCAGGAAACGACTCCTGAAATGAGTCCGGCAGACTTCCGTATACTGACCTAGTCACTAATAAAGACAGGCAGTAGTGAGGAGGACAGATAAGTGGAGGGAGGGAGCTGACAGATAAGTGTGTGTGTGGGGGGGGCGGCGTGGAGGAGAGAGAGGCCATCCACAAGAACAAAAGACTAATTTGGCAAGCGGCGAGCAGAAAGCTCGGGGGTCCAACGCCGAAAAGTTCAACATAATCAGAGTTTTCTCCCGACAAGACTCCCGAGATGATGATTTAACATTTTAAAGCCTCAGTTCTATTTCTGTCCGAGACAAAGTCCAGTTTTATTTCTCCGCCGCTGAATAAATATTCCGCAGCTTTGTTCCGAGAACGAGTCTCTGCCGTTTGAAATGGAAGACGAGTGACAAGATGAAGGAGCTTTGAGATTTATTAAGATTCCTGTTCCACCGATATACGACGACGACGACCAGCAGCTAAGAATAGTCACAATGAAAACACACATGAAGACTAGTGATGATAGAAGCAGGTTTACTGGGTAAATACAACAATAATATAACAGGAGCCAGATGTGTTAACACCTGTACACGGTGTTTAACCATTATCAGCTTAAATTAGCATAATTACGACTTAAATGTGATTGAAGATTCAATTTTTTCATTTTTTCATAAATTTTTAGATCAATTTTCAATTCTTGATGGCGATCGAAATGTTTGCACCATATTTTACTTGTGCTGAACTTGTAGTGAACTTATGCACTAGAATATGGGAGTCACCATTAAAACTCAACGTTAGGCTTTAACCAGGTCGAGTCTCCGAAAACGTAAAGGAACCCGAACTTGGGAGAAGATGCATCGGAAGACGTCCCACAATTTTTTTTTCCGGCCTGGTTTTGGAAACAAAGTTGACCCAACTATCAAAAATCACACAGACGTGTGCCCAGCGGCTCCACCGATTGGCCGCTGCTCATACCAGCTGACAGGAAGTCGCTTTATAGTTCCATCTAAGATGAAAAACTGTCTCCCGTTTGTATCCGAAGCTCCGTCACCACACGACACGACACCGTGATAATAAAGAAAGCAACAATATCACATTCTGTTAACAATCCTCCAACAGCCCCATCAAATGTGGTATTTCTGGAACGACTGAAGAAGAGAATCATTTACATAAGAACTTGTTACAATCTGAGATTATCACGCTGTAGTAAGTGTAATTTGATTTTGTGGCGGACCACTTTGGAACAGATTTCATGTTCCACCTCAGCTTTGGTGAAATCATTCATCTTTCTCAGAAAAGCTTTTGATAAATTGAGAAAAGGTTTTAACGCTTTCATGGATTTCTCACACTGTAATTATTGGTCCAAAATGGCAAAAAAAATACAACGATTTCTTCATTTTTCTTCTCCAACATCTCTTCAACACTTTCTCCCAGACATTTAACTCCTGAGATCCACCTGAAAACCTCCAATAAAAGGCGGAGGAGATTAAAGCTGCCGGAACCAGCCGAGGTGTAGGGAGCGGAGCGAGGAGTTATTAAAGATGAATGGAGGCGCAGCGTTGACTGACAGCGGCGTGTGTGAGCTCCCAGCAGGCCCGGCGTGGATGTGATTATCCCGGGATAATGTGGTTTCCTCCTCCAGGGGGCAGGATTAGATTTAATTAGTCTCAGGAACACTACACCTACACATCCACCACCACGGTAACTAACCGGGCAGGGATGGAGGAGCAGGAGGCCATGGAGGAAACAGACGATGATGGAAGAGCAGGAGGTGATGGAGGAGCAGGAGGTGATGGAGGAAACAGGCAGTGATGGAGGAGCAGGAGGTGATGGAGGAAACAGACGATGATGGAGGAGCAGGAGGTGATGGAGGAAACAGGCAGTGATGGAGGAAAGAAGAGGGAATGAGGAAACAGGAGGTGATGGAGGAAAACGGAGGAAACAGGAGGTGATGGAGGAAAGAAGAGGGAATGAGGAAATAGGAGGTGATGGAGGAAAGAAGAGGTGAAGGAGGAAACAGGAGGTGATGGAGGAAAGAAGAGGTGAAGGAGGAAACAGGAGGTGATGGAGGAAAGAAGAGGTGAAGGAGGAAACAGGAGGCGATGGAGGAAACAGGAGGCGATGGAGGAAAGAAGAGGCAATGGAGGAAACAGGAGGCGATGAGGAGACAGGAGGCAATGGAGGAAAGAAGAGGCGATGGAGGAAACAGGAGGAAACAGGAGGTGATGGAGGAAACAGGAGGAAACAGGAGGCGATGGAGGAAACAGGAGGTGATGGAGGAAACAGGAGGTGATGGGGGAAACAGGAGGTGATGAGGAGACAGGAGGCAATGGAGGAAAGAAGAGGCGATGGAGGAAACAGAAGAAGGTATGAGGAAACAGGAGGTGATGGAGATATAAATATCTATTTTTCTTTTATAAAGAAGCATTTTATGGAAGTAATTTATTCCCTCATTCTGGGGAAGATGAACCGGTGCGGGCGGAGTTGTGTTTTAGACTTTTTTTTTTTTCTGACCTGTAGACCTGTAGACCTGTAGACCTGTTTCTTTTCAACAGGAGGTGATGGAGGAAAGAAGAGGGAATGAGGAAACAGGAGGCGATGGAGGAAACAGGAGGTGATGGAGGAAACAGGAGGCGATGGAGGAAACAGGATGAAACAGGAGGCGATGGAGGAAACAGGAGGTGATGGAGGACCAGGAGGCGATGGAGGAAACAGACGATGATGGAGGAGCAGGAGGTGATGGAGGAAAGAAGAGGGAATGAGGAAACAGGAGGTGATGGAGGAAACAGGAGTAAACAGGAAGCGATGGAGGAAACAGGAGTAAACAGGAGGTGATGGAGGAAACAGGAGTAAACAGGAGGTGATGGAGGAAACAGGAGGTGATGGAGGAAACAGGAGTAAACAGGAGGTGATGGAGGAAACAGGAGGTGATGGAGGAAACAGGAGTAAACAGGAGGTGATGGAGGAAACAGGAGTAAACAGGAGGTGATGGAGGAAACAGGAGGAAACAGGAAGCGATGGAGGAAACAGGAGTAAACAGGAGGTGATGGAGGAAACAGGAGGTGATGGAGGAAACAGGAGGCGATGGAGGAAACAGGAGGTGATGGAGGAAACAGGAGGCGATGGAGGAAACAGGATGAAACAGGAGGCGATGGAGGAAACAGGAGGTGATGGAGGACCAGGAAGCGATGGAGGAAACAGACGATGATGGAGGAGCAGGAGGTGATGGAGGAAAGAAGAGGGAATGAGGAAACAGGAGGTGATGGAGGAAACAGGAGTAAACAGGAAGCGATGGAGGAAACAGGAGGAAACAGGAGGTGATGGAGGAAACAGGAGTAAACAGGAGGTGATGGAGGAAACAGGAGTAAACAGGAAGCGATGGAGGAAACAGGAGTAAACAGGAGGTGATGGAGGAAACAGGAGTAAACAGGAGGTGATGGAGGAAACAGGAGTAAACAGGAGGTGATGGAGGAAACAGGAGGTGATGGAGGAAACAGGAGTAAACAGGAGGTGATGGAGGAAACAGGAGGCGATGGAGGAAAATAAAAAGTCTCGTATCTGGTTGTAATTTCCTCCCAAACCCACAGCGGATGGACGTGATCATGTGATCAGCGTGTAAACATTGGACTGATTGATTCTACGGGTGAATGACTCATTTGTTTCTCCATCTCCCACCTTCTACCGGAGGTAATTATCTCGTTATCCTGCGTGATGAAGTCTTCGTCTCTTCATCTCAGGTTCATTATGTTGGAGATTCGTTTTCTTCATATAATGAGATCAACGAGCGCTTTTTCACATTCCAGGTTAAACCTGAACACGCTGCGTGTTTTACAAAACAATGATTCCATGATTTGACACTCAAGACTATGAATGTAAATAGATTCAATGTTAAAGGTCAGCTGATGGCAATGAAGCTCCACATGAGACACCATGAAGTCTATTGATCCCTGAGGGCCGCTGAAGGGTGATCACTGATCGTAATGAGGGAGCGTTCAGGTGTCCCATGTGGCTGTCCACTGTGAGGAAAACATCTGGATGGAAGTTCAGATTTATTCTGCTAACCAGAGGAGGAGTTTTTATTATATATATATAAATATATATATATATATATATATATATATATATATATATTATATATATATATATATATATATATATATATATATATATATATATATATATATATATATAATATAATATAATATAATATATATATAATCATCAAATACTGATTTCATTAACTGTAAAAAAATTCTTCTGCAACAGGAATCAACTGTGTGTGTGTGTGTGTGTGTGTGTGTGTGTAGTGAAGTAGTGAAGGCTGTTCAGCCTAAATGTCAAGAGAGAGGTTGATGTAAAAATTCTGTTTATTTTCTTATTTGAAGAAACTGCTTCCATTGTCTTCATCTCCCTCAATGACACACACACACACAAAGACACACACACAGACACACACACACAGACACACACACACACACACACACACACAGACACACACACACACACAGAGACACGCACACGCGCAGAGACACACACACACACACACAGAGACACACACACACACACGGAGACACACACACATACACACACACACACACACACACAGGTACGAGTGCCTCGAGTGTGTGAGTTTCAGGGGTTTGACAGGATTAGAGCTGGAGGGCTTATTTAGTTCTTGATCAAAGAAAGGCAGCCAAGGTCCACACACACACACACACACACACACACACACACACACATACACACACACACACACACACAAGGCCTCTTCTCGTCTTTGAAGACATAACTGATGATACTTAAGTGTTTCTTACAGGAGTCAGAAATGTGTATCAGTGTATTTTTAACTGCACACACACACACACACACACACAGACAGACAGACAGCATGTTCTTACTGTTTGAGAGGCTGGATCTATGATAGTTCTGCTAGGTTGTCAAAATGTCTGGAAATGAATCGTGTATGGATTATCTGATCAGTCAATCGATTCTTGGTTCACTGCGTTTCGGGTGAAAACGTTTCTGAGAGGAGATGAAGAGGAGGATCCTCCATGAAGATGAGGAATAAGAAAAGATGGAGGATCATGAGGAACTTGTTTTACCGTCGATGCTGAGGAGACTGAGGACAGATTCACAACACATCTGCAGCTCATTTGGATCAACAGATGCTTAGCGGCACTACTTTACTGGGTGTAAGAACGCTTAAATAACTAACGATTCCCAGCTTCCTCTCGCCGCTCATCCACGTCACAAACTGCATTCAAGGCAGGTTTCTCGAGTCCCTGAACACACCGCTGATTTGGCTGTATTTGGTCAACGTGATCCAAATACACTTAACGAAGAGCAAGTTTCCAAGCTGCCGAGGAAAACGGAGCTGTGTGACGGTGGAGGAGAGAACGTTATCAGCTGATTGGTGAGGCAGCAGCAGGAGGGAGCGTCGATAAGAGGAGGCGACGCTGCACCTCTGCTCCTCTTATCAACTGACGACCAGCCCCCCCCTCCCTTCCCCCCCCCCGACACATGTGGGCAAACACCTTATCTCAGGTGAGCAACAATACGACCTCCATGTGAACTCTTCCACTGCTGCCGACGCACAATCCTCAGTCACTCCGCTGACGACAGCCAACTGATAGTTATTGTGCAGCGTATTTAAAGGTTTTCTAGTTTTTTATTTTATTGTTTTTCTTTCTGCAGGACAAAACAAATGCATCCCGCTCGCCGCCGTGACATTTAGTTATTTCACACGTTCTGCCTTCACAGTACAGTAATAAAACAGAAGGTCATTCATAGAAAATATCTCATACGTTTGATATTTAGACATTCGGAGGAGTCACTGAAGCATAAATCTACAGTCAAAACTTACAAGAAGAGAAGTTCTCTGTGACATCACTTCCTGTTCCGGTTCGTGTGAGAGCAACTGGTGTGATTTATGCGTTTTGAGCTTTCACAGTCAGCGACGTTAACATCTCCTAAACCTCACTTCCTGTGAACTTTATTTTGAAAGGACACCACGTAACAAGCGTGTCATGAAACGCCGCCTCTGACTCGTGATGAGGTGCACAGGTTGAAGCTTTGTAGCTCTGAAGCTGAAGTATTTGGCTCGTTGCAGTGAGAAGATGTAAATAATATGAAAAACATTTTCCAGTAAGAATCCCTGAAAGTCTCACACAACAGAGACGGCAGTAGAACGAATCACCGACACACTTCCTCGCCCGTCCGCCAGCCAGAAGATAAACACGCAGCTTCCTGTAATGATCATCCGTCAGAAGGAGCCGGAGCCGGCTGGAGCTCCGGCAGTGATGAAGCTGTGCTGACAGACTCAAAGAGGCCTTTGTCGAGGATAATAAGGACGTTTATTAATATGCAAACCAGACTCGTGGAGCCGGAGCTGTTTAGGAATACAGATGACACGACTCTTACAGATGGTGCTACTGAAACCGCTAGAAATGAGAAAGGAATCATGGGAGTTTTTTACATTACAGTCTCCCCCGTGTTGCTCGGCGAGTATGAGTTCATCATTTAGAAACTCGTCGCATCTTTTACAAACGTGTCAGAGCCACTCGGAGACGACCTGCTCGCTGCTGCAGGATTCTGAGAGAGACTGGTGCACCACAGGGATCATGTCACGGCACCCTGAACCTGGATCACCTCGGTTCAGAGGGGAGGGAGAGAGAGACAGAGCGAGAGAGGGGGGTAGAGGTTAAATGGCGACCTGCCCCACTGAACTCGAACAAACTTCACTTCACTTCTATGAGATCAGCTGTCACCATGACGACCGGGATCAACTTTCAGACATCGTCTCTGTGAATGTTTCATAAATCAGTGATGTCCTGATATTAATATAAGTTGTACTAGAAGTGTTTCTCCCCACAACTGATGAGAACGTGAGTCGCTGCGGACTCGCCGAGACCAGATCCAGCATGCTGGTCTGCGTGGAGGCCCCAGATACCGCCGTGCTGCTGTTAGTGAACAGACTGAAGGTGTTCCACAGCTCCTCAATGCCGTGCGGACGCACTTTGAAGGGGAGTCGGTCATTTTGTCACGGCGCCCGAAATCAAAAGGATTTCCTCTCAGCTCACAGTCAGCGCTTTAAAGCCCAACGTCACTATATATGGGTACAAAACCCATGTGTGTGTGTGTGTGTGTGTGTGTGTGTGTGTGTGTGTGCGTGTGTGTGCAGAGCTCACTGCAAGAGTCTGCACATAGAGATACACAGCAGAACTGACAAACAAACAAGGCAGTGCATGGCCAGAGGAACATACACACACACACACACACACACACACACACAAACACACAGCTATAATATCCAGTTCTATCAGGTTTGAGCAGGAATCAGATAATGACTTCTATCAAACAGCCCTCCAGAGTCAAATAAACCCTCCTCGTCTTCCTCCACAAGTAGCTCGCTGTGTGTGTGTGTGTGTGTGTGTGTGTGTGAATGTGTGTGTGTGTGAATGCAGAAGTCGATCATACTCATTCCAATGGCAGCGTATGTAGGTGGATTTGTAGCAGCATAACATTTACTGGATTTTGTTGTGCATGTGCATGTGTGTGTGTGTGTGTGTGTGTGTGTGTGTGTGTGTGTAGCTGTGTCCTGACAGAGCGTTAGCCTTCATGATCCGTTGGCCTGAGACACTAAACCTGCTCGTAAATCGTCTCCTTCCTAGGACAGACGGGGAGAGGACGGACCACGTGTGTGTGTGTGTGTGTGTGTGTGTGTGTCGTTGCACGTGTCAAACAATGAATTGTGACACTGGCTCGTCTGTGTGATCGCGGAGGAGACGCTGCCGTCGAGCATCGAGGAGAATCAGACGTGTTGACGTCTGTCAGGACGATTCTCTGGTTGCAACTTCATTTTACAGTCAATTAATCTGTCATTAAAATAAGAGGAGATATTCTGTTGTCACAAATGTCCATCAAATGTTCCACAAGTCCAAGTTCAAGTCTTTAAACGTCTCACTTTGTTCAACCAGGAGTCCAAAACTGAAATATTATACATTTGTATGGAGTTTTACTTTATTACATTTAAAATGTATCATTCATGTGTGAAATATCCCCGTCTTTCAGCTCACTTATAGAGACAATTTAAACTCCGTCTCCATCCTCGATAAAAAACCCTCATTTAAAATGACGAACAGGAGAATTAATAAGTAACTTTTATATGAAGGATATAAGAAAGCCTCATCACAACGTCTCCATCCACAGAGGGAAATAACTTATTTCCACCTGATGAGTTTTACTCTTTACGCACGATAAAAGACAACCACTGGAAATGACTTCAAACCCACTTCCTGTTTGAGTTCAGCTCGTACGCAGCAGACAGAAAGTGGCGTGAATCACATCCACATTCCCGCCTCCTCCTCCTCCTCTCACACGGACCAATTTCACCATCTGCCGGCTATGACGACGTCGCTGTTTGGTCTTACTGAAAGGTAAGTAGCCGCCGCCCCCCCCTCCGTTACCCTCACACGGCTTTACTCTGCTCAGGTGGTCCCGAGTCTGATCCGGCTTCTAGTCCTGACTCAGCCTGCTGTCCTTCAGCTGTCCCGCTGGGACTATAATGTGACGGGGACCAGGACCCCGCCTGTAGGAGGGCCGGATCCCGCCATGACGCCTGACAGACGCTGAGGAGCCACGGAAATAAGGACGTTTAAAAAAGCAATAAAAACTAAAGAAAAAATGTGTATATATTCTCTAGATAGATAGATAGATAGATAGATAGATAGATAGATAGATAGATAGATAGATAGATAGATAGATAGATAGATAGATAGATAGATAGATAGATAGATAGATAGATAGATTCGGGTGTAGAACTGCTTCTACTAAATATAATTCTGAGAGGAATCTACATCAGTGATCCGCCGTAATAAAAAGAAGAAGAAACGAGTTCATATCTTATTCCAGGGTGACCTCCAGAGAAAATGTCACGAGTGGTTACCATCGTCTTTTTCTCCCCCGCCGTCAGAAAAAGGAAAAAGTTCTATTTCACTCTCCGTTTCAAAAGAGAGAAGTTCCATTAGAGTCGGAGGGATTTCTTTTGGAAGAGCCATTAGCAGCGTTATCTGTCCGGCTGTGATTCCAGCGGAGAAAGAAGGAAGCTTTGTAGTGAGTTTCAGACGGCCGACCTCGAGGAAAAGAAAAGGCTCCTTCTCATTCAGAGACTCGCCGGACGCACTTCCACATCACAACCAACCACTACAAACGCTGTTCTGCCGCTCACATCTGGAGAAGTCCGGCTGCTCATTAGAGTGGAGAGGAACGTCCTGAATGACGACGGAGGTTAAACACTAGACCCCGCTTGTGTAGGGGGCCGACTCTGATACGAGGTCCCGCCTGACGTTCATCCGGCAGCCAAACATTATATTTATCACCGTCTTGGAAGGAAGTTGGACAGGCGGGATCCTAGACGTCGCTCAGGATCGCCTGTCAATCATCCCATCGGACTGAATACACAGTGACGGCCTGAACAAGCAGAGAATAAGTCCAGAATCTAGTCCTCCGCTCCGAGTCCCAGTGAATCAGGCTGAACATCACGTTCATTCAGCCATCGTCCAGAGATGCTGGACCAAAAACACACACCGAGTCAGCAGGTGGGATCCAAATCACATGTTCACTTTCATGCACATGGCATCTCTAAGGTTTAAATAACACAAACAGATTTTTCTTTCTTTGGATTGGACCATAATAATAATTTAGACGTTAATTTAGTAGACGCTCCCAGATAACGGTTTAACTGGTCGGTGTGAAGATGAGGAAGGTCAGCGGGTTGTTTATGAGAAACAGAAATAAGCATCAGTCATTTACCCAATGATGAGGATCCATAAATGTCATCATAAATAGTGTCAGCAGTTGGGGAATAAATGAAGGGTCATTATAATAAAGTAGGATTAATACAGTTTCCAAACGTTTAAATTGTGGTAAAGAATAAGGTTCTTGGTGAATGTGTTGAGTTGTTGAAGAAACCCGAATACTTCACCAGTGGAAACATGAATCTGTGTTGAAAGTGGGTCATATATGTAGTCAAAATGTAAAATACATAAGTTGGTGCCTTCTTGACCGAGAACAGCCAGACAGTGTCTTCTTTGTGCATGTGGATGGAAAACAACAACTCCCACAATGCACAGCTCCGCAGGCGCAAGCTTCCAAGCAAGATGGCGGATGTTGTTTTTAGTTTCTGCAAGTGAGCTCCCACCACTGGTCTGTAACAGGTCTGTAGTCTCAGTGGGTCCCATCACTGGTCTGTAACAGGTCTGTAGTCTCAGTGGGTCCCATCACTGGTCTGTAACAGGTCTGTAGTCTCAGTGGGTCCCATCACTGGTCTGTAACAGGTCTGTAGTCTCAGTGGGTCCCATCACTGGTCTGTAACAGGTATGTAGCCTCAGTGGGTCCCATCACTGGTCTGTAACAGGTATGTAGCCTCAGTGGGTCCCATCACTGGTCTGTAACAGGTCTGTAGTCTCAGTGGGTCCCATCACTGGTCTGTAACAGGTCTGTAGTCTCAGTGGGTCCCATCACTGTTCTGTAACAGGTCTGTAGTCTCAGTGGGTCCCATCACTGGTCTGTAACAGGTCTGTAGCCTCAGTGGGTCCCATCACTGGTCTGTAACAGGTCTGTAGCCTCAGTGGGTCCCATCACTGGTCTGTAACAGGTCTGTAGTCTCAGTGGGTCCCATCACTGGTCTGTAACAGGTCTGTAGCCTCAGTGGGTCCCATCACTGGTCTGTAACAGGTCTGTAGCCTCAGTGGGTCCCATCACTGGTCTGTAACAGGTCTGTAGCCTCAGTGGGTCCCATCACTGGTCTGTAACAGGTCTGTAGCCTCAGTGGGTCCCATCACTGGTCTGTAACAGGTCTGTAGCCTCAGTGGGTCCCATCACTGGTCTGTAACAGGTCTGTAGCCTCAGTGGGTCCCATCACTGGTCTGTAACAGGTCTGTAGTCTGTGTGGGTCCCATCACTGGTCTGTAACAGGTCTGTAGTGTCAGTGGGTCCCACCACTGGTCTCTAACAGGTCTGTAGTCTCAGTGGGTCCCAATACTGGTCTGTAACAGGTCTGTAGGCTCAGTGGGTCACATCACTGGTCTGTAACAGGTCTGTAGTCTCAGTGGGTCCCATCACTGGTCTGTAACAGGTCTGTAGTCTCAGTGAGTGCTGCCCCCTGTAGGTGGGTTGAAAACATGAGGAACTAGTGTTGTCATTTCACCCCCTCGAACCAAAGCAGCCTCCCATGATGCAACATGGCGATATCTGCGTCATCAGAGACTCTTTCTCAGAACAGAAACACGGAGATCTCGGTCTCTGGGGAAATGAGGAAATGATACACGACCTTTCAAACATACTACCGGGTTTCTAACCAACGCTTCATGCAGACGGGTGAAGTATCCCTTTAAGTACAAGTTCTCGTTGAATTAAGTTGTCTGTTGCCGTCCTCTCACGTGTGACGACTCTGCTTTCCAAACTGACTGTTTCTGGGTTCGTTGGTTTGAAACGCAGAAAGAAGAAGAAGAAGAAGAAGAAGAAGAAGAAGAAGAAGCATCACCTTGGTTTGCTCTACCTGCCTCTTTCACAGAATGAACGATGCACCAACAGAATAATCATTTGCATGACTCACGGCAACGTGTGGTGTTAACCTCGTGAACTTGCCCTCCTGCTGCTACGTGAGCCTTGATTTGAGGCCGACGCCCCCTACAGTCCTCTACCGAGGCGCTGATTTACATTCCTTTGAAGGCCTCTGACAGATGTCTGCACCAACGCTATTAAAACTGCATTAAAGGCCGCCGTCCTCCGAGGAAACCGGAGCTGCTGCCATTTAGAGAAACGGCGGATAGAAACGCTTTTAAATAAAATTGACTGACACAAAAAAAGGGAAGATAACCCAGCCGACAATATGATTACGCTTTCACAGACCTCCTCCTCTGAAGCTTTACGCTCACTCGGAGGGGATTTTTCTATTTTCCTAATGATCTTTGCAGCATTTGTGAGCAAATATGAAAACCAACGCCTCCGTCGTTCACATCAACAGAGGAAAATATAAAACGCTCCACTCTGAGATTCCACTCACGTCGACCCCCCACCCCTCCTCCTTCTCTCCTCCATCCTTACCTCCTTTTTCCATTCACCGTTCCTTCCCCCCCCTCTCTCCCCTCCTCCCTCATCATTAATAAACGCCACATTCAGTTCCCATAACCTCCCACTCAGGGTGCTCAGCCTTTCCCTCTCAAGAAGACGTATCGCTACTTTCATTGGCGGAGGGTTAATTGAGGTGACGTGACGGATCGCCGCGCGGCCGACCCCCGGGGCGCCGCGGGGGTCACGCCGAGCGCGCTCCGATCGCTCTCCGCGGCTGTAAACACAGATAGTGGCGGCGATAACACAGCACTTTAACACGACGAAGAGAAGCAGAAGAAGAAGAAGAAGACTGTTTGGATCCGCAGCAGCAGACCGGCAGCCTTGGGGCCAAATACATATTTAATATTCACTTCAATATTCAATGTATGTTTCCTGCCAAAAGCTTGATGATGGAGTCATGAGGAAACAACGGGGCGTGCTGTGTTTAGGAAAACATTAATATGACTTTCCTGCCGAGTGAAAATGTCATTTCTTACAGTTTTACTGAACAAGAGAACAACTGAAAATATACAGTTAGTGATGATCATTTATAATCATTTTCTCTTCCAGCTGACGGACTGTGACCTTCTACGCTTTCAGACTGACAAACATCACATGACCATGTGATCTTCGGCTTTCTCTTCACTGTTTTCTGACATTTTACTGTTACTGTTACATCATCATCATCACATTAAAACTTGCGTTACATTTAACTGAAACTCATCAGCATGAAAAATCATTAAGAAATGACTTCACGATGAAACGGCCGTACATTTTACACAAAAAGATCAATCGACAGATTAATAAGAAGAAAGGCGGTCGGGTGTCGCTCCTCTCTCTGTTGCATGCTGGGAGCAGCAGCTCACCAATCATCCCTGCTTTCTCTTATTTATCTGATTCCAGTGGTGAGAGTCGGCCCTCCGGTTCCTCCTCGCCAGAGCAGCTGTTTGGCTCAAAGCTCTCGCGTCTCCGCCGGCCTCCGAATGTTCCACATCCACGGCTTTTTATTGGCGAAGGGAGGCGGCGTGCTCCTGATTCTGGAGCCGGGATTTAATATACCAACAGCACTCCGTCTGCAGCCTCCCACCATGCTCATCAAGCATTCAGAGTGTGTGTGTGTGTCTGTGTGTGTGAGAGACATGTCAAGGGAGAGTTGGTGCTAGACAGGCCTTAAGTAGATATACACACACACACTTTTTTGCCTCACCCCTTATCCAATCACATTTAAGCGTGATGTTGTTGTCCATTAGCATTGACCGGCTTTGCTGACGCTGGCAGAAAAATGCTCTCTCTCACTCTCTCACTCACACACACACACACACACACACACACACCCTTGAGATTCATTAGCAGATCACAGTGGATGTCTAAATCTGTGTAGCAGGAGGAGGAGTCGCCGCTAGAAGCAGGAAGTGCGTTAAACAAAATAAATATGTAAACACACGTAGGAAAAAGAAAAGTTACTGGACTTCCTGGATCGGGATTTAATCTCAGCTGAACCTGGGATTAAATCACTGGGCAGTTTATCTTTTTATACATCGTAATTTTAGCTCTTTTATGACTATGTTGCTTCATGTTGAAAAATCACATTTCAGAAAACTGAATGCGAGGAACCCAACTGGGGAAGTTTCATGGAGATATCTAAATTATCTACCCATCCCCCTGCAGCGTCTTCTACAATGTACATCATTTTATAATCCATATATTTTAAAGGCTGTTCTCTCCCAATTTGTTTTTTTTCCTCAGACTGAACAAGACATTTTCAGTGACTCTAACATTTTAACGTTCCATTCCTCTCTATATTCTGAAGGTTTTTACAGAGGAGTTTGTTCATACATCATTCATAGCCTGATTTTATTCATAAAAACATCGACGACAACATGATTTATGGAGCGATGCAAAGAAGATATAAATAAATCCCGTCTGTATAAAAACCTTTGAATCCGATGTGAAGCCTCGTTGGCACATTAAACACCATTTCAGAAAATGTACAACACCAAAAATATTTGGGGGTTTTCAGGAAGTTATTAATATTTATTCTCCTTTTACCTGGGGTGTCTAGTGTTTCCTGCATATTGCATGTTTAATAGAAAATGTGAAACTTCCAAAGAGCCAGAAACCCCAGTTAAAACCTCTGAATGCTGAACTCCTTTACAGAAACCGCCGTGTTTAAACCCTAAAACTCTGAGCTATTACTCAACCTGGATTATATATTTGGACCTGAAGCGACGCTCCCCCAACATCGCTTTATCGTCTTTATTTTTAAATCCTGTGCAGGTTTTCCGTGAGAACGCTAATCGTTTTCCAAAGCTTCTCCTTACACGAACATTAAGAGCGAGATCAGAAGCCGAAGTGGCGTCTCCATTCGGAGGCGGAGCTTCCTCGGTGACACCAGAGCCGTTTATTTCCCTCCACGCTGCTCAGAAACGGCTCAAACCGGCACACAATGCAGTGAATGGCTGGGCTGGCACACACTGGAGGGAAACTTATAATACATTTACACGCTGTAATGTACTTGGACACACACTCACACACTCACACACCCACACACACACACACACACTGAACAGCAGTACTCAAACACTCCCCCGCTTTAATCGTACGCCTGTGTTCGCCTCCTATTCATCGTGGTGCACTCGCTGCCAGCCGTGTATTGATGTGGACAGAATTAGGTGTGTGGTTGTGTGTGTGTGTGTGTGTGTGTGTGTGTCATAAGTGGATGATTGACGTGTGTGTGTGTGTGTTGATTACATGCACCCTTGCATTGTCTCGTGCATAATTTGTCATAATTCCTGTGTGGCATCTATGCACATTCAACGTGTGTGGTTGCGTGTTGCCATGGCGACACAGCAGAGTTATTGCCGTGTCTGCTTGTGACAATTTTAAATCGGCTATTGAGGCTGAGTGGAAACACACATCCAACCCACTTATGGGGGGGGGCGGGGCATGGGCCCTTTGACGTCTGAGCGGAGACTTGATGGTAAGATGGTACGACCGGCTGTTTTGGGAGCTTCCCCTCTAAGTGAATCCAAATAGAGGGTGGAGGATCCTGTTCCCGGCGAGTCGACAACAACGTCGGCGGTAGAAAACGAGAAATGAAAAGTGATGCTCTCGACGTTGGACAGTGTGTCGACCATCCTCTCGACCTTTGCAGCGTTAACAACACAGCACTACTTAGCCTTAGAGAGAGAACAGTCATCATTCACAATCAACCGACTCTGTCATCCTCTCCTGGGACGCCTTATAAGAGGTCAAGAACACTCTGTTGTGTTTATTTTTGCACTGGGAACACATGAACCAGCACAAAGCTGCATCAGTTACAGCTACAATGCTTTCAGATGGCGTGTCGACGTGACGTCGGACTGCAAAAGTTTGAGCTAGGATCAACCTGTTTGCAGATGACTCTGCTCTATCCGCCAGCCACGTTGGATTGCATTGAAATGAATGAGGAATGTGACTCATGCTTTAAAACAGCTTGGACCTGCAGCACAACATCCTGTTCCTGGTCGAAACAATGAGCTAATAGTGATGTCATGGGGGGGGGAAGTGAAGAGGAAGAGGAGGCATCGGTAAATGTTAAAATTACCATTATCTCTTCCACTCAATGACAGCGCAGTGTGAACTTAGCAGCGGAGTGGCAGATAAGCGGCCCTTGGCCTGCAGTGGGCTGCTGTATAATAGCCGTGATGTGTTATGAAGCTCTCTAAGCATTCATTAGGCCTTCATGCCTCCGCAGCTTTTGCAATTATTGTTGACCTTTAAGAGGAGCGATTGATTCCCCCGAACAAAAGCGCGCGGCTCCGCTGCTCCGGAGACGGGATGCATCTGTTTTACTGCAGCAACACACAAACACACACACACACACACACACACACACACACACACACACACACACACACACACACACCCAGAGGCTCCATCTATGTTTCTGTCACAAAATATCAGTGATCAACTGTAAACCTTTTTTGTCTGAGTACAACAGCGACAGTGGGTAAACAGTGAGCGGGGGGGGGGGGGGGGGGGGGGCAGGAAGGAAGGAAGGACAGCAGGAAGCAAAGGAACCAGAGGACGAGTCGACACAGTCACAGCAGATTGTCAAATAGTTGCAAAAACAATGTTTAGAGGGAAAACATTACCATTGGATCCTTTTTTCATGGACATAAAATGTAAAATCATCTCTGTGACTCTGCAACGCCCAGAACTGGTGACGTAATATTAAATATTGACAGATCTGAGATCTGATCTGAGACCTGCAGCAAGACAGCAGGACCCGAGACCTGCAGCATGACAGCAGGATCCGAGACCTGCAGCAAGACAGCAGGACCTGAGACCTGCAGCAAGACCTGAGACCTGCAGCATGACAGCAGGATCCGAGACCTGCAGCAAGACAGCAGGACCCGAGACCTGCAGCAGGAGAACAGGACCTGAGACCTTCAGCAAGACAGCAGGACCCAAGACCTGCAGCAGGAGAACAGGACCCGAGACCTGCAGCAAGACAGCAGGACCCAAGACCTGCAGCAGGAGAACAGGACCCAAGACCTGCAGCAAGACAGCAAGACCCGAGACCTGCAGCAAGACAGCAGGACCAGAGACCTGCAGCAAGACAGCAGGACCCGAGACCTACAGCAAGACAGCAGGACCAGAGACCTGCAGCAAGACAGCAGGACCTGAGACCTGCAGCAACACAGCAGGACCCGAGACCTGCAGCAGGAGAACAGAACCTGAGACCTGCAGCAAGACAGCAGGACCCTAGATCTGCAGCAGGAGAACAGAACCTGAGACCTGCAGCAAGACAGCAGGCCCTAATTTGACCCGATTAGACAGAATATTATTTGGACCCCAGCAGGACTCAGGTCTGGTCTTGTTTAGTAGGAACCACAAGGAACCTCTAAAAAAGCACTTTTCAAAACCAAGTTGCCAGATTGTAACCAGGTACCAGATAAAAACTCAAAAGGTTCAAATAACTAGAGTTTATGTGAAACTAAAGGTTAGTGGAGTCAGAGTCAGGTGTGTGTCTGGAATGTTTAGTTTCATATAAACAAGTCTCACCATCAGACACGCTGCGATTGTAATGCATTTAAACTACAGTTCACTGTGTGTCTAGTTGTGTTACTGCTAACAGCTAACTAGCTCCCGTCCTGCCGACACCTGTTCTGTTGTGGTCGTAACTCGGTAAGCGAAGGTGAAGTGTCTCACCTCGCATGCTAATGAAGAGTGGAGCGATGGAAACACACCAAAGCAGTCTCCACCAGCTGCTACAGATAAATCAGCATCAGTGACGGATGAAAACACACTCAGGAAAATCTGTTGTCAATAAAATATGTATTCAAAAAGTCTGAATAACAGCGAGACGACCTTGGGAATAAATTACCACAAAAAAACATTTAGGTTGAGGGGTCTATGTAAGATTAGCCACACACACACACAATTACAATTAAAACAGCAGCCATGAGGGAAAAGAATAAAGGCAACATAAAATATGGATGATGTATAAAAAAGCAAAAGAAGACAACAAAGGCAAACACAATTCTGACGCCATAATCTTCTGTTTGTAGAACAATTAGTCAAAATAATAAAATATGTTAAATTTATGGAACAAGTGGAAAGTTACAACACAGACTTAGAAAGATCATAATTAAAAAGTGGGATTCAAATATCACAGTGGGATACATGCGCTCCCAATGGAGACATTACCTCCTCATCCTCCATCCCTACTCCCTCTGCCTCCCCAGCACGCCCCGGTCCATCACCATGGCAACAGACTAAACAGCAAGGCGGCGTGGGTTAAGCATCACTCTGTCGATATTTATCACCCACTTAGGCTTTATGGCCTTATGATGGGAAATCATCAACGCGTGTGTGTGTGTGTGTTGTGTGTGTGTTCATGTCCATGTTTATGGTTGCAGGTGCAACAGTTGATTACATGAGGTTGGAAAGAGACAGAGGAAGGAGGGGCTGGAATAATGAAGGAAGCAGGAAGGACAAAAGAACGATGAAGAAGAAGAAAGACGGAGAGACTTGTTGTCTTGTTCCGTCCCTCGTCTGGTTCGACTGGTTTCTCAGCCGATGGAATGTAGCGGCAGCACTTCAGCTAAACGACTGTGAGAGTGTTTTCATGCACTGCTCTTTGTGTATGTGAGTGTGTGTGTGTGTGTGTGTGTGTGTGTGTGTGTGTGTGTGTGGTTGCTGAGGTGATAGATTGTTCTGGACATCCATCTAACGACTCGCTCAGGCCGACTCCTGCTGGCGGAGAGAAGAGAGGGAGAGAGAGCGCAAGCGAGCGCACAATAGTGAGTATGAAGTCAGTAGTAACATTACGGCTTGAATGCAGCAGTGCATTGTGGGTATTGGTTATCTGGCGGTGACTAGACTCAAGCTAACTGTCTTGTTGTCTTCCAGCTGATAATGAAAGTGAAGTTAGCCCCGAAGTTAGCAACAACTCTGGCTCAGGAACATTTAAGGTGGACTGACCTTTAAGGTGGACCAGCACTATTCTCCTTAAAGCTGCTCCTCTGAGTCTAACTTAGCTTTTATTATATTATATCTATAACTGTTTTACTGACAGCACGGTTAAAGAGTTAATTATTAATATCCCGACTTTCAAACTCTGTTTTAATCGGGAAAACACGAAATTAAAACGTACCAACAGCATCTTGCATTTTTAATTTGTTACAGTAAGAAAGTGCAAATTATCTGATGGGAATAAAACATGTCCTTAAAGTTATTGTTAGAGCTGTAATGGAAGTATTAAGTATTCATATTGGTAGTCGTCAGCAAGTACTCATATGTAAGTACCTGGAAGAAAGTGTTGTCGGTGCATCCGTAGTTTGGGTCTTGCAGCAGATTGTATGCCCCCCCCCCCCCCTGTGTTTTATTAGTCTGCAGGTCTATAAAACAGACAGGAAAACGTGCTGAGACTAGATGTTCTCCACCGACTTACTCCCCAAAAATACACACCCGGGGCTAAAAACAGAGCAGGACTGAGCCAAGAGAGAGAGGGGGGGCATCTTTAGACAACCCCGCAATCTGATGTGGGTTATATGGACTCCGCTGTGCACCCTCGCTGTTTGTCCTTCTGTTTAACGGCGAGGCATAAAGTAGCATTGGCTCAGAGTCTGGGAGCCGCTTCAAGGTTAGAGGGACGCGGATCGGAGAGGAAGTTGGACGGAGGAGACAGGAAACACTCGCGCTATAAACGGACCAAAACAAAACCATGACAACGTCTCTATACTCCAGCGTCTTCGTTTGAGCCCATAAAGATGAAATAGATTTGGTCAACTTCTAGTCGGGAATGTTTTCAGATTCGCCTGAAGCTAAATGTTCAACCGAGCGGTCGAATTACAAAACTTAATAGAACATGAGAGCTGCTCTGATCACACCTCCATATAGGAGCTTTACAGAAGAGTGTGGTTGTCTAGCAACGGTGTTTTACTAAATGTTAAACCTTAAAACATCCTTAAATGTCACATAAAGGTGAAGGGGAGGTGGACTTCAGCCAAATCAGGGGACTCGGATCAATGACAGCGAAACAGAAACCCTGCAGTTTCAAATGAAGCTGTTTAAGGGAAGAAGGGAGTTCATGTGAGGAGATGAGAGGAGCGTGGACACCAGTTAGCCTCTGGCTGCTACGCATGATGTCAGAGAGGGTTCGGCTTATCAGATCGGAGTTTTCTATCTCGTTGAGAATGAAGAAGCCCGCGTCCACCGCAGCAGCAGATGCATGTGTAGGTTAGACCAAGGAGAGGCAACGCGACGATGAAATAACACGTTGGCGATGCACATCGGCGAGGAGCAAGGTCACTGATGAGGTCACTCGTTCTCCTTCTTTGCTGCTGCTTTACTTTCTGTCCCGTTAACTCCCCAAGGGTTCCTCGTGATCACAGCGGATTATGTGGCGCCGTTACCGAGGCTCATTAAGAGCACTGGAGATGCAAATGAGCTGCACACACGCCTTCAAAGCCCATCGTACACACACACACACACACACACACACACACACACACACACACACACACAAACACACACACCTTCAAAGCCCATCGTACACACACACACACACACACATACACACACACACACACACACACACACCTGTTTTAGTGGTATGCTAGATGGATATGAAATGTAAAGCCAGTGAAACGGGACCGTTGGCGACCCCGCCCAGGTCCAGGGGTCGTTAGTGGCCGACCAATCAGAGACGTTTAAAGTTTAGGTCGCACAAGCATTGTGATTGGTTGATGGCAGCAGCTACAGAAACATACAGGAAACGGTCCATTATGCATGCATGAACATTTGGCTTTCATGTGTGTGTGTGTGTGTGTGTCAAATTATGCAAGCATCCATGCTGGGATATGTGATGATGATGCTTTGTTCCCACGCATGGAAATTAGCTCTAACCGACCAACGCGTCAAGAGCTCAGAGTGGGTGTAAGACTGTGTGTGTGTGTGTGTGTGTGTGTGTGTGTGTTCTCTCTGTACACCACTATCACTTCTACGCAACAGATTTTGATTGTTGCTCGAAATTAACCAACTCTTATTCAACTCCCGAGATGAGAAGTCATTTCTCCACCTTCGCTCCTTTTTTTGTCTTTTCTTCCTGGAGAATTAATGCTAGATGACAGAATATAGTGATTAACATGAGAGGAGCGAACAACAGACAATCCTCCACTCCTCCTGGACCGGAGCTGCTCCCCCACGGGGCAGGTCCAGGACCAGCAGCTGCCATTTCACAGTAAAATCATTTCAGGAGAACTTCCAGTCTCTGGAAATGAAAATGAGGGTCTCCCTACATCCATTCCAGGGTCTTAAATAATCCAAGACTAATAAAAGACAGAAGAATAATGGATAGTGAAGCACGTTTGCAGCATTGAACGCCTGCAGGTTGTTGCTGTTTCTGCGGTTCATCCATAGCATACACTTCCATATTACAACGTCGGCATGACAACATAGCTGCTGACCAGGATATTTCTGCATTTAAAATCACAGTGTTGTGACATCACCAGCCATCACAGCTGCACGCGGCGACCTCAGTGAACCTCTGTGCTCGTCCACAGAAATGAACAGCGGTGCTGCTGGTTATAAACTCCAAACCACAGCTGAGGAAGTCGGAGTTTTTACTTGGAGCCTGAACGCAACAACAACCAGGAAGTTATGTAGACCTGTAATAACACACACACACACACACACACACCGTCGTGCACCTGCAGCATTAGGCCTCATTATTTCAGGACTAACTCGTCAGCAGAAAGTTAATAGAGATCCAGATCCCGACGCCGCCGTTTCCCATCCAGTTACCTCCGGTCCCGCTGCTCATCAAATGACCTCTGGAATTATGGGAAATAATGTGCAAAATGTGAAACAGAGGAAGGAGATTTCAAAGTTGATCTGGCGTTAAATGAAAGAGATGGAAGCGGAGGACGGGGCGAGGGTGGAGGATGAGGAGGGAGGAGGAAACGGGACCATTAGTGGGAAGATGACTGAGGTGTTGAGGAAGAAAAGGGGAGAATAAACCGTGGAGGTTCCACAGGGAATGTGCCGGGTTCATAATGACGAGTTGAAGTGACTTTTTTAATGCAGCCTTGAGTTTAAGACCAATTTAAAGACCAAATAAAAGAAGCAAAGCGCTGAACTCTGACAAGTTTCTGAGCGAACAGATAATTAAAGCTGTGAGGCGATAAATGGACGGAATAACAGAGAGAGGTTAACCCTCCGGCGACCAGCGCAGGTCATCTCACCACCAACACAATAGTCTTATTATTTACAAGGACGTCCGACTTCTTTCCAAATGTTCTTAACTTTGTTAATAAACACCACTTCTTTGCTATACTTTTACTGGTGACTCATTACTGGATCTGGTGTGAAGCTGATAACAATGTTAGCTTTATAATTCAAGGTCAATCTTACAGCTAAGTGTTAAAGTCATCTTAGTAGCTAACTGCATTGGTAGCGTGTTAGCGACCTGTCAATCAGCAGGTAGCCCCGCCCCTAAAGCATCCACTGCTTTCTGGTCTGATGAATGAACATCATGCTGGATTGAAGAAGACTTGAAACTAGAGATTGAGATCATAAACTCATGGTTACAATTTTAACTGAGATAATAAATCAAGAGAGAAGTAGGACCATTTTCTCATAGACTTCTATACAACCAGAGAGGAGTCGCCCCCTGGTGGCCAGCCGAGAGAATGCAGGTTTTAGGCATTCAACGTATGCATAATATGCACCATGGTCCTAAAAAAACAATGACTCATCAAGCAATGTATGGATGGCCGTTGACCCACTAGAATGTGTACTGGTCTCTGGATCTACAGAGATATTCAGGATGTTTCTGGACCTCCAGCCAATCACAGCACACAGGAAGTGCAGGCCGCTCAGGTCGCCAGGCATCCTTCCTGCCCTTTGTCCCCCTTCAGCATCTCCATTTGACGAACGGGTTGTGACATTTCTGTGTGTGTGTGTGTGTGTGTGTGTGTGTGTGTGTGTGGTGCTCCTCTCTCCTCTGCTGTGTGAACACGCTATCAGTCTGATTCTGATCCTAGGGGGGCTGCAGAGTTTTTGCAGGGGGTCCCCGAAAAAAATTTTCTTCCAAAAATCAAAATATGTCCAGAAAATACACATTAACATGAATGCAACTTATAATAAGCAACTATAAATCTTCCTTTTTGTTGAAAAACAACAACATTGAAGATGTGAATCCTGGCAGCTAGAGAGAGGGAGACCTATGGAGTTGAATTGCCAATGTGTGTGTGTGTGTGTGTGTGTGTCTGTGTGATCTGCTCTGCCGTGTTGTCAAGCGAAAAGTACGAAGCCGTCAAAGCTGCATCGCCACACATAACTCTTATTATTATTGGCCCGACAACCCGATGTTATAGGCTATGTGATCATGGGGGTCCTCGGCCTGGAAACCGTTGAAGAACTCTGGTGGAACATAATTATGTGGATTGGATGCAAAATTACTTAAAAAGTATACGTTTATATATTTCATTGACCAACGGATGTTCTGCTCATAAACACACTCCGTAATAACAGCCACAACCTTTCTCTCCCCGGAGCTCATACTTCATCACACACACACACACACACACACACACACACACACACAGAAATCTTAATTTTCTTGCAGCAGCCTCACCTGATAACACATTCCCTGTACGCGACTGCTGTGTTCTAATCTAATTATTTTTTAATAGTTTTGTTTTATCACAGCTGTCTGGTAAAAGGTTAGCCTTTAATAAATAAATGATTAATGGACTCTCTCTCTCTGTGTACACTGAGCTTGCTCGCCCCGTCCCTCCAAGGAAAAGCCAGGTTCTTGTGGTAGGAGTAGAAGAAGAAGAAGAAGAGAATAACTCCTCATCTCGCTGCTTGTGAGTGGCTCTGGGCTGTGATTGGGTTTTTTCGGCGGTAATCCAGCTCTGATGGCTACTTATCCTTCACGGAACAAGCGGCAGCCATCTTGGTAATGAGAGGCCACGCCGCCGACTCCAGCACCTAATGGCTTTGTCTCGTGAAGCGGCGAGGTCCGACTCTGACCTCCGAAGATTCTTTTTATTATCTTCAGAAAACTCTTTTTAAATGGGTAGGTTTCTTTTTAAAGAGAGGATGATGAGCTTTTACACTGAAGTCACAGAACTCCACTTCCTGCGTGCATAATACACAACGTACAGTAATCGGCCCCCGATTGCAGCGGCAGCGTTCTGCAGCAGAGAGGAGGACGAGGGGGGAAAGATTGCGAGGATTACTGGAAACAAGACTTTCTCTTGGCTTATTGATTGAGCCATTCAATAAAATGGCCGCCCGCTTGTGAATAGCGGTCGGCGGAATCGAGGCGCTCTCGTTGGCAATCCGGAGGAGCGCTTCAAAATCAGGAGAGGTGGGGAAAAAAGCAATGTGGCGGCAAAGTACTCGGCTCCACCGGTGATTCAACGCCGCCACCACACGCCTTTCAGATTCCTCATTTTCCCCCAATTTGCCTCCGCGGTTCGTGTGTGACGCGTGATTGTGGCGGCGAATCTTTCTCACACGGAGACTTACAGGAGATTACTGTTCATCTGCAGGGAGACTTAGACCTTGGAGGTCTCTGTGGGGGTCTGGACTCAAAGGTGCTTAACAGGATTATGTGTGAAAAAGGTAAACTAACTATTTCACAGGATGTTGTATAAAAATAATCAGCAGGCAGGGAAATAAAAAAGTATTTTTTCATTTTTTTTCTTTCACTAATGCTGATATGATAATTCAATAGAACTATATTGTGAAGAAATAGCATCTTGATACGCAATGACGTCGTCTGAATCGATAATAATCTACGACATGGCAACTCAAATTGTCTGAATCTGAATTAATAAGAAGTCTGATTTGTGTTCTCAAAATGTTCGTAAACATATTTAGTCTTTTAAAACTATAATTTCACTGGAAACTGGATTAAAATGAGCCGAGTCGCTGGACTCGACTAGCTTCCTTCCCTGCTGGATTCTGTATTTTGGACTTTATTATTTCTTACTATGATTTATTCCTCCCTACTCTTAAACTGAAGTGATGAACATGCTAGAAGCGAGTTTTCCTATAATTTCAACTTTCCTTCAACCGAGTTAAATTAATGTATCTGATATTTCAGAGAACGTGTGTTGAATTATGTCACGTCTTCAGCAGAATATCGGAGGGAAGACTTTTTTTTCCTGAGACTGCAGAGAAGGAGGAGGTGGGGCGAGGAGATAAAGACTGATAGGTGGTGATTGACGGGAAGAAAACAAGAGGAGGAATTAAAAAAAAAAAAATCACACTAAGAAAACAAGGGGAGGGGGAGGCACCGGAGTGTGATGCTGAACAACTAAACCGAATCCAACCCACATACACGGAGATTAGCAGCTCTCGGTGAGGCTGATTGATGAAAGAGCTGATGAACCCTGATCATTTAATCCCTCACACACAAACATTAAGAGCACACAGTAGCTGCTAATCCACTTCTCCTCGCCCCACAACTCTCCGACTCCTCTGTTTATCTGCGTTTCAGCTGCGGATAATCTGGCCGAACTACGTCTGGTGTCTCCTCTAATCTAGCAGCCATCTCGGATTATAACACGACCTTTGACCCCCCCCCCGCCTGATGCAGAGAGTTTGTGTCTTCCTCGGCTGCCAGTCTCATCAGGGTTTGTTTTCGTTTATTAAATAAATAAATAAAAACGTGCACATGCTTTTATTTCCTCGGGGCATCATTATAACAACTTCCTTTCCTCGGAGCTCGGCGGGGGAAACTCGTCCATGAGGCCACATTTACTGCTTGTCCCCTTAAAGACCAGATCGTCCGCTGGGTCTCATCTCGTCACCACGGATACGTAAAAGGAATAGTGTGCATATCCTGATGCTTCCCCAAAATGCATATAAAGTGGAAAGGAAGATTAAGGATAAAAGAGAAGGATGGAGGGATGGGGAGACGAGGTTAATGCTGCGCCGTGTAGCGTTTCAGCATTCGGGTTAGGGATAATTTTTCATATTGCAATATATACTGCAGGAAAAAACATATATTGCATATTCTTCTTTGAGTATCTCCTCCTTGGAGGAGACCAATCAGAGGAGATTAGAGAGATGGGCGACCGGAGGAAAAGATGGTGATGGAAGGGAGAGAGAGAGAGAGAGAGAGAGAGAGAGAGAGAGAGAGAGAGAGAGAGAGAGACTGCAGCTGCAACACCAACTCTCTGTTTACTGGACTCGTTCATCTGCAGCTGATCCTCCTTCAGGCTGCCGCCGCGGCCCCGCTCCTGCCTACGCATCGGACCAACGGAGCGCTCATGAGGAGAAACCGATATGATGTCGTGTTTATGCAACACGACGAGGACGGCGTGGGAATCACATGTCGCTCACATGGAAGTGACCGGCAGCAGAACGTAGGGAGAAAGTGGGAGAGTGAAGGAAAAGGTGGAATATGAGGGTTCACCCTCTGGGGAACAAGAATGTGATTACTCAACACACTGCCAGAATGCTTTGGATTGTGGCGTTTAAAGATCACCATGACGGTGGCGCTAGAAGGAGAGTCGTGGTCGGACCAAAGTCTTGATCCAGGTTCCTGCTCCCCTGCAGGGATCATCTAGCTGGACCAACCATCTGTCTGGACACCGGTCATGAAAATAGTAGCCTTCAATCTGGTTAAAGTTAAAGTCTGCTAGCATTAGTCACGACCACGACACGCAGCTCATCGATCCATATTCATATTTCATACACACACACACACACACTAAAACAAGCTGATGTCGACTTTAGCATCGGAACCCAAACACGCTAACAGATTTAACATTCGCCATCCATCTAAAACACGGTGGGACGAACATCGCCTCGTGTGACGTCATCCATCTTCGTGTTTGCTGCGTTTTCACATCGGAACAGCGAGTTCAGCGCGATTATGATGCATCTTCTGGAGACTAGGAGTCATTTCATGAACATACGGCGACATGTGCATAAATACTAAATCCATATCCGGTCAGCCGTGTTGATATCGGGAGGAAGATATTGATGAACGAAAATAAGTAAATAAAAGTAGATAAATGCAATACAAAGGAGGAAATATCCCAATAGTGGGAGAGTTTGGTCCTCGTCTGCCCTTGTGAGGATCATTATTTTCTCATTTAGGTTGTTCATTCAAAAAGATCTGCCTCGGTTCATTTAGTTTGACTAAAAATAGCTTTTAAGAAGTGGTTGTCTGCACCATTAACGTGACCTTTTATTCATCCGGCTTCAGTCTGCCACGCAGCCGTCTCAGGAATACTTGTGATTATTCTGTTTTCTAATTTTACTTTGCTCGTGAACTTCCCTCCACATCTGACAGTTTAAAACTTTTTTTATTCGTATTTTCCCCTCAGAGATCTCAGTTTAGAAGAATACACTCACGTATAGACAGTAATGAACGCATACTGACAGCTACCCAGCATGCATCCCTCTGCAGACGTGTTCCAGCAGGACGCGGGTAGAAAGACGCTCCTGTGACATTATGAGCTGGCGTCTGACTGCGAGCAAAAGGCCAGAACCTGCTGTGTGAGGGGATGTGGTCTACGCCGGTCCTGAACCACAGTAATCATCATCAGGTAAACAGCAGCCGCATTAAAAGGAAAATATGCTACAAGCAGCACAACGGACTGTTGAACATATAGCTGAACCAAATATTGATCACTTAACTCAAAGAAGTGACTCAAAGATCATCAGCAGAGATGAAGCTTCTGGGTTCGGAATTATCCCACAGACATGCTTTTGGTATTTTTGAATAAGTGGCATTTTCCAAATAAACTGGTGTGAAATTAAAGTGAAATGTGGCACTTAGCTGTCTCATCCCGACGCTAATCACCGTGATGCATCAAAAGACTGGTATGTTTTTGTGATTGCGCTCCTTAATCAAGCTAATTACACGTGAATTAGGCGTTCTTGTGTTTTGTCATCCACTTGACGTTACACAAGGTCGCCTTGACAAGCTCGTCAGAGCATTTAGGATTTACGTCATCAGCTTCTCATATAAAAAAAAAACGATTAAAAGAGGGAAAGTGGAAAATGGCAAATTATTGTCACTTTATATGTGACCTATGCGGCATAACTGCAATTACACAGACATTCCCATAATAACATCTGACAAGTGGTGCCTTACTGTTATTGTGGGAGCACGGGTCAGATGGTCAGAACAAAATCAGCGTGAAATAAAAAACATGATGTATTTAAATACCATATCAATACATGCAGGAATTATAATATAAATGTGGGCGAGGAACATTTTCAGTTAGATAAATGCTTTTTTTTCTCCGTCTCCCAGAGGTTAACAGGGTGGAAACGGAAGGATTGGAGGGTTTCTATTAGCATCGGATCCAAGAACATGTTTTAATCTATAAATGTCATAAATCATCCATCAAGGGACAATGAAGTCCTGTCCTTGGACAAAGTGTGAACACACCAGGAAGGACACAACACTGTGTGATGAAAGCATCTAAAACTAAGAACCGCCTGAAAGAAAGACAATGCTGCAGGATTAAGGGACCCGCTAAAGACCAGGGACCCGAGTCACCAGAGGTCCTCTGACAACATGCTCATATTGATTCTATTGTGTTATATGATCATCATGAGCATCAATAGCCGATTTAATGCTATATGAATTCAATTTAAAGCAGGGTCAGACATGTTAACATTATTATGAAAGGTCGTTTATATATGTCAGGTTCTGAAACTCAAAATTGCCTCAAAGTAAGGAAATATAAAATCCATGAGTGAAAATAGCCTCATGAATTATGTTTGTATCTAAGAGAAAATACAAGAAAACTGGTGACGTGGCGAATTCTCCTACATCCCTGGAACGAGTCGGTTCACAATTAAAATATTCCTACAAATGCTTCTTGATTTAGGCTAGTTATTTAAACATTCTGGAGAACTTCAGATAGAAACACCCAAACCCTTCCAGCAATGTATAGAAAAAGCTGATGACTCATCTTGGAGGCGATTGTAACGCTAATTATGAACAGACATATTTGTGTATTTTGCTGCCACACAAACATGAAGGTTTCTGAGATATTTTCTATAAACGTGTCGGCGGAACAATAAAGTTGCTTTTAATACGATAAGTTGGGGCAACAGAGCCAGAAACTCCCACTCTGCTGATTTAGGAAAACATGGCTTCATATCGTCATATTTCCTCCAAGAACATATTGCACTTAATATAGAACGTATCGTACTATTCATTATTAAATTATGTGGAAATTAAGGGACTGAAAAATAAGGGAGTCTGTTTTTATTAAGAAACATGTTTTTCCAAGAAAATTTGTTTTCAGGAAATCTTTTTTTTTTTAAGTGTTGCTTCTCAACTGAACAGTTATTGAACATTTTCATGCCACAAACATAAATGTGTCTGATTGTTGGCAGTGATATGAACGTGGACAACGACAGGAAGTGAGAAACGACAAGAAATAGTGAGACAGGAAAGAGTGCGACATGAAAGTGTGGAACAGGAAAGAGTGCAACAAGATGGAGTGTGACAGGAAAGAGTAAGACAGGAAAGAGTGAGACAGGAAAGAGAGTGACAGGAAAGAGTGAGACAGGAAAGAGTGTGAAAGGAAAGATTGCGACATGAAGGAGAGACATGAAAGAGTGTCACAGGAAAGAGTGACAGGAAAGTGTGAAAGGAAAGAGTGCAACAAGAAAGAGTGTAACAGGAAAGAGTGCAACAAGAAAGAGTGTGACAGGAAAGAGTAAGACAGGAAAGAGTGTGACAGGAAAGAGTGTGACATGAAAGAGTGCGACAGGAAAGACTGTAACAGGAAAGAGTGCAACATGAAAGAGTGTGACAGGAAAGACTGTAACAGGAAAGAGTGCAACATGAAAGAGTGTGACAGGAAAGACTGCAACAGGAAAGAGTGTGACATGAAAGACTGTGACAGGAAAGACTGTAACAGGAAAGAGTGTGACATGAAAGACTGTGACAGGAAAGACTGTAACAGGAAAGAGTGTGACATGAAAGAGTGTGACAGGAAAGACTAACAGGAATGAGTGTAACAGGAAAGACGGCAACATGAAAGACTGTGACAGGAAAGAGTGTGACATGAAAAAGTGTGACAGGAAAGACTGTAACAGGAAAGAGTGCAACATGAAAGAGTGTGACAGGAAAGACTGTAACAGGAAAGAGTGCAACATGAAAGAGTGCAACAGGAAAGACTGTAACAGGAAAGAGTGCAACATGAAAGAGTGCGAGAGGAAAGACTGTAACAGGAAAGAGTGTGACATGAAAGAGTGCGAGAGGAAAGACTGTAACAGGAAAGAGTGTGACATGAAAGAGTGTGACAGGAAAGACTGTAACAGGAAAGAGTGCAACATGAAAGAGTGCGACAGGAAAGACTGTAACAGGAAAGAGTGTGACATGAAAGAGTGTGACAGGAAAGACTGTAACAGGAAAGAGTGCAACCTGAAAGAGTGCGACAGGAAAGACGAGGGAGGACGTCCTGCTCTCATCAGTTTTGCAGCCTTTTCATCCAGATAATGCAGCTCCGTCCAAGGTGAAGACATCACCTCTGACGACGCCGCCACTTCCTGCCAGATTCATTCCTGCAGACTATCCCTTTAAGTGCCCCCTCCCCCTCCATTAATCCCGCCTTGAATCAAGAGATTGCATTTTGACCCCGACCCCCCCCCCCCCCACACCACACACACACACACACACACACACAACACACACAACAACAGCCATCAGTAAGAAGCTGCGTGTCGCTGTTGTCTCCCTGATGACGCCACATAAATCGCCGGCGTCCTTCAAACCGCCGTCGGAGGAGGAAAACAGCGACGGCTTATTAAAGAATCCAAGTGGCACTTTGGTTTCATGCTGAATGTCATCGTTTACACGTTCTGAGGTTGTTAGCAGCAATGAGAACGTTTAAATGCACTCACAAACCGCCGTTAAAGCGCCGCCGCTGCAGTCGGCCGCGCCGTCTCTCAAGGTCGCCGCCTGAGGTGATCCCGACCTCTGCGGCTTGCAGGAAGATGCTACGGCTGCTGCACCGCCGGGCAGGATGCTGAATACAGGATTGCAGTTGAAAGAAAACCACCATGAAACCCGTGTGGAGTCCTGATGTCACTGAAGTGAACGTATGTAGGAACTATCATATTCCAAGAAATCCCACCATCAACAATAACCATCTAGTGTAGAACATGTTAGATGCAGAAGTCTTCAGAACGCTTGGTTTGTTTGTCCAACAGTCAAAAATGTTGATATGCAACATAATAAGTCACATTTAAGAAGTAGTTATGTCCGCTTGATAAATTATCTAAAAGTATTAATTAGTCTTTATGTTCTCTCCATTTTTTCTCTTTTTTTTAACACCTCCTTTATCTATGTCAATAAGTTGTAAAGACTTTAAATTGCATTTGATAAAGTTAATAAGGATTTATACAAAGAAAACTTGGTTGATTGACTGCTCAACTTTAGCAAGGAAGCAACACGGCTCAAGTATTAGAGGAAAATATGTTTACATATGGTACCAGTCAAAAGATGAACTTCGTATTCAGTGCTTTTTCTTTATTTTTATTATTTTCTACATCGTAGATTCATACTGAAGACATCAAAACTATAGAGGCTTTCAGCATTGAACTATAAGAGTGCTCAGCTGTCGGAGGATCCATGAATGCACCGCCAATCAGTGTAACTCATGACAAATGTGAATAAATGTCGTACCGAAGGATCACAAATCAGAACATGACAACCAGAATCTCTGCCCTTAAGTTTCATTACAAAAACAAAGTCACATTCTGTAAAGTCGACCGTCCATAACATTTGCTGTTGTTGCTTTAGGATTTTAGGCTATTTTCCATGACTTTAAGAGTCATATTGTTCAGCAAATTCATTCTAAGGAGTCATGAAACATAAATGAAGCTGAGCGCCGGCAGGGAGCGCTTCACATTAATTAGTTCATTTTAGGCTTTTAACGTTTCTATACAACAGAGCTGGAAATGTGACTTTTTTTTCTCCTGCTTAGTTTGGAATTCCTTTTTTTCTTTTTATATCAAGCGATTAGGTTTTTAGTGCTTGGAGTAGTGAAATCATTAGCAAATGGGGGCAGAAAATCAATCTGAATAACACTGTGTAATGAAAAAATAGTGCCTGTTATAAAGCTTAACATAATGGAAGGCCATAACTGGCAATCTGCATAAATTATTCAAAATGCTTAAGATGAGTGAGGCACTTAACCCGCGGGGGAGGGGGGGGGGAGGCTGCAGCAGTGGGCGGATGGGCTTGGAGGACTGGGCGGCAACTGGTCTGAGATCAGTTTGTGGAGGGAGATTTACACCCCGGTGGTTTTTACTGATCGTGTGGAGTGATTTAACTGAAATGAGTCTCTGTGGAATTCAGGCCGGTTTAGTCTGATCCAACCTGAGGTGAAGTCCAGTAGGTCTGCGATGCTTATTATGGTCTCTGGGGGGCTCTAAAGGAACTCGACACTGACTTTATCTACTAGGTTTCAGCGACAGCAGCGTCCCGGCTGCAGTTCTTATTCTGGAGGGCCATCATGTTGTTTTACGACTAAAGGAACGGTGGTTAAAATCTAAGTGGAAAAAAGATTAATTTCTGCAAATCACGGATACGTTGAATGTCAAGGTTTCTGCGTCGGGTCAGAGCAAGTGATGTAGAATATCGTTATTGAAAATTGTGTGCTATAATAACAACAAGTGACTTTATGCTGGTATCAGCAGGCGAAACATGCAAAGACTGCAGCCGAACGCCACCATGTTATGATTTATGGGATTTTACTTCCTTTTATTTTCGGTTGTAAAGCACTTTGTAACTTTGTATGTGAAAGGTGCCAAGTCATTCATATTTTTATTATTATTATCATGATTAGTACTATTAGTATCAGTATGTTTCACGTAGTTTCCAGAAATGTGACGACCTGATGACCTGATGTACCCCCGTTTAACAGTGTGTAAACCCAGAAAGTTGTGTGTGTGTGTGTGTGTGTGTGTGTGTGTGTGTGTGTGTGTGTGTGTGCGCGCGTGTGTGTTTTAATGTGAGTACGATGCATAATGGAGTAAAACCGCAGGAGAGGCTTTGAAACGAGGCAAGACGAGACGTCACGTCATGTTGAAAATGTATTCGACTGCAACACACGGAGCAACATCAAAGGGGAGAGAGAGAGGGGGGCGAGAGAGAGGGGGGCGAGAGAGAGGGGGGCGAGATTCACCATGAATCTCCATCTTTTCATTTAATCATTCTTTGTAAGTCTGACTCAGTTTCTCTCTCTCCACCCTGCTCTGTACACTCGCTCGCCCACACCCCCTCTCTCACCGTGCTTCCATTTATCCGTCCGCCTTTCCTGCTGAGCTTTGCAATCCATCCGACTCCAGTAATCAGACTGAGCTCACTAACAACGGATGTTGTAAGTCAGAGTCAGGTGTGTGTGTGTGTGTGTGTGTGTGTTTGCCACTTAGAATTATTTTATTATCATGATGGTCATTTTTATAAAAATCATTAAATTTGATGCTTATCGTGTGATGATGAATTAATGGGCAGATGCGAGTCGTGCAAAGAGACGCTGCTCGCCTCCATCTGCTCGGCCTCAGAGCCGGAGAGGAAACCACATCAGTTGTGGACGCGGCGTGGAAATAAAGGCGGTCGCATCCAGCTGCTGCACGCACACACACACACACACACACACACACACACACTCTCATTTGATTAGTTGGTATATTGGTTCATCTGTCTGTCTCTCACACACACTTAGGAATCAAATGAAGCAGACCTCATAAACATTTACAACGTGCGCACACACATAAACAAACACACACTCACACACCGATACACACACACACGGGCAGATAAATATGAATTTATGTCACTGAAGATCTTCACACTCGGCACACAGGGAGAAAAACCCTGCAGCAGAACGACGGACCACTCTGCCAAACACATCCCGCCTCCTTCAGGAGAACGTGGACACACACACACACACACACACACACACAGAGCAGGATGTTGCTCTCAGTGCATCGTTTCCATGGATATCAGTTCCTCCCAGCTGGACTCTGGACTCTTCGACCCCCCAACGAGACTCTTCAGTGTCGGACAATTTCCAAAATCATGTGGTCCAAAGCTTTCCAAGAACTCCAGAATGTGGTCTCAAGCCCAAAAGTCAGAATGGATTGAAACGTGATAGATGTAATCACACCTTAAGCTCACAACATGTTTTTATGTAAATATTCAATCCATATCTGTCACCGTTTTGTCTCCCAGATGCCAATACAAGGGGCCGCAGTCATACTGAAGAAGAAAGGTGAAAAACTAATGAATTAAATCCAATGAAACACTGTATTGAAGTTGAGGAGAGTTGAGGAAAATAATAATAATTGTACCCTCATGGTTGTATGAAAGAATTGGAAGTGGCTTTGGATAAAAGCATTCGCTTAATAAAATGTAAAATAAATAAATGATGACATACATTTGCTACAGCCTTGAACGCAGCAGGCAGAGAGCAACAGAACAATGATATTCTGTCAGTTCCCACCAACTCTGTGGAGACGCCGACGACAACACTGTAGCTGGTGTGTTAGCGCTGATCGCTCATTAGCATCACACGTTTGCATATTTAGTGCAAACAGCAGAGGAGCAACGTGTTTCCAGTCTCTGCGGGGGTGAGGACTCCTCTCAGGTTTAGCCTCACGATCCTTTTGTGAATTCGCCCGAGTGCCTCGACGTCGCCTCCGTTGAGGTCTCGACCTACTGGACTGGAAACGCTTTCCGACTCGCCGACCCGAGTCCCTGAAACAGATCCTGACCACATGAGCAGAAAGTGAGCAGAAAATCCTTCCGCTGGGTTTCCTGCCTTTATGCTCATGGACCCTTCAGCCCGTCTCCAGAGGGCCGACGAAAAAAACACCCCGAGAACCGTCTGAGAGGAGGTCGGTTAGCGGACACTCTTCAGAGCACACCCAGGGGGAGCCGATCCCCGGGTCCGGGTGTGTTTTCTGGTCCGGGCGTCCTCAGAGTCCTTCACAGCCGCTCGGCGCCACTTGGCTGCTCTCTGGCCACGCTTCTGGTTTCCCACCTCTTTGTTTACTCAGCACTTTTCCCAACAAAGGTTGACTTTATTATCTCATTAACTTGATTTTTTGAAGGACGTTTTCAAGTCAAACTCTAATTAGAAAAAAATGCCAACAGGAGCAGCAGACATGAATGCAAATGAAGGGGAGAGAGGGACGCCAGAGAACATCACGTACAAGAAATAGAAAATACAAGGTTTTAGTCATGACTGTCAAACTATCACTATATATATATATATATATATATATATATATATATATATATATATATATAATAACAGCCATCATTGACTTCATATTAAGATATATCGTCTGTATGAATATCCCGATGTGAAAGGAAGAGACAGGAAGCCGAGGTCGAACATAACCCAATGCAAACCAATGGGATATTATTATTAAGGGTTGGAGATGAGAAATAGCTTCCACTGATAAGTTATCATCACCGTCATCCCCGAAGGCAAAAGCTCCTAGTCACCTGTTTACCGACATATTTTACATCGTAGAATCTTCTAACCAAAGGCACTATTCTAAAACAACACATTGACTTCAATAAGAGGGAACGGGAAGTGCAAAAATGCCGAGTCATGTCTGGGTTGTAAGAATCATCTCTGCAGCAAACACAAACTCCACATATGAAAGAGCCCGTTTAGAGGCCGGGACGTTACAATAATACTGGATGATTACTTCTTGGGTTTCAATTTGTGTGTACAGTGTGCGTGTGTGTGTGTGTGTGTGTGTGTGTGTGTGTGTGTGTGTGTGTGTACCTGGAGAGGCTGATGATGTAATTGATCAAAGGAACAAGCAGGGACAAGCCAACAAGCACTAATTAAATCCTCAGCAGTGCTGCCATCACTTTTAGCCCGATCGGGATGCTGAGAAAAGCTTGAAGTGTTGCCCTTCTACGTGTGTGTGTGTGTGTGTGTGTGAGAGAGAGAGAGAGAGAGAGAGAGACACCAGGCTGCAGTTGAACTCTCTCCATCTCTGCCGCATCAAGTTGTTGAATCTTTGATCGCTGGCAGTCTGCAGGGGAATGATATGCACGCATGTATTTGTGTGTTTGTGTGTGTGTGTGTGTGTGTGTGTGTGTGTGTGTTAAAGCTCTGAACTGTAGCTGGCATCGTTGAAGGGAGTCAAGTGGCTCACAAGCTGCATTGGAACATGTCAGCAACCACATAAACACAAACAAGTGTGCTTGAACTGTAGAAAACACACACACGCACACACACACACACACACACGCACACACACACACCACACACACACACAAATCGAGGGCGAGAGAAAGCCAAAGAGAGCAAAGCGTCAGTGTCAGAGAGCCAGATGAAAGCCGGCGATGAAAATCGGAAGCAGTGTGAAAAAGTAGCAACACGCCGCCACCACCACCACCACCGCAGCCGTGCAAACGAGAAGCTGTTTACTCCGAGACACAATCTTGAGTTGGTGTGTCGGGCGCAGCGCGAGTGTGATGAGATCAAACACAGAGTCGGCTGTTTGATGAAGGATCTATATTTGGACACGGAGGCTGAGGAGGGAGTCGATCTTTGGGCCGGAGGTTTCTCTCGCTCGTCGACACAACAGAGCGGCGTGTTGGCGACAGAAGAGCTGAAGCTGCTCGTCGGGAGATATGTAAACATCCAGCTGCTCGGCTCTCGTCTATACGGAAGGACGACGCCGAGGCGTGAGGCGTTCAGGAACCACATGGACGGCTCTTTATTTACATGTTAGCTCTCCTGTCGGGTTATTTGTTTCCATCACTGTTATTGCTCTTAAAGATCAGCAGCGACGGCAGAATCTAGGCCCGCGGCCTGATTTATTGGTTGCCATGCCGACCCTTTGTAGAAACGGCTCCCGTGCAGCAACCATCATGTCGAGGTGTGAACGCTTCGGCACTTAATCAACGCTTAATATTAACAAACTAAATGACTTTCCTCGGTTATGTTCTCTGTTCCGTGTGTGATCATAAACAACTCTGAGCCTTCGGTGATAAAACGCCACCATCTCCCGTGACCTCTCCTGTAGTGATGTCATCAGCGATCCACGTGGAACACTTAAAATGTTCCAATTAAGAATTCATGAACGGTTTAAGATATAATTTGTAAAAACATAAAAAGCATCATATCGGCCTCCTTCATGAAAATGCCACAGCAGCGAGTTTATAATTAATAGATTGGTCCCCATTAAAGATGGATGAGTCCTTATTAAGAAGCTACCCGCCATAATTAATTCAGCGTTTATTAATGAAGCTTCCTTCAGGACTCGCGGAGGGTCTCCGAGTCGCCGTACTGCACGATCTGACATATTTACACGTCTCCATCCTTCACGCCGCCGTCATTAGTCTGATCTCTTCTCAGTCTTGATATTCTTGTAAATTTGGTCATCTGATTGTTTCAATAACCCAACGAGGTGGATCAGCAAAAGGGCATTAATTATGAATGATGGAAAACCGAGGGAGAGAGAACGGAAGCAGACATGAAGCAGAGAGTGAAAACAACAAAGCCCCTTTTCTTCCTCGGCTCGCGTTCCAACACACGGCCAACAGCTTTCACAAGATTAATGCAACTAATATTTGGATCAATAATTCATGTGTGCGCGTGAGAAAAACAGAAAGAAACAGCGTAATTCTTCCCATTTGGAAGCTGAAGTTGGAAGCCAAATGTGATCCAAGTTAAAAAACAGTGAAAACTCAACATGGAGACCAGAGTGTGGGTGTGAGGAAGCGTGTTGAACATGTGTTTGAGCGCGCTCGCGGGTGGAGAACACTCGGAGATCAGTGCCAGCCCCACTGCAGCAACACTCCGATGTCTGCCAGGAGATCCATTTTTATTCTCCCAGGAAAAGAGAAAAGCCAACTTTATCCATCCCAAAACTAAAAACTAAACCCCCAAAAAACAAAAGCAGAAGGAGACAAACGAACCCCTCCCCATTACTAACTCGCCGCCCCGCGTAGTTTCCCCGACTGCTGAAAAACAACTTCCATTTCTCCTTGAGCGGCGGATTACCATCTCGCTGAAATAAATCCTTCCTCCCTCCGCGCCACAATGAGATTCAGAGCGAGCGGAGGCAACCCGGCGAGCCTTTAATTCCATTCAGCGAAGACAAAGTGGAAACGCTAATTCTGTGGGGTCGAACCCACCTTTCATAGTTTCTGAGTGTGCTTGTTATTTCAGATTCTATCTGATCTGAGTCGTAGCCGTGGAACCCGGAGACGTTCGGCAGCAGAACCGGTTAAAATGTACATTTTTACCGGCTTACTTTGAGTAATATACACACGTTCTTACTGTTAAAAAAGACTTTATTAAAATGCAATTATTTAGTAAAAATAACTGATGACTAATGTTGCCTGCCGTCTACAAGCAAAACCAGAGCTTTTCCCAGTTCAGCTGTTAGCTGAAGGGCCACAGGGTACGTGTATATTATGTGTACCGATTGACGTATTGCAGTTTTATGATGGCGAAAGGTACAACTTTTAATTACACCGGGCCGATTTGGGCCGAGACTTGAGAATTAGCAGCGGCTATAAACTCCCCGGTAAGTATGTTAAACTGCATCGTCCCTATAAAATAAAATAAATTCAAGTCCATTGGAGATGTGAAGGTTTCAGGAGCTAATCAAGCGTTCAGATGACACATCATTCCGAGAGCTATTAGGAGACACTTACAGCTGATGGACGGACGGCAGAGAGGGTCAGAAGAGCTGAATCAGCTGTCTGCCCATTACGCTGTGACAGATTTACTTCACTAATAAGAGGTGGGACACAAATGATATCCCGCAGTTTGAAGAGGCTGAGTTACAGCGAGTGACTTTACTTTGGGATAAGCAATCGTGCAAGAGTTCCTGAAGCAACGCATACAACTAATAAGACTCTGTGATGACAGCAGGGATGATGGGACGACTGCTGGCTCGACACAAAACTCTTATTTTATGGTTAAAGAAACACATCTGAGGGAAAAGTCAGACACTAACAGAAGAAATGGTGTAATTTAAAAAGAAAAACGCATCATCGGCATATTGACGAATATCACAGAGCGGTTATATTCATGTTGTTCTGACATTTTTATTTTATTATGAGGAACAAAGTGAGATTTACACCAGCTGTTCACTTGCTGGTCTCGCCGTCGACACTGACTCACGATCAAATATATGAAGGTCTGGACTTCGTGCTACTGACTATGTTATGGAGAACGTCTCAGACGAGTCTTTGCACCTCCGGGAGCGAAAACCATTATTCAGCGTGAAACCTCAACCGCTGTATCTGTTCTATAGTGCTGAAATGCTTGAGCCAGGGAGGAAATTTAAATATTCTCTCTCCTCCCACACCAATCACATCTGTCAGTCAGCCGTTGCGGAGGTTCAGAGGAACATTGGAGGGCTGAGGAGTTTCTCCGAGGCTGATGGTTTCAATTAGACCTGCTCGGAATGAAAACACTCGAGGAGAGTGACAGAAGACGCAATCATGAAGACAAATGATCATAATCAAGCACAATAAGTAGAGCGGGTCTCACTGCAGGGAGCTCTTCAGGTGCTCTCAGAGAAAAACAGTCGCTGATCATCGGCGGTGCACGTGATCCACAACGTCCACGCCCAGACACGTGAGCTGGCCTGATGAAAGCCTTTACAGAGAGTTTTACTGCTGCAAACACGGTGCCTGGACTCTGATTGCCCGTCTAACACTCATGGATATAACTCTCCTCTGCCTTTCAGGCCAACATTGGTGAAATGTGCAAATGTCCTGTTCAGCTTACTTGCTGACTAACGACTTACTTGACTATCGAATGACAAACGAGTCATGTGACAATCGGCAATAACGATTCATGTTATTAGTGGTTGATGTGAGAAAGTGTCAACAGTAACTTTTACATTGACATGAGACTCTAACAGCAGACTCCTGGGTTAAAGTCCTGTGTTTGTTTGACAAAGAGTGGCGGTACCAGACGCTAAGGAGGATGGACCAAGCAGTGTTGTTTAATGGCAAAAAACAGTTCGGCATAGGCATCCGCATGTTATGCCACAGCCCCGCCTCCCCCTCCAGGCCCCACCCCCCTCTCCAGGCTCAGACTCCCCCTCCAGGCCCCGCCTCACTTTAACTCTCCACTTTAAGTCCAGCGTCAGCAGATAACAGTAAATTGATGTAGTTTGTTCTTGCCAAGCTAGCCAGCTAGCTAGCTTAGCATCTCTTAGTCCGCCCACTTCTGACTCACTAGCCACTTCCAGGGATTTTATATGACTTTTTGTGCCTGAGATAAGTCACAGTGATTAACAGCCAATTACTTCACTTGTTAAAACACTGTTTAGAAACTGCAGCGCATCAACACCAAGTTAATATGCGACACAGGAAATGAAGCTCCAGCAGGAGGAGCCTCTGTGGGGAGTCCAGACTATAAACCGGCTTAATGACTCCTCACATACTGTGACAACATTTTCAGTTACAAGTCGAGCCTCATACTCGATTTACCTTGACTTCTGATGGAATTTAATATGTACACTTTTATTCCAGGCAAGAGTATAAACAGTATTTTTTTAATAGAAAATGTATAAAAGGTAAACAGATTAAATGGGCCTGATGCAGCTGTAATGTAGTTATTTATGAGTTACAGAGACGCTGGGTCATCAGCCAGTAGGTTTAGATTTTTCTACATTTTTAACAATTTATTTTTTATGTTAATATTCACTTATCTTACGCCATACAAATTGAATTGAATGATTGTTTGTTAATCCCTCCATCTGTTCTGTGGGGAATTCACTAAACCAATTGTGTAAAAAAGTGGCTTGTCTACAAAAATGTAAATTACAAGTCTTTAGCTGAGAAACACCATGTGGGGACGTGGAACCGACGACAGCTGTGTGCTTTCACTTCTGTAGGTCTTTGTCACAGAATAATGAAGATGGAGGATTCGTTTTGCATCCGCAAACAGCTGATATTGTTCTTTCTGGCCAGCCACAGATCTCCTTAAGGCTCTCTGGCATTCAGCTGGAAGCTGGTGGGATTCCCCCGACCCTGAATGAGCCACTGGAGACGTTGGAGTTTACGTTCTATGAAATGTTTCTTTGTGTCTGCACATGTGACTGGAACGTGAATCTGATCTGTGACCTCTTAGTCATGTTTGGACCCCAACAACGTACATGAGGTGTCCTCCTTGTATGAGAAGACACCATTTTTTCCTCACAGTTGGTTGTATGCCTTTAATAGAATAAATAGACGATTTACATATTCAGCACATACACTTGGAATCTCGGGTTAACGCAAACACTAATGTTTTCTCGGGAACTATCTAATGACCTCGCCGCTCTCGAGAGTGCATCCAGCCGGGGGGGGGGCTCGAATAACAGCAGGCGTATATATTCTAAAGCGGAACCTTAACGCATGAACCTTTGACGCCTGCAGCGTTCGAGGCCGATAGAGAACATGTGCTCAATATGTTCTGGATGGAGAGGATGTGCATCCGCCCACACCAGCGCCACTCGGAGTTAAGTGCACAAGTGGGAAAAATATGCATACAATGCGGTCCAAGTGTGTCAACAAACATAGGATTTATTAACAGTGCCACTCACTTGCTGCATCTGTGTGACCGTTAGAATTCGACTGCTGTCTGTTTAGAGAGAACTTTGTGATAGAAGTCTGCTTCAGGGCGTCTCTCTCCACTGTTCAACGGCAGTTTTTTAAATGTATACTACCCAAGAGGCAACTTCCAGTTCACAAAAGTGAAACCAAAGCTGAAATACCTTAAAGCTGCATTCTGTCTGCTGGCCACCAGGGGGGACACCTCTCTCATTGTATAGAAGTCAATGAGAAAATGAGCCTACTTCTCTCTTGAAGTTAACATTGTAAACATGTGTTTATGGTCTCAATCTCTAGTTTCAAGTCTTCTTCAATCCAACATGATGTTCATTTAGTACATTATGGTCCATTTAGAGTCCAACACACCAGAAAGCAGACTTAAGGGGGTGGGGCTACCTGCTGATTGACAGGTCACTACCATGCTACCAATACAGGTAGCTACTAAGATGACTTTAACACTTAGCTGTAAAGTTGACCTTCAATCATGAAGCTAACTACTTTATGTTATGGAGCTTCACACCAGAATCCACATGGTGATGTGTTCATCAGATCCACCTGTCGCTCGTCCACAGTCCAAATATGGACACTTCCTTCACTGGTTGCAAAACTACAAGATGGCGACAACCAAAATGCCAAACTCGAGGCTTTAAAACTGTAGTTCACAAACCAACAAGTGATGTCACCATGACAACGTCCACAGTAAGTGCCATGTTAACTTTCCTGCTGCTGTTGTCTGATCTGGTCATGTGAACAGCACCTTGTAAATAAAGCTCTGCGCATCCAGCAAAAGTTAAAAGTCACAATGAGGAAAAAAACCCATTTCATTCTGTTCACTGCTCTATAAAATCTGGTTGTGATGTTCTAATTAATCCAGAAAGCTTTGATAAATTTAAAAACTTCAACCAATGCAACTTAATTTTTTTCTCCAAATAACGGAGCCAAAACAAATGTTGTTCTTAGTCCATCCATCACTTGTCAGAGGACATAATCCAAAAATCTGTTATCTGGTGTGGAGAATGAATGATCGTCTGCATATCTGCATGGCTCAATATCTCTAGAGGGAATGTATATTTCCCAGTGACGCTGCAGGATGGAGAACAACTACCGCACATGTAAAACCACATGTACTCAGTTTCTTTATGAGTCAGTCACAATGATTCTTAGGAATATCCAAATTTGCTCCAGCCACTCAAATGTGCTCATTAGGGGAATAAAAGCCGTGAAGACAAGAAAGCGGAGAGAGAAAGGAAGGGAGAATGAGTGAAAGAGCTAAAAGTGTCTGAGTGGCTGCAGGAGGCAGGAGGTTGGCGAGCTGGTCGTCTCTTTGCTTTGCTAATGAGCAGCTCGTTTAAACGAAGCAACGAGTTCCCGGAGCGAGAAATGTGGTGGGAGAGAGAACAGAGGAAGAAACCAATGAGAGGGGTTCCACGTTGAAAGTGAAACCGAGAGGAAGGAGAACAAGACGACAGTGAGTCATCTATGTTAAATCTATTAGACATTTATGTATAAAAATATAAAATATGAATCCTGCATTTCACGATATCATCCACAGTAGACCTGCAACAATTAATTATTCAAAGAAAAAGTCAAAATTCACCCTCCTGCTTCTTAAATTGAAAATGTATGGAAAGTATTGATCTATTGGCTTAAAAGGGGACAGCCGTTGTCTGCTTGACACAAACAAGTCAATGTTTTCAAATCAATGGATGTTTGTAATTTATTGTCAGAATATTTGTCAGGTCAGACATCGATCCGCATCTCCTTTCCGACTGTTATGCTATGACGAAAATGAATGCCTGTTTGTAGATGATATGAACATGAGTGCCACATTGACATAAGATAATTTCAGGACTATGACGCCTGTATTCTGTAAATCTTGACCTTGCCTGTACATCTTGTCTTTGTAAGATAGGACATGATCCGTCCTTTAGTTCCTCCTCCTTAAAAGGGAGATTGTTGTTAGACTCAGGGTCGTTCCTGCTGATTCTGAACCTTTGCATCAGAAGGCAGGGGTGAACAGTACTTTCTTCTGCAGATGAGAATACTTAGTGGAATAAACCTCGGAGAAAAAGCTGATCCTGGTTGTTGATCTTTATTGGGCAGATTCATTTTTCCACAACAAGTCGTACCCACATATCTGCAGCCAACTGTATGTTAATATGTTTATATAACCAAATAATAAGTCAAAACAGGATTCCCGTTGGATTCTAACCATGGTCTCCTGGGTGAAACTCCTGAGTTTGACTTATTCTTCCTCCACCACCTCCATAAACAGACTTTGTTGCTCTTTTAGTGCAATTTTTTTTCTCTTTTTTTTTTAAAAAAAAAGCTCAGTTTCTGCAAGGGAAAAATAAACAAACAGCTTGGAGAGAACTGGGGGCCAAAAGTGGGATGTTCAGACTGAGCCGGTCTGGTGTGGACATGGTCTACGAGAGAGGAAGAGGCGGTGTGAGAGACAGACAGAAGACCTATCACCGGCTCTCTCCTGCCATGTTGAAGGTGAATAAGATGCAGTGAGACAGGTATAAACACCATCACGTCTGTTATTTGAGGTCGTCATGAGACCTTTAAATTCCCAATTGCAGAGTTGGCTGTGGGTCAACGGCTGCAGTAACCATGGAGACGTGTGTGTGTGTGTGTGTGTGTGTGTGTGTGTGTGTGTGTGTGTGTGTGAAGGGTTCAGAACTCAGCACCTCAAACATGTTCTTAAGAAGTCAGGAAAGCAGTAACAGTTGCCTGGTTGCTACGGAAACCATTTTTGAGAAACCTTTTAAAATAACTAAAAGCAGTACTGGAAGTTAACTACCAAGCAAATTGAAACTAATGGATACGGGACAATACAATAATTTCATACAATTTTATTTCAAGCTATAATAACAGTAATATTAGTCCAACCGTGTAAAAAAAACAACTGATAAAACTGAACTTCAACATATAACCTTCAGTGTGTGTTCTTGCTCTGTCATTACTGCCGTCCCTCGACTCGTCTCCTGCCTTCATTGTCTCTCTGCTTGTTGCGTTCTGCTCCGTCACTTCAGTATAAAAGCAGCTCGGGTTTAATTGAAGTTGCCTTGCGTGGCAGCAACACGCCGGCTCCTCCGAAAGGCTTCTAGCAACAATGATTCATAAAAGTTGACTCGTACTGTTTCCTGCGACTGCCTCTGAGAGGTCCATAAATCAGCAGAGGCGTTGGGGTGGGGGGTGGGGGTGGGGGGGGCGAAGTGCCGCACCCTCCGAGCCTCGGCGGGGTGACGACGCCGCCGAGCTGATAATTGCACAGTTTAACCGGCGGGGCATGTTCTGGATAATTGGAAGCGCTCGCCTGCTAAACGGCGGCGGCTAAAACAGCGAGGTAATTCTGGCAATGTATTCTTCGAGGTGTAATCACTTTTCATCTCATATTCTGGAGGTGAGCGCGCCGGCTTGTTGTTCTCGCCGAGGATCGTGTAAACACAAATGAAATGCGCCTCGGGCAAACACCGGGATGACACGGAGGTTTATCTTCCTCCAGATCCGAGTCCTGGTGGGATTATCTCGTCTGCCGGCTCCACGGAGTCATTAAAAACTAGGAATTTCAGAAGTCACAGTGATCTGTCCTGAGGACATGCACACTGAGCGTGCACGGCATTTTAAAAAGGAAGTCATGAGGGAAATCCAGGTCATCCAGACATGAGACACTGCTTTATTGAGTTTTATCCAACTCATAAAAAAGGGTAAGGAGGTAATTTCTCCTCTTCACTAAGAAACAGTTTTCAATATTAGAGATCAAGTTCGCAAATTCCCATTCGACTAAATAGTGCTCAATTACGTTGGAGGGAAACACATTTTCTTCGGGTGAAGAAAAGTTCATCATCCAGGAACCCACCTACACACATGAGGCTAGTCCTGGACCAGGAGGAACCCAGGACCCACTGCACCAGGAGGAACCCAGGACCCACTGCACCAGGAGGAACCCAGGACCCAATGCACCTGGAGGAACCAGGGAATTCCCCCCCTCATGGACACTGACAGTTTGGTCAGACACATGACCTTCAGCAGCCTGCTGGACGTCATGTTGGCAGTCCTCCTCTTGGTCCTCCTCCACAAAAGGAGCACATGGTGCTGGGTTGACACCCTTCTACGGTCCTGTCCTACGGTCTCGTGGTTGTCCTCCATGCTCCATTATGTTTTCTCTGGAATTGTTTTGAGTGAGTCCATGGAAGTCTACGTGGGGAGGAGGTCTGGGGGTCCACCAGGAGACTGATGTAAGTGTCCTGGGTAAACCAAGTACCTTTGTTGCATTTGTGTATCGTAGTTTTGTAGTGTTTTTGTTTTGTTCTTAATATTTGAGAAGATATAGTTGTTTGGGAACGTAATTCTGAAAGTGTTGCTGGTCGTTCATCGTCGGGGCTTTGGGGGACCCGAGACAAGTCTTCTCCCATCTCCCTAGCATGTTTTCAGAGATCCGTCTCCAACCCGCCGTCCTCGGTGACCGCGATGGCGGCTGTGATGCGTGCATGTCATTCTGGTCTACTTCCTGCTTTTAGAGATCGCTGTCTTTCGTGGCCCCGGAGCCCTCACTCTTCCACTTTGACAGACCAACACCAGAGCCTGATGTTCACATCCAAGATTCCTATTGGTGCAAATGTTTTTGTCGCTAAGGCTCCTGGGAAATGTGGCCAGTTGTTCACAGCTTTGATATAAGTAGGGCAGTAACTTACTTTCATGCCTCTCCTCATGTATTTGTTTGTGAAAGCCTTTAAGCTCTGGCTAAGCGACTTGTTCCTCTACTGTGTGATGTCACATCACTCACCTGCCCGCGTCAGATAAAAGAGACAGGATATGACCTCACATCACATCCATCACTTGTTTTTTTATCTCGACTCGCCAACGACAGGAGAGCTCATCAAACGGCGGCGCCGCGTCGCATCCAAACAGGAACAGAGATCTGCCTTCTTCTCTAAATCCAGCTCAAACAAACCAAACAATCAAACACACTCCTCCTCTGATTAGCTTACAAGACGGATGGTGAAGTGAAAGTTTAAAATCGATTAACCCCCCCCACTTCTCACCGCCACCATCGACTCCGCCCCCTTCGGCAGTTTGGAATCCAGGCGCTTGAAGAATGGCAGCAAACCGCTCTGTAAATCTCATCTGTCATGTCAGTGCCAGAGCAGATTTGTACAAGGTGGCCAGGGCCTCTGATGCAAACCCCCCCTCCTCACCCCCCCACTGCGAAGGCTGGCGGAGGCAGCAAAGCGTGTAATCGTAGGAGATAAAGACGCTGCCGATAAATTAATAAAGGTGATTCCGTTGGACTCAAAATACTCCTGCAGGGAAGAAGAAATAACCTGACTGGTCTGGTAGCTCCCAGTAGGACGTGGTTTTAAAAAAACTCCTGCTGCTCACACTCCATCCCTCCCCAGGAATGATCCCTGAGCTGCTGGGACTACGTTCTTGGCTTAACTGGCCACTCTGAGCTTCAAGCAAATCTGCTTCTGTTGGTCTCCGTTTGATCTCCGCCACGGAAACATTTACATCGCTTTTCTTATTTGTATTCTCTTAATATCACAGCAGCACCTTGACAGAATCGCTTCATTTGGCACAAACCTGCGCTTGGACTTAAGGAAGGTCAAAGGTCACTGTGACCTCACAAAATATTTGCCATATTCAAGGACTGCTAAGCTTATTGTCACACTTTTGACACAAATGATGCCATTTTTGACAGACATGGAATTATCAGAGGAAAACAACTGTGAGGCTCCACACATTATATGCAGGACTTCAACACAGAGAACGCCTTTCTCACTCCAGTCTTGAAAAAAATCTGCTTGTTAATTATCTATCTATATGCATTTGCCACAAAATTATATAAAGAGAGCCATAATAATTCAAAACTAAAAGACTAAAAACAAATGAAATGTGGTGCTAAAAGGAGAATAAATCAGACTTTTCGGAAATATTTTAAACGATTAGCGGCTGTTGCAAATTATGAAGAACTTCCATGGAATGGATTTTTGCATCGGATTCTCGCTGCCAACCACTAGATGGCGCTGTAGTGTTTCTAATTATTATAACTACTTTTGTGGTTTATTAAAGTGCTTTCGAGGAGATTTTAAAATATTGCTATATATATCATGAATCACGATTTATCCTAAAAATAGTGCGATATTATTAACCAGCCATATCGCCTGTGAGCTATACCAGCACCACGCTGGTCTGGCAGCGTTCTCTTGCCTCTCATCTCCTACAGATATTATTTGCCAGCTGGGCGACCGTTTTAAATAAAAGGTAATGGTGGTGTTGATCCCAGGCAGTTAACATTTCGAGCTGCCCCCAGCTATCGCGCTAATAAACCTAATTGCCCCTGCTGTGGAAAATTTGGCAAAATCAAATCCTTTTAATTATATCAAGTGTTTAGCCGCTGTGTGTGTGTGTGTGTGTGTGTGTGTGTGTGTGTGTGTGTGTTTGAGGACAAGCTGCTGCTTTGCAGAGAGCCAGACCAGATCAATCGACTCGAGATGGATCCAGAAAAAGAAAAAAGAACCGGGGCAGGAGGCGGCGTTTGGCAGCGTCTCCGTTACCTGACCTCTCCACAAACTCCCGGACGCCTTCCTGTCTGAACGTCCGCTGTCGCTGTTGACTTTACAAAGACGGAGAGCTACATTCATGCCCCCAATCAAAAATGACAAGCGTTTGATCTATCGCAGCACCGGAGCTCTTACTGCTGTCCGCCCAGCTCCAGTTAGCAGTGATGAAGAGGAAATATGGGCCCCGCTGCTAATCCTGCAGTCCTACAGCAGCTCCATGTAAACTCCCCACGTATGAGTGACTCAGCAGTTTAAGACGGTCGTTATGGCTGTTGGTATGGACAGGACGGGATTTATGGAGGTATTGGACCGAAGTGCAGTGAGAGAGGAAGAGGGAGCGAACATATAATGAGGATGCACAATAAGACACACAATCAAGCTATCGGGAAACAAGCACATTCACAAAGAGCCATCAGAGGAAATTACTGTTTTTTGGAAGCCTCTAAGCCTCTTCAAAAAAAATTGGAGACAATAGAAACGCAATTGTTCGAAAACCCCATGAATATCTGAGAGAGGGAAAAGACCATTTTTGAATACATTGCTCCCGTATTAAAGGTTATTTCCTAGGGGAAAAAAGGTGAAAGCAATTCAAGGAAAGTGCTGAAATACTTTTATCTGTATTGAATCTCCTTCAACAGTGGACTTACTGTGATTTATTATGGGATCAGATGGGATTTATTCACTACATGAGCCTTGTTTACAAAGAGCTGCAGCACATGTTGGTTTGGGATTTATCCTCATGTTAAATAATGATAGCACGTTGTTTTTTTCCATAAAACATTGACACATTGTTCCCTGCAGTTTTACCATTCATCTTTATTTCACATTCATTATTCACTTAAGATGAGAATGACGGATTAAAATGACATCAGTGGAATTATACTCACTTGAAGCCTCCAGTTTGGCATTTTGGCCTCGAGGAGCGACCAAAAAGGTTTCATGGAGTGAAACCCCTCAAAGGGTTAATTATTAAAGACAAAAACATGTTTTGCAAACTTGAAAGACTTGAAACTAGAGATTGAGACCACAAACTCATGTTTACGATGTTTACTGAAATATTAAAACAAGAGAGAAGTAGGCTCATTTTCTCATAGACTTCTATACAATCAGAGAGGAGTCACCCCCTGGTGGCCAGCAGAGAGAATGCAGGTTTTTGGCACTTCAGCATTGGCTTCACTTAACGTTTCATCAAACTTCCGGCCTAAATGTTCATTTCCTTTTTGGTTCCACTGTATCTTCATATGTGTGCTCATTTTATTTTATTAATTTTTAACCGTGTAGTGCAGCGAACATCGTAACTTCCTCCATTTTTGACGGTTGAGGACTGTTTGTAAATCGCACCGTTGGCAGAAACCTGCACAGTACGTTGTACCTGAAAGAGGATCTAAAGATACTTAACTATGGATGTATGTTACAAGGTGTTTTACATCAACAGCAGCAGATAAACAAGAGAATATGAACCCATTTTGCTGTTAGAAAATAATGTTACCTCTGTATGATGAAATCAGTCCCCTTCACGAACGCAAAAAGACTTAAAATGAAAAATTTATCGTAGATTCAGAATTGGTCTTAAAACCAACATGCTCTCCAAATAGAAATAGGAAGATATGGGATCTTCTTAATATTCATAAACCCACCACTTTATGAGAGCAGGGAATCTCAGTGACGTGCTCCTGGAATGAGCAGCTGAATCACAGAGCTATGTGGAGAGAGAGAGCCGGACGGATTTGATTGAGCAGAAGAAGACGGGCAGAGAAAGAGACGGAGACGGGGCAAAGTTGAAACAGAGACATAAACTGACAGGATGAGATTAGCTTGGGGGGGGGGGGGGGGCGAGAGACCTTCTCCTTTGATTGTGCTCTCTCTCCTCTGGGCAAAAGAGTCAAGCTCGGGCCCTTTCAGATCTGTACCTGGACCTCAGATCTGTAACTGACCTCAGATCTATAACAGACCTCACATCTGTAACAAACCTCACATCTGTAACAGACATCACATCTGTAACAGACCTCACATCTGTAACAGACCTCACATCTATAACAGACCCCACATCTGTAACAGACCCCACATCTGTAACAGACCCCACATCTGTAACAGACCTCACATCTGTAAAAGACCTCACATCTGTAACAGACCTCACATCTATAACAGACCCCACATCTGTAACAGACCCCACATCTGTAACAGACCCCACATCTGTAACAGACCTCACATCTGTAAAAGACCTCACATCTGTAAAAGACCTCACATCTATAACAGACCCCACATCTGTAACAGACCTCACATCTGTAACAGACCTCACATCTGTAACAGACCTCACATCTATAACAGACCTCACATCTGTAACAGACCTCACATCTGTAACAGACCCCACATCTGTAACAGACCTCACATCTGTAAAAGACCTCACATCTGTAAAAGACCTCACATCTATAACAGACCCCACATCTGTAACAGACCCCACATCTGTAACAGACCTCACATCTGTAAAAGACCTCACATCTGTAAAAGACCTCACATCTATAACAGACCCCACATCTGTAACAGACCTCAGATCTGTAACAGACCTCACATCTGTAAAAGACCTCACATCCATAACAGACCCCACATCTGTAACAGACCTCACATCTGTAACAGACCTCACATCTGTAAAAGACCTCACATCTGTAACAGACCTCAGATCTGCAGATGAGTGACAACCAGCTGCAGCAGTAAACGCCTCCATGACAGAGAAATAGATGACAGTTTGAATTGAAGATAATTTGTCCGTTATTGTGCAGTCGATAAACTGCAGAAAAGATAATGTTGAATAATTGGTCTGTGAAACAAGAGTTAAGACTACCAACGAGGCAAGTTTCTGGGTTTTCTCCAGAAGACCTCGGCTGCTCTCGGCACCGAAACGACTTTTCTGTCCATGCATGCGACGTCAGCCGCCGTTAACCGCGTCGCCCTCTTACAGAAATCAATGAGGAGCCCATTAAAAAGGTTACGGGAGGATTTATGGGTCCGGATTCCTCACTAAAACCACGACGGTCTCAAAGAGTGACGCATCTTTATTTATGAAATATTACTCATTTAAAGTGGATGCGCATCAACAACATGCCACAATAAATCTGCTTTTGAAAATGAAGTTTCCGTTGACGGAAGGAACACTTTGGATTTCAGGTATTCACTAAATCAAAAAGTCAAAAAGGGGAACTTCATCCAACATTGTCCGGTGTAATCATCGAAAATATGCTTAAAAATCAAGATGGGTTACTGGTTCGATCCCCACACTCCCAGGATGCATCTGGGTGTTCATACAACAAACTTACTGTGGTCGTCATGTGAGAGCTGCACGATTAAAGCGTATTGGTATTATTACAAATAATGAATACTCATAAAAGGGATGTTTTTAAGCACATCGGCCTTCACATGACAAAGAACAAAAACTATGAAATAAGAAGAAAAAAAAGCAGGAAATATTGATATTTCTCAAGCTTGGGGGTCAATTTTAAACAGTGATTATGTATGTATATATGGATTTTAAATGAATGTGGGCGATGACTGTCACCGCCAGATAATTCATGTTAGTTGGGGGTCAGAAGTTCATTTTAATAAATCAGAGAGAAAGTTAAAGTGTGAACATTAATTCAGACCGACGTCTGCAGGAGGCGGCATGGCTTTCTAGCAGCGACACGCTAGAGACACAGGGCTTCACCCCATTTAACCACAGGTGAATCATGGGAAAATAAGACACACACACACACACACACACACACACACACACACACACACACCATCTGATCCTGATCTGTGTGTAAATCTGCTGCTGTGGGACAAGTGACGCCAATTTGTCTGCTGGGATCCAACAGTAGGAGCTGTCACTCAAATAAGCACACACACACACACACACACACACAAAACACACACACACACACACAAACACACACAGACACACACACACACACACACACACAAACACACAGACACAGACACACACACACACACAGATCATGTCGAGTTGTTCAGCATTTAACAGGAGTTCTAACTTAACTGTCATCCTCTCCGGCAGCAGCCAAGATAAGAGCTGAAAAATGTAAGCAGATCAAATCATCTCCGATTACGCAGCTGTTTTATTCTGTGTGTGTGTGTGTGTGTGTGTGTATGTGTGTGTGTCTGTGTGTGTGTGTCAGTTTGAAAACACAAGTTGCATCTGAAAGTTGTCCCAAGTCGCCAAGCTAGCAATTACAAACTTTGAAAAGAACATTGCTGATGTATCAGAGAAACTGTGCATTGCAAGTCAACGAAATATTGTAAATGTGACTTTACATATATTTACCATATTTTAGATTACTGTGATATTATTTTAAGCACATCTGAGCCACTAATAACCGAGATCCAGACACATGCAAGAATAAAAGACAAGAAAAACAACATTTATGAAGTAAAATATAAAACATTATGAACTCAAAGTAAATGAGCCCATCACATAAAAATCAAGACACAAATGATTAAAATCATGAAGAAAGTGCACAAAACACCAACGTGACGACGGAGAAAGACAATCAAATAAAAGACACGAGGACAATGACCAAAAGAAATAGAAGAGACAAAGAGAGGAAGTCAAGAACAAATGATATTGAAAGTTAAAGATTTGAAAGGAAGCAGAAAAAAGAGAGATTAAAAAAAAGGTAGAAAATGAGGAGATGAGTGATGAGAAGGCCACAAAGACAGAAATAATGAGGGCGAAGAGAGAATGAAGAACATCTAATTCTGCCGTCGAGTCCTTTCTCCTCTAATTACACATTAATCGAGCCGCGGCGGACAGGATCATAATAAGACAATTAGCCTAATTTGTTTGAATCGAAAAGCCAATTAAAGAATTAGCGAGCGGCGTTGGAAAGTTCATCAGATTATATCCGTATTACTAACCGGCGAGGTCAGGGGGGGGTCGAGGCCGGCAATCCGACCGGCGCCGCCGGTGGAGGAAAAAGAGCCGGGACGTCATCAGCTGATACGTGATGAAGAGATGGTGATCATCATCATCATCATCATCATTCATCCAACATTAAGTCATGTCCATAAATTCAGTGAATTACATAAAACTAAAAAGCATGAAGAGATTCATCACATATCAAAAAGTGTCTTGAAGTATCAAATCAATAAGGAGCCAAGAGTCAGCTGAGAAGGGAAAACACACACACACACACACACACACACACACACACCAACCAGCAGCAGCAGGGTGTGAATCCCACTCTCATTACCCATAATCCACTACAGCCTGGGCTGTCAGCGGAGTCTCCGAGGACCAAGGATCATGGGAGCTCTGAGAAAGGTCAGGGCGAGCAAGTAAGAGAGAGAGAGAGAGGTCATCTAACCTTTCACCACAATCTATTGATCAAACAGTATTCCAGCCCCCCCACCAGGACTGATGCCCATCTCCAAGTGGATTGTGGGTAAACTCAGGGGACCACATGTTGCCCCAACAAGGCAAGACTTAGCGTTAGCCGTTAGCAGCCTGCTGGCTGAATAATGGAGTGAACAGCTGACGTTGACAGAAAGGTTACATTATGATGCGTTCAGGCTCTATTCTGTGAATATGAGTATTGGTGGGAAGGTCAATTATGATGTCAGGATTGAGTTTTTTTGGAGAAACTTTTGAAAGTTTGTAAACAGAAATAAAGGTGTGTAATTTGAAGTGATGTTCCTCATTTGTTTAAGTTGGTGGAAAGGTCTCCGTCACCGTTTTGACCCCCCTTCTTATAAACCACCAGCAAAGCTCTGATTGGTTGAGCAGCCACGTTCAAACCAATAAGATGACATCACCTCTCAGCTGCTTGATCGACAGGTCCGTCTCTGCTGCACAGAAACACGCCAACGACGAGCAGCAACGAAGGAGCCAAAAGGATTCCCGTGAGAGCAACACGGTCACGCAGCGACGCTGATCCTCTCTGGGATCGATGCGTTTCCCTCCACGCACGTCGAGGCGGCGCCGCTAACGAGCGGCTCAATGAGCGGCACGTGCTCTGAACGACATATATCGACGTCCGTGACAAAAGCACCAAATGTCAACGTGCTTTTGTCTCCAACAGCAGCAAGAGTCAAAATCCAATTACCACTTCTATTATCATACAAAGGGAGGATTTAAATCTATAGACAGACAGACACACAGACAGACAGACAGACAGACAGATAGACAGATAGACAGATAGATAGATAGATAGATAGATAGATAGATAGATAGATAGATAGATAGATAGATAGATAGATAGATTATATCACATTGAGCATAAATATAAAACTGATAGGGCTACACATCCATAGACTATAGGAAAAATATGTGTATTATATATATTTTTTAAATAAATCAATATTTTATATTTATTTTTGTGAGGAAATCTGACTCCCAATACATGAAATATGGATTCATAACTGCAGTTTTGATGGTCAGCAGAAGATCCACGGCTCTCAGAGGCCTCACATTGACAGCCCCGTTTATTTTCTGTTTGTGAGGGTGGACCTGAATAAAGTATTAACATTTAACAACCAGAAGTGGGCGTTAAGTTACAAAAAGGTTATACACTGCAATGTTCAGATACAGGCTTTTTTTTTTTTTTAAAGGCTGCTCAAGTCAAGATGTCATCCGGCTCAAAGTGCTTCATAAACGATCCTCAAATCAAACATCTCACAGCCTACAATGCATCCCTGCTTTTCTGACCCACAATCCTCTGTGGTTGTGTGAGCAAGAGGGTCAAAGTGTCATGTTTCTGATGTACTACTATTAAATCCTCTACTTGTGTTATTTGTGCTAAAAAACCTCCCAGGGAACTGAACTGGGCGTCTTCGTCGAGTCGATACCTTCCAACATGAGCCGTCTCTCCAGCTGTGGAGGAGATCCCTTCAGGTTGCTGGGTATCGACGGAGCGAACAACGACGGTGCAGGAACACCGGCGGATGTAACCGTTTACTGAACTGGAAAACTGAGGAGCTCTGCAGGAATCCATAAAACACACGAGTCATAATTATTTGTTCGAATTACCTTCAAGCAAGTCCTGTCTCACAAAATATGATCAACAATATTATTAAAACTCATGAGTTTTGGAGATTTGGACTTTATATTCAACTCAATTATCTCGTTTTCCCTTCCTAATCATCCAACAACGAAGCCTTCTCCCTCTCATCATCACATTCACGTCTTCATCATCAGCATCCTCTTCATCACAACACAATAAGCTTTTGATTGTCGTGATTGCTCGTTTTCATCGTCACAGTAATCCTCAATGATAATCAGCATCAGCACCGTTCTCAATATCAGTGAGAAACAATCACCCTCAACAATCCAGCACCAACGTCGTCATCACCATCAACACATGCACTTATTCTGCACCAGATTGTCTTTTCAGAGCCAACAAGCCTCTCTGAGTCGGAGCAGCTGGACCCAGTGCTGCCCCCTAGCTGCCTCTGCACGGAACACACATGCAGATGTGAGAGAGAGGGAAGCGAGTGATAGAGAGAGCGAATCGGTCTCGGAGGAAAACGATAAGACAGAGGAGAGAGAAGGGGAGGGAGGGAGCGGCTCGGCGGCGGAGCATGAAGAAGACCAACAGCGTCCTGGGAGAGAGGAAGCAGAGCGAGCAGCCGCCGCCGCCGTTCACAGCGTTTATGAGGTCGATACCTGGGTCATTATCGGCGAGGAAACCTCACCAAGAGACAGACGCAGCTAAACCTACAGATTAACAATCTGAAGCAAGCAAGACACACACACAGTCCAAGCTGAGAGCATCTCTCACACACGCGGTCACGTGACCTCCTTACCTTCTTGCACCGCCTGGAACGGGTTGTTGGGCTCGATGAGTTTGATGGAGTGCGTGATCTTCTCGCTCTGCAGGATGTCATCGCTCAGACTGAGGTCCGACACGGCGAGCTGGAACACCTCGTCGTCCCGCACGGCGTTCTCCTCGAATATCGCACCTGCACAGGTGGGGGAGAGGGAGGAGGGAACCCATGAGTAGGAACGCAGCTTAGGATGGAGCCTGGTCGCCATAGCAACCACAGCTGACAACTACAAGTCGACGGAAAGCAGAACTTTAAAAAAGAAAGATGTTTGCACAGTTATGAAATATAACCAATTAATTGAGAAAATAATTCAGAATTAAAATAATCATGTGATGCCTTTAACTCAACGATACGATTTGTTGTAACCATTGAGCCACACAGGGAATAGAACCTTTGACCTGTAGTGTTCTGGTGCTTCTTAGAGCTGAGATAGTTGATAAGTTTCCCATGATGCTTTGAGTCAAAAGGAAGTCACAGTAGAACCCAAACAAAGACTCAGATTCACTCATTTGGCAACAGATGAATCCGGCGAGTAAAGAAACCGGCAGCAACGTGTCAGGAATCAAACTACCAACCCTCGCTCACCATAACACACGGGGAACCAGAACACAGAACTCACAGAACAATGTGTTCAACATGCTGCCTATCAATTAAATTAAATAATAAAATTGGCATCTATACATTGAAACACGTTTCAGACTCAAATCATCCCATAAAAAAAATCATATTTAGGGTTTTTTCAACGTCATCACGAAACATCCGGGACAGAAGGTGCTCACTTTTTGTGTGACGTATTTGACTTTCCTAATTATGCCCATGGTCGTCGCCATATTGTTACAAAAATGTTACAACCAGTCAACGAAGAAGCACGTTTCTCTGCGGCAGGTTGGGAAGCGGAAGTCTGCCGCGTTTTAATTAGCCGCCTATTAACAATCAATAATCCGACAGACAGCAGAAAGAAGACCGACCTCTCTGCGTCAGGTCCTCGCGCATTCACCGCGCAAAGACTTGCGCAAACGGTCTTCATCTACACCTTCTTCTTCTTCATCATCTTCTTCCATTAAACGAACATTTAAAAACCGGACTTTGTCGCATGACGGATATTTTGAGCGCTGACAGCCTGAGCCAGCCTCCTCCCCACCACACAACACGCGACTTCCGGTTCTGTATCGATCAGCTGATCAGGTGATGAGGTCACCGACCCGCCCTCTCAACTATTGAGGATATTACATAATTACATAACTCGATGTTCCGGTAATAAACTTTCTGCTACTGACACAATAAATACATGTTTTATATAATGATAAACTTCATAGATAATGAGATTAATATCAGAGGAATCTGCTGGTTTAAGGATTCATGCATTCATTGCAGACTTGTTTTGAAAAAAGTACAAAACGAAATTATCACCTTGATAAAAGCCTTCAAGCGTATCCTGAAGGCCTTCACTCTAAAATATAAAAATCCAGACTTGAATTATTCTTAGTTGATTTAAATGATTCATCTCCCCGAACACATCTGTGTTTAATTGTTTATCCCAAAGTAGTGGACACAACAAAGAGGGCAGCTGGTACAGGTGTCTATAGGGAGAACCTTCATATCATACTGCATGTATTGAAGATGAGGGGCCCTTTGCTGGGGCCCTCGGCTCAGTTTCATCCCAGAGCCCCACAGCAGGTTGACGTGTCCGCGATGTAGACGACGACTCAGGCCTGAAAGCTTGTTTGTTTACAGACAACGTGATAGACTGGCAGAAGAAGAAAAGAAAGGAAAGATTCCACAAAATGGAAACGTGAACATCTAAAACTTGGCCATCTGCTGATGAAGACCATAGGATGTAATGGAAAGCCCCACACACAACAGGAGGTGGGGTTGTTTTCCTCAACATTACTTCCTGTGTGAAGACGAAGAAGAAGAAGAAGATGAAGAAGAAGAAGAAGAAGAAGAAGAAGAAGAAGTGCTACAGCTCCGTTAATGCGATGTGTGTATTCATTTCCATGAAAGAGCAACAGGCTAATCAGTGGTGAGACACCAGGCAGACATGAAACTTCCATGAAAACGTCTTGTTCCTACAGAGTGAAGCTGCCAGATTTCAGTGCAGCTGGTGGATCTTGAATGTGCAGACAGATGAAAGGATGAACACGGAGCCATACGGAGGGAAGGAAGTGCAGAGAAACGGACAGCTTGATCAATTGAACTTTCCAGATTCTGTTTCGGACAATTTGTCACGCACAATTAGGAAAACCTCGCCTACAAGTGAGAATTCAATTTGCCAGTCTGCTTGTGTTCATTCAGCCCACTGAGTCTCCGGATGAACTCCGCTCAGCACCGAGATCCTCCTCCGACCCCCCTCGCAGGGCTGCAAAGGTGGGGGGGGGGCACCGTCTGGCTTCTGGGTTTGATCGATCAATCATCCCGTTTTTTATGAAATTGCTGCCGTCAGTCAGGATTTTTCAATTAACAATGAATCTGGTTGCACCTGTCAGAGCGGAGACGCGGCGAGGGAGCTGATGTGAGCTTTAGCTTTGCCCTCGGAGCGGCGGCGGACTGGGAAGCCTCAAACTTCAAACAAGTTTAATTAATAATGAGAACGGGTGGAGGAGGACGAGTCCGGGATCAAACCCCCGACGGCGTCATGCACCGCCGAGCCTCCTACCTGGTCTGTGTGGAAACAAGTAAAGGTCACCCCAAATGACAAAAACACACATTTTCTCACTTGTGTCCATCCTTGCAGATAGTTTTGGTTTCCAGGTTTTTTTTAGATTTCTGCCTCCACGTGTTTTCATCTGCAGCGTCACGCAGCATTACTTGACATTTAAGCGTATGAATTGCTCTTTATTTAAACATTTCCTTTCACCGGTGGCATACGCTTGCAGTCAAGGCCACATTATTGACTGAGCTGGATACTTGTTAACAAATGGGTAACAACTATTAAATGCCACGGAAACGGGGAAATCCAGTTTGAGGTGGGAAATGAATGTGTGGCCTTTCCAAGTGTATTTGCAAACATTCCTATACCACATGCAGGGTGGGAAACTTCACACCAGCCAGCAGCCAAATGCAATTTATTTGCCACTTGCAAAAACAATGTATTGTGGCTGGTGAGTTTGTGGAGCCTCCTGCTCTCTCTGGCAGGTGATCAACCGGCACCCCAAAGCTCCAGCAGGCTGGAATATCAGAGAAAGCAGACGCTTTACTTTGGGATTAAGCTGCGTCTGGGATCTGTGGCCACAAACTCTCTACCTTTTCATCTCATAGTAGCTTTAAGGAGGCGGCTCACGGGTTGACAAGATTCTCTGCTCTTAAAAATACCCAATATATAATACTTTTTTCCCTGAATGGAAGGAAAATGTGTAGATTTGATTTGTAACCTACCTACCTAAAAATGCACTATAATTCTGATACTGTCTCTGAAACACCACCGTGTTTAGTGCCCGTCTGCTCTGTTTGGCTTGCCAGGAAAACATAGCGCCCCTTTGCAAAAGGTTGTTCTCAAGTCATGGGTGGAATATTCTGATAAACCTGCATGTGACATAGGAAGTAGAGCCACATCAGAATGGCTTGTTGAATCAATAAATCAAATGTTTAATGATCTAGGCAGACTTCTTTCACAGTTTGTGGGCTGGCAAACACTCCAGATACACACGTGTATGTGAACAAGTACTGAACAAGTGAGGTTTTCATTCTAAGTTACCAGATATCAGATTTTACTTGAAGTGTCAAAAGTAATTATAATTCAGATTTTCAGTCTGTTGTATTATTGGACTTTATATGATATTACTCAAGTATCTCAAACTTGTACTTCACCACTATTGTGCTCTGTTTCTACTGTACATGTGTGTATTTGTGCATAAATAGTGTGTTTTTTGTCCAGATGTGTAGATTGTTTCGAAATATAATGTTGCCATGTAAGAACAGGCCTACTAACACACAGCTTCAGACTTTAGATTTCCAGTCAGTCCTCTGACCTCTTTTGGATGTATTGATTCATTATATTGTGATTATGAAAACACTTGTGTACATTTTTGCTGCTTGTTTTTATCATTGTTTTCCATTAAAAAAACATTTGTTCAAAGCTCCTCCCTTTCAGCACCACGGACAGCGACAAACGCACTCATGACAACAGTAAATACACCCGCCTCCCTTTCAGCACCACAGACAGAGACAAACCTACTCATGACAACAGTAAACACACCTGCCTCCCTTTCAGCACCACGGACAGCGACAAACGCACTCATGACAACAGTAAACACACCCGCCTCCCTTTCAGCACCACAGACAGCGACAAACCTACTCATGACAACAGTAAACACACCTGCCTCCCTTTCAGCACCACAGACAGCGACAAACCTACTCATGACAACAGTAAACACACCTGCCTCCCTTTCAGCACCACAGACAGCGACAAACCTACTCATGACAACAGTAAACACACCTGCCTCCCTTTCAGCACCACAGACAGCGACAAACCTCCTCATGACAACAGTAAACACACCCGCCTCCCTTTCAGCACCACAGACAGCGACAAACCTACTCATGACAACAGTAAACACACCTGCCTCCCTTTCAGCACCACAGACAGCGACAAACCTCCTCATGACAACAGTAAACACACCTGCCTCCCTTTCAGCACCACAGACAGCGACAAACCTACTCATGACAACAGTAAACACACCTGCCTCCCTTTCAGCACCACGGACAGCGACGTGTCTGCAGCTGCTGGTTCTCTGCTGTGATTTCAGTCTGCTTTCAGTTTTGCTGACATAAGTATATGGATTTCAAAGGGAACCCAAATATTTTGATAGATCATTTACATATTTGACAGGATAAAAGGATGGACAAGCTTTCTGTGCTGTTGGACTGAAAACCACATAAAGCGACTGTCAGTCATCTTTATTACAGAGTATACAAAAATATTCAGAAGTGCTGCAGGGCGACATAGCAGGACGTTACTCTTGTGATATTTCTGACAGCAGATTTAGAACAAATCTGACTCCCACCTTCTTTCACACCTCAAATCACTCTGAGGCCCTTTGATCAACGGAAACGATCAATATCGACACACAACTGCACTTAACACAACTCCCCTTCTTCCTTTCATCACTCTTGGAGAATAAAATCCATCCCCATTAAGGGATTAACCGCTGCTCATATGAGGGGTGTAATTCATCTTTTAAGCTGCTCGTGTGGTAAAGCACAAGGGAAGTAAAACACATGGAGCAAGAACACAACTTAGACTTTGTCTTTGCTTTTAACTTAACACTGAAAAACGCCCCCCCAGAGAGAGAGAGAGAGAGAGAGAGAGAGAGAGAGAGAGAGAGAGAGAGAGAGAGAGAGAGAGAGAGAGAGAGAGAGAGAGAGAGAGAGAGAGAGAGAGAGAATTTGAGCAATAAGACATGAAGTCATATAGATATCTAGCAAAAATCCAAAGTATGTCACAATAGCAAATGAATCATTCTTAACACATTCAGATCACAATTAAGGTCCAAACACATGAAGAAATTATTATAAAAGGTCATTAAAAGTGGATTTCTACTTCAAATGCACTTGTATATCATTAATAATTAAAATACTTCATTATGTCTTTCCATTTGCTTTTGTCTGTTCTAATGTACGAGAAACTGAACACGAAAATACAGCTAATTAAAAATGGCAATAATTAGTCACAAGTGATCTTAATTTGTATGATTAAAAAATCAAATGAGAAAAGTCAAAATAAATCTAAATGATGTTGTCCATCCATCATCTACCGCTTATCCTGTAAGCGGTCGGGGGGGGCTGGAGCCTATCCCAGCAATCATTGGGCGAAGGCAGGGTACACCCTGGACAGGACGGCAGTCTATCACAGGGCCGACATGTAGAGACAAACAACCATTCACACTCACATTCACACCTACGGGCAATTTAGAGTCATCAATTAACCTATCCCCATCTTGCAGGTCTTTGGACTGTGGGAGGAAGCCGGAGAACCCGGAGAGAACCCACGCTTACACGGGGAGAACATGCAGACTCCACAGAGAAGGAGCCCGGGCCGGGAATCGAACCCAGGACCCAGCTACCCACTACACCACCGTCCTATAAGATGTTGTATTAGATATAAACTTCAATGATGTACTTTAACAATAACATGACGCTTCCTCCTTGCCCCTTCCTCCTTGGCCATGTTTGCTAAAAAAGGGCGTGGCTCAACCTGCAGTCCACATGATTGGCAGACATCCAATCAAATAAGTCTGTGCATGGGAGGAGTCAGATGACAGTAATCGTAGATCTAGACATCCTAGAATAGAAGTTATGTCCACTGGAATCTGAGCAGTTAAGATAAACTAGAGATGAGATGAGATAGTTATTTATTATTATTTATTTATTTTAAAGAAGGAAATACAGAGATTGACAGAAGAATTAATAAAAAACAATAGCGTAAAAAAAATATAACTACTTCATAACTACTACACCAGTACACAGTAGAATAGCATAATAACAACATACAAAGATGAATATTTGAACACAATCTGTTGTTCTTAATTGCCTCCATAACGTTACGTGTGTTGGTCAAGGTTTGGTTGGGAACAAAAAGCTACTTTCAACAGCCAAACATGTTATTTTGGTGTTGTTTTCCTCGGGATGATGGCACCAATACTACTCAGGTGATGGAAACACAAATCATCAGCCTTCAGTCACTAGAGGAACGACACCTCTGTTTCTATTGGTGAAAAATGCTAATTTGCAAAACAAAGCTGAACAAATACTGACCTAGTTTTCTGGAGCCGCCCCAAGTTCCCAAACAAACAACGGAAAAGGCATCCTCGTCACATCAGCTTCAGTTAGAGTGAATGTGAGACGGAGCCGACTGTCAACATACTGGAAGACACAACAGGACTGCTGATTGGCTGCCGTCAAGACAGAATCGCCCCGCGGGCCATTTGAAGCCACGATCCTCCACTGGACAGGTTCGTGGCGGTTGAGGTGGAACAGTGAAACTGCTGTCGTCTGGCCATAAGGGTGAGGAATCGGCCTTCACAATCACTCTGTTCAAACAGACTAAATTATTCTGATCCCGAGCCAGAGGCGATTAAAACAGTCAAATGAATAATGTGGAGCTTTAAAACGATGCAAAGCACAACAACAAGATTTATAACACCCAGGATTTCTGGACGACGTGTCCAAAAGAAGCAACCGGGCGTCTGCAGCAGAGCTATTATCATAATTACCCATCCAAGTAAAGGATGTTTCATCTGGCTGCAGAACAACGGAGAAAGGTGCAAGAAAAGCGGCCTAATTCACTGTCACTCCATACGAACACGAAATGCTGCCATGCTGTCAGACTTCATCAGCTGTGCGGCGGCTCGAGTGCTGCGGAAATAAGCCGCAGAACTCCATTTTCATCCTTTTTCATTAGAAAACCCAGAAGCTTTCGGCCTTTGAGATCCTCCGCTGCCTCTCCTGCTGTCACACAGCCAATCACCGTCCTCAAACACCAACTTAATGCAAATGAAAAGTGCATCTGTGGAGATTACCTGCACGACCGGCCACTTTGGCATGTGTAACCAACAATTTGAAACTAAACTCCTCTACTCAGGAAGCAGTATGATGAACATTAACAGCCATGGAGCCGCTGCAGCTACCAGGCTGTTAAACATCCAGCAGCTGTTAATATACCAAAAAATCTAACTTGCAGAAAACAAAACTTTAAATTAAACCAGAAGCTAAGTGTCAAACTACACAAACACAATCACACTTTGTAAACTGGGAATGTGCTGCGACTGTGTTAAGCCTCCGTATCTCAAGTAAAACACACCATTAATTAGAACGCATGCATAATTACAAAAAAGCTCCAGCTGGCAAACATGCAGGAAAACGTCTTGGCTTATGTTTGTGGCTCGTTAAATTCATAAATATATTTTTGAACCAATCAGGGTCTCTGCATGTGGACATGTGACGGCACTTTATTTGGATGAAGAAAAAGTCAAAAGAAAGTGAAGAGCAAGAAGAAATACAACCAGCTGACAGGCTGAAGTGTGAAGTGAGCACAAAACATCCAAACAGAGATGTTTGTATAAAGTTTCAATTACATATTCCCATGATGTGTTCTTGGCATTTGGAAAGAAAATAAAGAGAATAAGCCCATTTAATTGGAGTAGATTTCAAAGAGCTTTAGTTCCCGTTTTGTCGAGCAAAAAAAACCTTTCAGTTCTACACCAACGTGATGTTTGTTAGTGGAATGTCAATGAAGTCTGGGAAAATTGCTTTAATTCAATACTTTATTTATCTCTCGAAAGGCAATTTGAAACGAATGTGCTGCAACCCAGAAAAACACACAAGCAATTAATTCACTTCAAAATATAAAACAGGATCACGTAAAACGGGTTTAATAATGGACATGTCCAAGCTGACCAACACAACCAATTAATAATAACACAACGGCTATGTCAACACACTACCAATGTTCTGAATCCAGGACTAAACCTAATCCTAGTCTGGGAAAGCAGAATATTTGATCCGGCCTGAAAGTCGATTAGGTGAATTCATTGATTTGTAAAAAACGTAATTTCTCCACAGAAAATGACACAAAAGCATCACTTTAAGAACTGTGCGTACCAGAGATGTGCTGATAGATGGATGGAAACTCAGTAATGCATGAAGCATGAAGAAAGCATAAAAAATGATTAATGAACTAAAGAGAGTCTAGTGAGACGTGGCGGCCCGACTAATGACTAAAGTTTTAAGAGGCGTCACCCAGAGAAAAACATTTAAAGATATTCAGTATCTTGGCAGCATCGGTGTGAAAAGATCAGGATTGACCTTTTATTGCTTAATTAGCTTCCTTTCAAGCGTTCGCCAACACGTTCTTCCTCGTCTCCACCTGTCGGCTGCACTGAATGCAAAGGAACACAAATGTTTCTGTGTCTCTGTGACCTCGCGGGGTCAAACACTCGTTTATTCAATCAGCTGCATTATGTTAGAAAGACGGCAGTACAGTGTGTGTGTGTGTGTGTGTGTGTGTGTGTGTATGCAGGTGGTTCAGGTAAATGACCCGGCTAAGTCTTCGCTGAGTCGGAGCGGGAAGCCCTCTTCCCTGACTGGGTTAGTTTATCTTGTTTAGCGGCGCGGCGAGAAGCGGCTGCAGCTGTTCGTTCACCTCGCCGGCTCCGACGCATCCGACTCCTGCTGCTCAAGCTCGGCCCGACCAACACCCCGACCACAGATAAGCAGGGCTCCCCTTCTGCCAGCCGTTACACCGCCGCCGTGAATCATCCCTCGCCTGCTGCCTGGCTCGTGGGACGGGGTAATCTCTTCTCCTCAGGCCCCCTTATGAAAAGTGACTTGTTATCGGCTTGATCTACGGGGCGTTAAGAGGACCTTCATGCCTGGGAATGCCTCAGCTTGTAAAACTTTGATGGGTCAAATTCCTTCAATATTTATACATAAACATCTGAATGTCACTGCCTGTCAGTGGCTGAAACCTGCGTTCATCTCAATCTTCCCGTCAAAAGCAAATAACCACTTTTGGATCATGAACGATGCTGGTAAAAAAAATCAACAGCTCTTCTCAGATGGTCAGATCTAAAAAGCAAACACAGGAAGAGCCGATCAAATCCCCGTCAGAGACAAAATACCTTCAAAAACAGGATCCATTTTAGTTCCCATTCTCACTCTGCAAACAGGAAACTTTCCGGCGCCCCCCGGAGGTTCCGATGAGGTCGGGTCTCTGTGCAGCCCAGTCAAGTTGCTGCACGTCAAACTGGAAAGAATGGTTTCTCTGTGCACCAGCGGTGTCACGTCGGAGCAGGAAACGGCCTCCGAGCAGAAAAATGCAAACTCACTGCCGTCTAGAATATCATTGGAAGGCTGTAGCATCAAGACTTCTCTTCAGTCTCCACTAAAAACGCATTTCTTTGCATCTGTTGTTGTTGTTGATGATGTGTCAGCGCTCTCTCTGTTAATTGAGTCCCATCATGTTCTCTACAAATAACAGATATCATCTCATCACGTCTGTAAACTGATTGATCGTCCTGCAGCAGCTTCTGTTGACGTCTCACTACCTGGTGTTTGTCTGCGTTTCACAATGATTCTACCGACCTCTTCTCCCCCAAACGCCAGTGTTGATTGGAGCCCTGCTCCCTCCAGTCTGGTCCTGACCTTCAATCAGACAACCTGACTCAGAAATGTGGGCGTTCCTCCCGGTGTACCTCCTGAACGGCAGGTCATAGAGACTCCAGACCGGTCCCGTTGGAAAGCTCAGCCGCTACGGCGAAAAGAATGTGAAAACGATCAGCGCGTCGGCCATGTTCCTCGACCACTGGTTTTCTCTCCGGTCACAAGCCAAACCTGCAGCATCTGTTTTCACAGATTTGTGCCCATTCAACCAGAGAAGGGAGGGGGGGCCTAATTAGATGAACCAGCTGCTGTTGTGATGGGACGAGAAGAAGAAACCCTGAAGGCTCTTGAACCTCGACGGTGATTCTGCACCACTGAGGCGCACGAACGCATCAAGTGGGTCAGAGGTCAACGCAGGACGACTGAAGGTCTGAGTCACCCCCCCCACCACCACCACCACACCAACCTGCAACACTCACTCGAATGCATCCCATTATGCAGCTCAGTTTCAAACTGTGACGCTCTCCTCTAGATTCCTGCCAATCGATCACTGTGAATGCTTCACACCGGTCCATTATGAAAACTATCCTGTTATCTGATCCGCTGTCAAAACAATAAAACTTAATTGCGCTGGAAGCTTCCTGTGGTGAAACTAAAACCAAGACGTAATCCTGCAGATTTCAGACTTTTCCTTTGGTCTTTACTTTGATCTTTACCAAACAAAATTGCGTTCTAAACTAAATTTCGCTCTCGATAACGTTTCACAGGTAACGTATCTTACAGGGTTTACAGTCACGCTTTTAAACACGTGGTTAATGTTGCAAATTGAAACGAAACAACACACAAAAAATGCAACAAAACGACTTGTTAAATGTTAAATGTAATCCAGGAACTTTCCCCTTTAAATATAACTCACAAAGCAGTTTTGTTGTATCTACAAACGTCACGAAACTATAAATGAAGACGAAACACACAAAGTGATGCTTAAGGTTTTACACCGTGTGATACTTTCACCTCTTCAGGCCTAAAATGTGTAAAAACAATCAATCTGAGAACGGATTATTTCTTATGTGCATTTAAAAAGCTAATTGTGGAATCGAAAGACTTGTCATTTCATGGATTTTAAGTCCAACAATGTTGGGAACAGCTGGTTCCTCACTAATGTTCTATAAGAGCGATCTGGTTGTCAGGAGGAACAAGACAACTCTGTCCTCTCTGGTCCAGAGCCGGATGATTCAGGAATCAAACCCACGTGGTCCAACACTTATCTTCACGTTCTATTGAACGACCACCGATCTCCTCCTCTTGAACATTCTTCAATCCAGTGTTCATGAGCAAAAAAAAAAACAAACATTTAGGTTTGTTTCAGCATCTGAGTTGTAGGAAACTATGAACCAGATTTCATATATTTGAAAATGCACCAGCGACAGCCAGATTGTTCCTTTTTTATTTGCATTCTTTGCTCATCAGTGATCCCGGTACTATTTGGCATCAGCCCCCTTATGTGTAGCGTTTTCTGTTCTGTGTTCTTGGTAATCCCGGATCACTGTTCTCTGTTGTTTCCGTGAGCAAACTAAACCCAGGACTCTTCCTCCCGGAGGACAGTGAAGTATCCTTCCATCTGTCCGTCCATTCATCTCCTCCCTGCAGATATATTGGCCGGTTGTATGGAGTCTCTCCTCCGTGTGCGGCAGGTTTTATTTCCTGTGAAGGTGCAGCGATAAAGATCACTGTGTAATCAGACTCCTACCCTTTCATGGTAACGGCATAAACACCCGGCACATTATGGCTGCTGTGAAGTTTAGAGGCTTCCAGTGATGATGATGATGATGATGATGATGATACTTCTTCATTATTAAGTGCATCTTCCCATGATGGAAGCAATGTGTCACCCTTTGGAAAGATCGTGTGAAGCAGGAAGTGTGTGCTAGTTAGATGAATGGCGGTGACTCCCCCCCTCCTCTCCGGGTGAGACCATACAGGCCACCGCAGTGCTGCCGCTGGCCGGGTTTGACGCTCTGAGCTGCGGCACACATCGGAAATGTTAAACCCTTTTGATTAAAGTATTACTATTGTGTGTTTTTACTTCCTCCTCCTGGCTCTCTTCCAAACGGCGGATTGACGCAGCCAGCCGTCTCAGGGCGAAGAGGAGCCTCCGCGTGGAAGTAGTGCAAATGTTGGGAGTTTATGTTAAAAGTGCGATTAGTCAGAGGGGTCTCATCGAATCTGCGCTATCCTCCCACAATCCACTGCAAAGTAGCTTGACGGATATCAAAATAAACCATGAAAGGGGGGGGGGGGGGGGGGGGGCACGAGCACGGAGCGGTGCGCGTGCTCGTGTCTCCGTGCTCGCCAACTCGCTTTTGGTTTCCGTCGTTGACTCGGAGCCCAAACAGTCGGCGTTTGTCCGCTTTGTCATCTCTTCCCCCGGCAGAGTTGATTAACATTTCACCCACGTCCAATTCAAAGTTCAGGCTTGTAGATGAGGGGAGTCGAGGGAGAGAGGGGGAGGGGGGAGAGGAGGGAGGGAGGGAGGGAGGGGGAGGAGGGGAGGGAGGATGGATGGATAAAGCAAAACCCTCCAAACACCGATGTGGGGACAGTTCCTCCTGGTTTCTACGTGTGAATGTGATCGACATGAAATATCTCTGTCTGGGAAGTAGGATGGATAGAAAGATGGAGGGATGGATGGAAGGATGGATTGATGGATGGTGCAGCGCAACACTTTGCGGACACTTCTGCGCCTGAGCTTGGATGCAACAGCCTATCTCCTCGGATCGGAATGATAATCAGATCGGATCTGTTTGAAAAACAGCGCATGCACCGAAACTCTCATATTCAAATTCTGCCTCCGCTCTTAAACTTGAACACCACTAATCTGGCCGCATGTCACAGAGCCAGCGGGAACACGCTTCTGTGCTCACATCCCGGGGTGGAAGCCGTCCCTGCACGCCGCCACCAGCCCGGCTCTCCCTACAGCCAAAGCCCCGCACGGCAAAGCCCACAACGAACACACACACACACACACACACACACACACACACACACACACACACACACACACACACACACACACACACACAGGGAGAGGAGCCCCGGTTGGTGTCTTACCAATGTGAATGATGGAGTCGGCGCTCACTGTGTTGCATTGCAATATCCACAGGGAATGAAATAACAGTGTCAGCATTTCCATCTCCAGTTTGAGCCAAAAAGGCGCATCCACGGATCCACCTCGCTGCTTTTGGTGTTTTTCTCCAGTGATGAGCAAATCCAGAATAAGCGTCGGTGCGTAAAAGCGGCAGCGGCAGCGGCAACAGCGGCGGTGTCGGCGTCGGCGGGGAACCGTGCTGAGTGAATCACCGCCGGATAGTGATGCGGAGCCAAATCCAAAAGACCAAACTGTTGGCCGGAGTCGAGTGGAAAGAAGAAGGGTAGAAAAATGAAATGCGACGCTTCCGGGAGTCCGGGGAGAAAGAGACGCGGGTGAGTGAGGAGGGACGCGGGGAGGGATGAGAGAAGACACCGGGGGTTTGATTCCGAGGCTGAGATCCGCCAGACGAGCAGCTCTGACTCTCTACCTCCGAGTCTGAGACATAACACACTGCAAACTGCGGAGGAGGAGGAGGACGGACTCTCTCTCTCTCTCTCTCTCTCTCTCTCTCTCTCTCTCTCTCTCTCTCTCTCTCTCTCTCACCTTCTCTCTCTCTTCTCCCCCGACCCACGTGATTGCAGAGCCTCTATCTACGGCGCTGGAAGCCCGACCGGAGAAAAGAGAGGCGAGGGATGGAGATGGAGAGAGATGGAGGGATGGATGGGAGCCGGTGCGCGCCGCGGAGGAGAGAGACGGGATGAGAGGGACCCCGAAGGTGGTCGGTCCACGGACGGAGTGTCGTGTTTGGTCGGTAGGTTTTTGTGCCGAACTCGGACGCTGGAGAGTCCGGAGGGGAGGGGTGGGGGGGGGGGGGGGGGACGTCGTCGGTTCCCGGTAACGAACTTGCGGCAGCCCGACTTCACGTTTCACGCGTCGGAGGCGCTCCGACCAAAGTTGGTGGATCGTGGAGGAGCCGTCAGCAGCACCGCATTGCCGCGCTGCAACGAAGCTGTTGCGCGCGTTGGATCGACTCGGCGTGTTTGCGGCCACGTCGGTTTTATTCCGCTCGTGCTTGTGACTCCGGTGTCCGTGCGTAAATCCGAGGCAACATGAGTTGTTTTGTGTTTTATTTTCTCGTGACGGAAACGATTAAAGGGGACATGTGGCGGATCTGTAATAGATGCACAACTTCATCTCAACAAGGGAGAGATGTCTACAATTACAGAAGCCTGAATGAATATCGGGTGAAGTGTGACGAGTGTGTGTGTGTGTGTGTGTGTGTGTGTGTGTGTGTGTGTGTGTGTGTGTGTGTGTGTGTGTGTGTGTGTGAAGCCACCGGCAGCTTGGAGAGCTTGGCGAGCTTAGACTCGTGCGTAAAATCTCCCCGCGCTGCGCGGAGGATTCCCCCGAAAAAGGAGAGATGCGGGGAGGCTCGGACGCGCTGACGTCCCGGTACCGGGGGGGGGAGACGGGAGGAGGGAGATGTGTTAACGGCGGGATGCTGCAAGGGGAGTTCTCAGCGAGTCAGCAGGCTGCCGCTGCTGCAGGTCTCACGCTGCTGCAGGTCTCACGCTCTAACGAGGCTCAGTCGAGTCTCTGCAGCCCAAAGCCTGTGACCGACGAGGTTACACACGCATCCTTGACGTATGTGCACGTGACGTCACTCACCTACCCCGTGATGTCATTCCAGGTTGGGTTTTGTGTTTTTGTTGTGGGGTCATATACGTCAGGAGGGAGTGACGACCTGTGAGGAACCGAAACGGACTGTTTCTCTCGGCGGAAGGAAGATTACTACACCTGACCTTACAATTAAAGGATATTTCTTGCGAATGAATCCTCAGAAATGTCTTTTAATTGTTTGGTCAAGTCTAGTTCAGCGAAAGTCTCCAGACGAACCTTCCCTGAGCTCCTGCAGGTGCTGCCTGCTGATGGATTCCGGGGCAGTTTTCAGCACCACGCCGGATCGGACAGCTCCTCTAGACTCACCGGTCGTTTTACGATCTGCAGCGCATCTACGGAGGCCCAGAAGTGACAAATGTTAGTTTTTAGATGAGTCAAAAGTGAGTGAGTTTAGTAGAGATTTGCAATAGAATATGTAATAGATGTTTTAAGCTTTCCTTTACATGAAATAAAAAAATAAATTAATAAAAGTTTCACCCTTTTCATCAATTTTTTTAAAGGAACGTTGCATGGAAATGGACATTTTGGAGATCAAAAAAAGAGTTAAATCTTGAGTTGAGAATAATATCTCAAAGCAGGTCAAGTGTTCCCAAGGACTTGAATACAGATACTCACAGAGAGACATCCCCTCACATTATTATTTACTATGAATTATCAGAACATTTGTAACCTTCGTGGCCTCAGCAAGAGTTAGACGTTGAAATCACAAGGAAGGTTTATTTCACTTTCGCTGAAACGTCATCTGTGCTGGAATAAAAGTGTTGGTTTTTTTAAAGTGTGCAATTTCTCTGTGACTTTGTACCTGAATGAGTCTTTCTGAGCTGACGAGGCTCGAAAATGATCAATGAACCTGCTGATTAATTCAAACGGGGCGTGATCAGTTCGGTCCTGGTTGCCATGGTTACAGAGGCGGAAACAACCGCACTTGACCACAAATACTTTGCTGATATCATCAAACAGCATCTCTTCTAACATCATCGACATCTGACTGATGTTAAAAAATAATTATATAACACTGAATATTATTTTATCCGTTCATGACATCATCACCACCTCTTTTCATTCATTTCAGCATCATCAACATTAGAATATCCATAATTCTCTGCACTTTCACATAATACTCATCATCCATGATACTCTCATCATCATCATCAAAATAAGGCACATTCATCGAGTTCATTAACTCATTAAGGAACTATGAATCCAAAATGATCGAGAGATTAAAGATGAGAGAATCTCTCTTTATTATATGTTCTTTAGATGTTGTTTAACATCTCATACATGTAAACGCACTCAACATTATATTGGTCTTTTCATTTTTATTCGTGGTAGTGAGTCTGAGCATCGTTTTTCTATTTTATATCTAAAACACTCACAGAAGCATGCAGCCTGTTAAAGCTGTTGTCGGTCAGTGGAACATCACTCCTCCTACTGGACACACACTGTAACTGCAGCACTGCTTTCATACTGAAGGTGAAGCAGGGAGAGAGGGAGAGAACGTGTTTCCAATAGATAATCCAAAATAAACGGCATGCAAACGATTTAATTCAAACGTCAGTCAATCAAATATCGCATAAGTGTTGCTTTGAAAGGCAGAAACACCGGCAGTGAGATGGATGCCAGGTCGATTTTAACGCCTTTATTCAGAATTAACACGCTGTCAAAGATGCTTTACCAGACCATAATCTTACATGTATAATATTAGTATCACTAAATAGAAGGTCTTATCAATGGAAAACATTACAGATTAGGGTAGATGATTAAAAATGCACGTTTATATTTAGGGATTTTATTATTAAATGTGTGCATACAAGCCAGGTTGAAAGCATGCTTCCCCTATGTAACTCACATATTGATAATAACTGATCATATGTTTGTTTGATGGATGGAAGCTGCTGTTTAGCGGTTGTGTGGAACCATCCAGCTAAAACAAAAATGTCTGAACATCCGTTTCAGTATCCAGCTGGTGTGTTTGAATGTGTTCGGATGTTTCCAGCTGTAAGAGATGCTCACGTGTTTCCACTTACAGTGTATTCTCTTCAAAGTTAAGTCTCACTATCAGGAGGCTGGAAAAGAAAATGAACTCTCGGAAGCTTCATATTCAGCTTGATTTTAACTCAGCAGCCGAATCAATGACAGCTGATCACACACAATAATCATCATCTCTCGATCTTCGGATATCAGACGATATCCTTTCCCTCAAAAAAAACAAACTCACGTGTTTTGGTCTTGTGGTTTGGGACGGGTTTTCAGGTTCAACTGGAAGATGGAAGAGCACCAATTGACCTCGTTGGAGTAAAACAGTGGAGAGAACTCCATTATGTTTGGGAGGCTTTTTCATTTTCTTTTTGAAATAGTCGTACAGATGATGAGTGGTGATTTTTTGACATCTCTTAAGGGTTCAGAATCCATTGAACTTATTATTCAATTATGTTTCTGTAGACAAAGTTCAGGTTCTAACTGACTCGTTGGGAGCTTCTCTCACACTCGGACTCTTGTGACCCTCATTACTTTTCTGTAAATCAGAAAATACTGTCAACAGCTATAAAATAAAAAAAATCAATTTTCTCCATGTTTTTTCGTAATAAAAACGAGTAAATCAGGCCATGAATGATTTATGAGCAAACTCCTCTGTAACAACCTTCAGAATATCAATAAGAATGAGACTGTAAAGTTTTTTGGATGTTCTGAGTCTGAGAAATAACAAAGTTAGAGAAAATGGCCTTTAAAGCTGTGCACAGATATCACCAATTTCATAACTCATATTAAGGCTATTATTGTTTTGTATGTTTTCTGAAAAGTGAGGTTTAAATATGCAAACGGGCCATTATCTAACGGAGAAATCAAAAGACACAACCAGACAAAGTACTAAAGTACTAAAAGAAACACCTAATTGTGTTTTTTGGGGTTTCAATCAATACTAAGTGTTGAGACAAGATGGTCCTCGAGGTTCATTCTTGACTGAAACATCTTATAATCTATTAGCAAACCAACCGGATCGCAGTGAGACAATAACCTGGCATCTCCAGAACAGGAAACCACCTCGAGTGCGAGTGTCAGCGAGCAGGACAGCAGCTATAAATACTCCTGTCACTGTAACCGAGACGCTTTTTCAAACTGAATTCTGCTCTCACGTAGGCAGATTCTTTGATGACACACTGTCATCTATTTTTGGAAAGTCCTATCAGAGGCCAGCGTCTTGTTCTGCTGTACTTGTCAGGAACATTTTCAGTTTCGGTTTGCTTTGAAGAACTATTTTTCCCCCCTGGGGGGATGATCTGTGAAGAAGATGTCTGAAGACAAAACTTCACTCCTTTTTTTTTCTCTCCTTTTTTTAAGTTGTTTGGAAGTCGGGAATAACATTTAAATAATTTACTTTGTCCTTATAATGTTGACACTGGCAGTGCTGTCAGAATAATGTCATACACACAAAGTGGTTTAAGTCAACACACTCACGGTTCACACCCGGGACTCTAACAGTGGTCTCCTGGATTAAAGTCCTGTGTTTGTCCCCAAGCCCCATAATGCAGCGTGGGTGCGTCAAAAACTCAACTTTTCTTGAAATATTAGAACTTTTTCCCCCCAATTAAATTTCGACCTCATTATGTGGGAAATGTTTTTTCCACTGCAACTTTTCCATCAAAATTTGGATTGTAGCAAGAAAATCAAGTCATTTGAAGGATGCAAGGACATGCTGCAGAGGTCAGAGTCCCATATTTATACATCAAACACAAAGAAATAGATTTTTCCTTTTTTGCCATCTCGTTGTCCTTCGACAGAAGCTCAGCTGTGGATTTGTTGAAACCTCTGGGAGCTTATTTTGTTCAACTTTTTCAGGCAGCTGAGATATTTGTTGATGTGCTGAGGAACAAAACATGGTCGGACTGTGAATGGGAAGCGGGTTAGGGTCACGTGTTGCAAGAAGAAGAATTTCTGGATGGGATTTCTAATTTTAGGGTTCACAAAAGTACCAAATCTATAAAAGAAAACAATTAGTGGAGTAAAAATGACATGATGAGGGAAATATTAACATCTATGTCTGACATTACATATTTTTTCAGTATGTCGTGAAGCCCAAACTTTTCATGGGCTTCCTCCCCTCATACTGATCCACCAGCAAAACCTCCACGCCTGCTTCAATCCACATTCCATGGCCTGGCTGCACACGCCATCATCACACGGTTTTGAAGCAGCTTTGTCCATTTGTGGCACGTCTTTGTGCGATCCGGGCCAAAGCTGTACTCGTCTCTCTGCTGCCACAATGGGAGACATCCTTCACAAGAGGTCATGAAAAGGTTCATCAACCAACATGAAAGAAGTAGGCAGCAGTGTTCAACTCAAGTCATGACTTTATTGATTTTTCAAGGAGGTTTTTCCTTGATTTTCCACTCAAGGAGAGAGCAAACATATCCAGCGGGCGTTGCAGGTAAATGTATTGAGTTGACATTCAGATCACGGAAATCTGGAAGGCTTCAGCTCTATGAAACAGCAGCTTTTCAACAGACAATACACGAGGTAGGAGGGATTACATACACCGGTGAGACTGTTGGATGGTCGCACAGGAAGCCCTCCAGAATGTGTGAGTACCTTTAAAGATCAGGATGGCCTCCCTCTAATAGTGGATACCTGCTCCTTTTTGGCTGGACCAGAGGACCAGGCCTATAAGTGGCTCTGTAAGTAAGTAAGTAAGTAAGTAAGTAAGTAAGTAAAGTAAGTAGGTAAGTAAGTAAGTAAGTAAGTAAGTAAGTAAGTATCTGACTGATCAAATTGCACCATTGGTCAGTAATGTAGACCTATGATGTGACCAAGTGCCGTTTCATCATGAAGCTGCATTAGCACAGCAGCCCTGACTAGGGTTAGATAACGTTAGCACAGCAGCTGTAGATAGGGTTAGCACTGCAGCTGTAGATAGGGTTAGCTAATGTTAGCACAGCAGCTGGCACTAACATTAGCACAGCAGCTGCAGATAGCGTTAGCTAATGTTAGCACAGCAGCTGGACCTAACATTAGCACTGCAGCTGTAGATAGGGTTAGCTAATGTTAGCACAGCAGCTGGCCCTAACATTAGCACAGCAGCTGCAGATAGGGTTAGCTAATGTTAGCACAGCAGCTGGCCCCTTACGTTAGCACAGCAGCTGTAGGCTTAGCTAATGTTAGCATAGCAGCTGTAGATAGGGTAGCTAATGTTAGCACAGCAGCTGGACCTAACATCAGCACAGCAGCTGTAGATAGGGTTAGCTAATGTTAGCACAGCAGCTGGACCTAACATCAGCACAGCAGCTGTAGCTAGCGTTAGCACAGCGGTTCCTCGAAGAAAGACCTCCCCTCCCTTGACCGGGCATTTCGGTTGAACACATACTTGATTCATTTGTTGAATAAGTTTCTGATTACAGTTTTTTTCCATTGCTAAACGACAGCGAGCACAACATGTGCAAAACCTCTAACTGCAGTCTGCAGAGCAGCAGTTCGACCAAACTCTAGATCGACTAAATCAATAAAAAAATTTAAAAAAAAAGACTAAATATCTTTGATACACTCTGATTAACTAAGGTGGAAACACAAAGATATTTTCAAAACCAAGTTCAATATCAATGTCAGTTTATTTTTTTTCACCAGTTCATCCACATTCAAGAGATTTGCTGTGAAAAGGTTTCATCAGAACTAAATATTCAGTGAATAAATAGTTCTTATGAAACCAGTGTGTCATATTTAGAGAAAATGTACAACATGTCAAAGCAGCGTGCGAGTTCATTCGAATAACTCAAGCATGTAGCGTGAACAAGCGTGAACAAGATCTGTGATCTGTTTCTTGGAAGCTGTGATTATGTCTCAGACACGTCGAGGACGACGGCGTAGAATGGAGCTCGGAGAGGAAGAGGGAGCAGCTCCCAGGAGGAAGCTGTGGCCGACAACTCAGACCGCATCAGACTGGAATTCTCGTTCTTCTTGCAGGGTCACGTCAGCTTACAAGGCTACAAAGCCTCGACTGCTCTAAACGCCTGATCTGATGTGCAGGCGGCTCCTCCGCCATCAGTGTATGAATGCGTGTGAATAGACTGAATGTGGTGTAAAGTGCCTTCAGTAGTCGAAAAGACGAGAAGAAATGTTCTATAGAAATGCCTATAGACATAATGTAAGTCCTATATACACAGGTAAAATAAGTCTAAAAGTATAAAAAATATATAAGTTATACAATGTATGCATATACAAACCAACACCTTATGGTGCATTTGTGTATCCGCTGTTGAGGTAGATGTAGTGTGTACTATTGAGGTCGTAGTATGATTAGGAAGATATATAATATATATAATACATGTAATCAATTTACACCAACCGATGAACAATAACATGGATTAACGCATTACTAGTCTTTAGCATTTGAAATGAGCTTACTTTAGATGAGTACAGAGGCGACGGGGCTTCGTGTTGATTACAGAAATTATGTCATTATACGGTAGTTCAAAGATTTTTTAAAGAGTTCTCTTCAAAAAGGGACAAAGAGCTCAGTCTGGATGACATTGTCGTCTTTCCACAGCTTCAGCCTTCAGCTGCGTGTCGTGTTTACACCTCGGGTCAAAGGAACATGAAGGAAGAAACAAGGCTGAACCAACCAAACCTTGGTTTCTTTAAATATTATATTAAAGAAAACGACTCGGAGACGCTTCTCCTGCAGATCCAGCTGGCTGAGAGGGCGGGAGGCGGGGCTTTTAAACTCAGGTGGTATGCATCAATAATTAAGGCTGGACTCCGCCCCTTTTTCACCTGCAGCCCCACCAGGCAGACGGAGGAAACGATATGTGACAGCAGGGTGACGACAGGCCACATGGGTCCTTCTTTACTCGCCGCTGGTTGAAGAGAATCTGGTGAAGGAGGGTCTCGGTTGAGAATCATGAACTTGAGCTGAACCGTCGTCCTGCTGCTACTCATTATGTATTTATGGGACAAAGTGAAGCAAACTGCTTTTTTTGGATTCTTGTCAAAGTGAAACACCGGCTGCACACTGAATGAAAGGAGGATTTAGAGGGGCTGCTTGCTAAATGCTAAATGCTAAGTGCTAAATGCCACTCCAAGGAAGTCTGACTTGTTAACAAGAATTGTTTTTTTATTGGCCACAGTCAGATAACAGAGAGGCGAAGTCCCTCCAGGTGTTCACTTGAAAGGATGTTGAGATGTGATTTTTGATTTATTCTATATTACTAGAAAATGATGTATTCACCCAAAATTTAAGACCTCACGGCTCTACCTTGTGGAATAAAAATAATCCTTTATTTTAGACCTAAGGGGATCCATATCCCAACATACAGAGGAACAAACAGACAACACACAGTAAAAAAAAAAATACACAGCTTTCAACAAATGTTTAGACATATTTGCCAGTGGATCCAGAGTCTGGAATCAAATCTAACAGTACTGCATGCAGGGTTTACCAAGACAGAAATTCTGTTGTTTTGCGACTCAGATGCCCTACACATAAATTTGTACATCAGATTCCGTAATAGTGCAGCACAGGTGGGTACCCATACACTAACAAACATATGGCTTGCACTGGAGTTTCTTGGAGCTCTCTGCAGCAGTCTCATACAGTCATTGTACGCAACTGTGAGTTTTGCCTTGTTTATACCGAGTCCATAGCTGGGCAGTGTACAAGGGTGTACAATATGCTCTAAAGAGTGATGTCTTCACAGGCAAGGAGCACATACTGAACTTACAGCACAGCATGTTTGCCTGAGCATCCAGCTTCCTACGCTGCCTATAGATGTCCTTGTCATCAGACAGGTCATCTGCAATAATATGGCCCAAGTATGTCATTTCACTGCACACACTGAGAGCAGCCCCAGACAGATAGAAGTCAGGGAAGGTTGCCCGTCTGTCTCCTCTGCTTCTGACAATCGGGATTTTTTAAGAACAGAATAATAGAACCCTTATAATTAATAGGAAGAACGCATTTAAAGTGGTATGAGAGAAACAAAAGTTTGGTACGTTGTTGACTTGATGGATAAACACACAGATCACTTCATGTATTGAACGGTTTGGTGTAAAAATGCTCCTTCAAAATAAAAGCCGCTCCGCTTCCTCTAAAACACGCGATGCAAAACGCTCTGGTAAAACATGAGTCGGAAAAACATGGTAAACATGAGTCGGAACCCTGAACAGGACAAGTGGACAAAAGGAAGGAGGGCAGAAGTGAACGGAGACATTAAATGAAGGAATAGCTGCCATTGCTAGTCTCTGAATGTTTTGCCTACAAATAACTTTGACTGATCTAAAGAGCTGATAAAAACCTTCTGTATGCTGCTCCATCTAACATGTCCACCTTAAATAATATTTATTCTCCAGCCATCAAAAGACGAGCATAGTTCTTAGATCACTTTCAATAACCTTCACAGCAAACAAGCAGCAAAGAATACATTTGTCATTCTGAAGGATGGTGAGCAATTCATAATCACTTGTGCTGCTGAAGATCCATCCATTTTGGCGTGCGTTTTGGATGCAGTCACCCACTGCATTATGGGTACAGCAACAGGCAAAGAGAGAGAGATAGGTCAGGGAGGGGGAGGAGGAAGGGTAACGCAAACATGGGAAGATAAATTTAAGATATTCCTCATGTCTCACGTCTACATCTATGATGCCCCAATGAAGACAGACACTCCCCCCTCCCCCGCCTACTTACAGCCATCTCACCATACCATCGTGACTGTAGCATTTAATTAATTCCACCATGCATGCTGCTACTTAGCTAAGCAAAGAGGCGCACCGACTGCACAGCCGGGTGTCAAAGCACTGCTGAAGGGAAGCCAAGTGTGTTGGAGTCATTAGTCTCTGATGAATTTCGGACTAATAATTGGGCATGAAATCAAATTGAATACGTGGAGCAAAGACAATCCGAGTAAAGAGTCAAATCCCGGAGAAGCCAGAGTCTCACGAGGCTGCGAAGACACAAATACAGGCAGACTTAAGGCGGGTCCACACCGGACCGACTGCCCGATTCGCGTCGGTAAATGAAGCCTGGCTACTTAACTTGGCCGACTCGAACAACGACATGGGCGGTTCACACCTACGGAACTACAGCCGACGCCATACGTTTCGCGCTTGCGCGAGATGTAATGTCTCCAAAACAACAGGCGGCGCTAATCTGTATTGTACGCCAAAAAACACGAAAACCGGAAGTAGGTCCTCTCTAGACCACCTTCTTCGATTCTACTGGTTATCTGGTATGTTTACATCGTCACTTCCGGGCTTCACTGATTCGCTAGTCAAGCTGCTAGCCTCCACCAATCAGAATGGTAAAAGAGTCACCGACTCGCATGGCAGATTACACATTTGAATCGGCTGAAATGAACGCCGACGTGGGCCGATTCGAGCGACCACACCAAGCAGACTCATGTCACGGACGCCGACTCTGTCAAAGACGCCGATTTTCGGTCCGGTGTGGACTCGCCAATCAGGACAACTTCAGTGAAAGTTAATTGCTCATCATCACGTTGCCCAGATCTCCGTTGAAGACATCTGGGCAGAGCTGGATACTAATGTTCCCAACAAGACATTTTTCTTGTCAACAACACAAAAACCATGGATTTCTGATGTTATTATGCAACACATATTTTCCCCCCATTGTGTTGCTGAAAGATGCCGTCTTTGTCCAATAATCTGAAAAAGTTTGCAGAGAAAAAGGTGTTTTACACCAAAATTCCACGTTTCCCCCAAAACAAAAGTTGAGAGCAGATGATTCTGGTTGTTAGAAATAATCACCGTCAACAACAAAGTGAACGGGAGAGAAGACAGCAGAGCACATAAAGTACAGAGAACAGAGAGCAGCATGTTTTATTATTTTAAAAATACATATGCTCTCTGGGAGGAAAAGTGGATCACAAAGAGAAAAATAAACACTGACCTGCAACCAGCATGCTGAACATTTTATGGTTATTTATGAACTTTCAAGCAGTTCTAACAGGTACAATCCGCAGAAACTGAATGTTCTTAAGCTTGCTTAGTATGAATTTAAGGTTAAATGTTAATTAAAAAGGTGATAATTAGAGGTCACATTGAATTATTGTAATAATAGCTCTTTCTGTGCCGCAACAAGCTTAACTAGAATGACCTCAGGTTGCATTTTACACACACGTCCAAAAAGGTCATCATTTTATCCTTTGAGACAATTGTCATAATATCACATACATCCTCGACTTATGGCCATAAAACTTATTTTGTGAGGTCACAGTGACTTTTGACCCCTAATATCCAAGTGGGAGGTCCGTGTCGCCGGCTCGAGTCATAAAAACAAGCGTGTTGAGAGATGAAAGAGTTTTTTGAAGTTCGGTGGAGCTCAAAGCCTTCTGGGTGAGAGTTCGGAGTCGATGAGGATCAGACAGCCGGTCAATATAATTCATTATCAGGTTTACTGAAGCAAACATGTCCAGCACAAGTTCACAATCTTGGATCTGCCAACACCCGCAACCTCCGAGTGCTTTTCAACAGCGACTTCTCCCTCTTACACCAAGTCCGTCAAGTCACCAGGACTTCATCTCTCATCTGAAACACACAACTGGTCTCCGTCCATGAAGAACCGACTACTGCAGCAGGATTCTCTCCTGCACATGGACTACAGTAGACCAGACCTCCTCCCGTCCTGCATGCGACTCACATTCAGCATCATCAAGTTTATTGCATTTCTCTCCACAGTGAAATATATTTTGCAGCCATTCTTAAATTTTCCTCACCACCTCCTTTATCCACAATACCTACTGCCGTGTTCCACAAATAGTACTAATTGGGGTGAATGCAGAACAATAATTGAATGATATATACAAAAAAAATGTTCCCGTAATGATTTTTAGTCCTGAACACACCAACAGATTGTTTCTGTTTCTAACTCTCTCTCTCCTCTCTCGTCCCTCTCTCTTCGTCTCCGCCTCATTTCCTTTCGACTAACTCGGCTCCGTTTAGTCGCCTCTCTTTCTATATTCTCCCTATCTTCTGCCTCGGTGGCTCCTCACAATCACAGACAGGTCGGAGTGTGTGAGGCTGCATCGTCACGCCAGCAGCATTCGTCACAGAGGCCTGAATACATACAGGGACGGCTGAGAGGGGACGGTGAGAGGGGACGACTGAGACGGCTGAGAGGGGACGACTGAGAGGGGATGGCTGAGAGGGGACGACTGAGACTGCTGAGAGGGGACTGCTGAGAGGGGACGACTGAGAGGGGATGGCTGAGACGGCTGCGAGGGGACGGCTGCGAGTGGACGGCTGAGTGGGGACGGTGAGAGGGGACGGCTGAGAGGGGACGACTGAGACGGCTGAGAGGGGACGACTGAGGCGGCTGAGAGGGGATGGCTGAGAGGGGACAACTGAGAGGGGATGGCTGAGAGGGGACGGCTGAGAGGGGACGACTGAGACGGCTGAGAGGGGACGACTGAGACGGCTGAGAGGGGACAGTGAGAGGGGACGACTGAGAGGGGACAGTGAGAGGGGACTGCTGAGAGGGGACAGTTGAGACGATTGAGAGGGGACAGCTGATAGGGGACGAATGAGAGGGGATGACTGAGAGGGGACAGTGAGAGGGGACAAATGAGAGGGGACAGTTGAGACGATTGAGAGGGGACAGCTGATAGGGGATGAATGAGAGGGGATGGCTGAGAGGGGATGACTGAGAGGGGACGGTGAGAGGGGACGAATGAGAGGGGATGGCTGAGAGGGGACGAATGAGACGGCTCAAAGGGGATGGCTGAGAGGGGACGGCTGAGAGGGGACGGCTGAGATGGCTGAGTGGGGACAGTGAGAGGGGACGACTGAGAGGGGACGGTAAGAGGGGACTGCTGAGAGGGGACAGTTGAGACGATTGAGAGGGGACAGCTGATAGGGGACGAATGAGAGGGGATGACTGAGAGGGGACAGTGAGAGGGGACAAATGAGAGGGGACAGTTGAGACGATTGAGAGGGGACAGCTGATAGGGGATGAATGAGAGGGGATGACTGAGAGGGGACAGTGAGAGGGGATGGCTGAGAGGGGACAGTGAGAGGGGACGAATGAGACGGGATGGCTGAGAGGGGACAGTGAGAGGGGACGAATGAGAGGGGATGGCTGAGAGGGGACGAATGAGACGGCTCAAAGGGGACGGCTGAGAGGGGACGAATGAGACGGCTCAAAGGGGATGGCTGAGAGGGGACGGCTGAGAGGGGAGGACTGAGACGGTTGAAAGGGGACAGTTGTGAGGGGACAGTTGAAAGGGGACAGTTGAGAAGGGACGGTTGAGACGGTTGAAAGGGGACAGTTAAGAGCGGTTTAAAATCCTCAGAAATCGAAATGTTTTGTTTCCCCATTAATCAACCAAATGCTGAGTCATTTTAAATGAGTTGTAAAACTTTCTGTGGTGGTGAAAATCAAAATCACAAATTCAACGTTAACTTAATTTAGCTGAGATTCAAACATGATGGAATATAATTATATAGAGTTTCTTAAAGAGAGATCAGCGATGGATCACATCATCCCACATCCTCCGTATCAAAAAGGAAAAAACTAATTAGAGGGACGGTATCAGATATCGCTTTTTCCTTCCCGATGCCTGAACGTGTACAGGACCCATAACGGTGCATTAAAAACATAAACACATACATTATTATTATAACAAATACATGCAGAGTAGATCCATCAAACGTTTTTTTTTTTCATCCATAACTGACAGAAAATAAATCCAGGAATAAATAACACTTCCATCAACACATATTTTAAAATGATGAGCTGTATCGGACACATTTCCAATATTAGTGTCTCTGCAGTGAACCATCCCACATGAGCAGCATTATTTAGTGTCTACGAAGTCCGGCAGCCGGAGGAGCAACTGAGCTGGTGCAACATGGACCAGCTCAGTGCAACAACAACAACAACCACAACAGTAAACACAACGTGTTCTGGACTGCCAACTCACTCTTGAGAATTTAGTACAGAATAAAAGTGCAGCCTGTCCAGTCTGGTTCAAAATGTCCGGCTGGATCAAGACAGACGAGGCAAAAGTCGATCATAAGCTGCAAACATTTCTCAATATGCTTATGGAATACAACAACTTTCCAGCCAATTACCCCTTGTAACTGGCTGGGACCCGGACCTGACATCCCCCCCCCCCCAACTGTATTTAAAAGGGCTTCGTCTCTCAGCTGGTGTGACATTTCTTTCCTTCCACTGAGAGGATTTAAAGCTTTCGAGCCACTCAGCCGTCCTCACATGACTCGACACGCTACGACATCTCACTCCTAAATACCATGCCTGAAATGTCAAAAGAAAAAAACGCGTCCCCCCCCTTCTGAGAAAATGACTGTTTTCTTCTCTCATCCTCTCTCTCCACTTTAGAATCCCTCCAATCAAATGCAAACCCACATTAAAAGAGATGGTCTTGAACTCAGCTTGAAAGTGAATCCACCTTTAGCTGCTGCTGTCTTGTTTCCCCCCCCCCCTGAAGTGGACAGTTGCACCGAAACAGAAAGACAGAGAAGGGAGGAAGAAGAAGGATTTAAAAAACCTGGACAGTTTCTCCACAAAGAATCACAAAAAAAGCCCCACTTTAAATCTTGTGTTTACTAGAGATGTGTTCAGAAGTGATTTCGATTTTTTAGATTTTAGAAAAAGAATGCGTTCAGCATAAAAAAAGAGAAATCTTAGTCGAAAAACATCCGATTAGTAGCCTAATATTTGCCTGAATGTGTACCGGACCGATACCAGTGCATTAAAAAAACAGCCGTAAAACACAAAGATGGAGGACCGGTCACCCCCGAGGTCACCTCCGTTTGGTTGAGTTTCTTTTAAGTGTGGTTGTGAAACTCTGTCCAGGATCCGTTTAACATTTGAAGCATGAAAGATGGAGAAATGTGAGAAAAAAAGACTCTTTTTCTCTTCACCTCTGATGTCAAATTGTCATTTCTACGTATTCTAGTCCCGGGTCACTGCTCTATCTCTACAAAAGCACATATCAAAACGGACTGAAGGGAGTTTCTCTGTAAACATGCAGCAAAACCATCATCCAGAATCCTGCAGCAGGATCACAGCGTATATATTCACTCTGCAGCAGTCAAGTGTCACAAGGCTGGATTTGTTTTTCCCCTCAGAAGCTCATATATGGAGCATGTTTCACCCCCACCCTAATAATGAGGAGACAATTAGCTGCTGGTCCTCCTGGAATTTAAACTAAACTCCTTCTTTTACGTATGAAGGGATGAAAACGGAGTAAATCTAAAAGTGCTGCTGCTATTCTGACAGATGGAAACTATAAAATACTATTTTTGTATTCTCTTTCCATAAAGCCGCCATCCCAGCATGCAATGCACACTGATTCCGTCTCCACACGAGTCGACGGCACTTGAAAAGCAGCACTTTGCACTTGTAGGTATGTTTTTAAGTTCGACTGAGCTTTTATCACCTGAATGTGGCTGCTGTTGATAGCTAGTGTGTAGCTCGCCAGCACACAGGTAGATGAACAGGCGGTGGATCAGGTGTTGCCTAGCAACTGCAAGAGGCCTCTTATTGATAGTGCTTCAGTGTGATGAGCATCGGTGCTGCAGGGGCAAAAGCACTGCATCGTATATGAGGAGTTTTAGTGCGAGATCCACCTGAAGCTCTCAGGGAACTAAAACTAGGACTTTCTTTGTAGCCTGAGTTTACCGAGTCCACCGGAACGTGTCAAGGTCCTCCACAATCACTGTTCCAGTCCTACGAGTGCTTTCCTCATTGTGTCAGTGTGTGTTCGTCTTTGTCCTGTTGAGACTCCCGAACACAGAGTTGAACAAGCGGATCGATGAGAAGTCCTCGACCATCCGATCCCAACTCCCCCAACACCTCCTATTCACCCGTCTCCCTGCTGCTCGCCTGATCAGGCCTGACAACGGCACTCACTATTCATTAGGAGAAGTGAGCGGTGGAACCGGGACCACCGTGAGCCTCGGGACCACCGTGAGCCTCAGGACCACGGTGATCCTGCACCTGTTTACTGGACGGGGATGAGTCTTTGAAAAGTTCAGATGAGCTGAGGTGTAGTAAAGCAGAGAGGAAGAACTGAGCACCAAAGGTGATGGCTGACATGTAAAAAAAAAATATATATATATATATATATATACATACAGTATATATATATACATATACTTCATCCACAAAAATCATCGTTTGTATATTAAATATTAACCATGAACTAGTTTCTTGTTAGCTTATTCTTATTAAGTGGTTTACAACAACTCCCTAACTCAGTATCAATAAGCAGTGATTAGGAAATTATTGATGGAAAACTCTCACAGTAGTTAATGGCCTAGTATATGATCATGCAGAATAAGGCATTAGTAAGTGAAATTGGCTTAAAAACAGCCAATATGCATGCTAATAAGAAAGTTCATGGTTATGCGTTCCCTAATCTAAAGTGTTAACAAATAACTTATCCAGCACTACCTTAAATTCTTCACTGAACGGTGAATCCAAAAACAAAGAAAGGTCTGGACGAATTTAAGTAAATGTAGTGTTTAACAACAGCAAATCAAGTTTGCAAACAAAGTTTGTTTACAAACTCACAACTCGTGCAGTTTAATCCAAGTCTGATTCATCCAGCCGTCAGAATCTTGGCCAACTGTTTAAAACGGTTACTGTTACTGTTTATGCAAAAATAGTAAGGTTTTAAGTTTGTACACCGTTATTAGATAAAGGTTTTAGGTTTGTACACCGTTATTAGATAGAGGTTTTACTGTAGTTATACATGTCCCCCATTTACTCAAATTCACCTTTTCTTTGGTATTGGGATCTTCGTTCACCGTTCAAGGCAAACCTGAAAAATAAAGTTTTCTTCAAGAATTCATTCAAGTGTACAAAAGTGTAGAAAATGTAGATTGTGGTGGTTGTAGCTGATAAAAGAGGAGGTGGGAGGGCACCACAAATGTAATCCAGGTTACATAAAGTGAGTGTGTTCTTCTAAACTTTTACTAAAGTAAAAGCAGGATTTGTGTTGGATTGATTAGTGGATTGCTAATCTGTCGTTTTTGGTCTCAGTCGACTCCGATTTCTTGAAACGACATTTCATTCTTTACGATTTAAGAGCATATTTGTGGTAAACACACATTTTAAAGTGGCGCTTTTGTGTGATTCTTCTTAGATAAACACAGTTTTTACAGCTCCGTCGATTAAGTCAACAATTAGTCGGCAAAACCATGTGAGTGTTGAGCTCTTCTGGAGGAAAGCGATGTTTGCTTCATCAGCACGGAATGAAACACGATAAAACAACCTTCTCCCTTTCTCTCTCTTAAATCACATCATGTCACAAATGTGTGTTAAACACACACACACACACACACACACACACACACAGTTGCTGCCAGTCAAACGAGGTATAGTCGGCTCTGCGGAGCTGAAAATTAATTATTGATTATTATACTGCTATAGCCGCGGCTCCGTGTGTGTTTACTTCCTCAGCGCTTCACTCGTCCTCCACCAAACACAACACTCTGACACTCCCCATCATTTTCTTTCTTGTAGCTTTCGCTGAGAGATATTGTAGCATTCAATCAATGAACAAGTGAAAAACGTCTCTCAACAGTGAATCTCACTGCTGTTGAGCACAAAAAATCATTCAGGTAGTTACCGCCTGTCAACAGTCTGAAGTTCAGACGTTTTCCTGCACAACCAATGCAAACAGCACTCGGACACACAACCACATCGCACAAATCATCCCCTCAAATGACCGACTAGTGAACTCAACACAGCGGTTTAATTTAGGTCTTTTGTGTTCACAAAATACTGAACCCGATCTTTTAAACCACATATGAACATATGGTGAATACGTTGAGACTGAACAGAAACAGTGAAGTTGCTTTACAGGGTCTGAAAACCAACACTGATCAGCAAAACAGTCAAACTAGAGCTGCAGCTTTAAGTTGCCCTCTCACATTTTCTCCCACTGAAAGGTTGCCAAAGAAAACACCACATTGTCATAACAAGAGTTTACATAAACAAAAAGGTATTTAGGTGAAAGGACTTTGTGTCGGTTGAAAAAAACGAATAAATGTGAGTCGACTCTGAGCTCCAAGTCTCTGCAACATCGAGGAGGATCAGAGCGAGCTGGCTGGAGCTGCACTGTACCGACTGACAGGTGAGTATAGCTGCAGGGCTTAAACACACACACACACACACACACACACACACAAACCTGCATTTGCGTGCATCACGTTGAGGTGATAAGGACACCACTGAACACCAACGCTGCACTTGCAATGCAAATCATCCATCAGCCAAAACAAAGTCCAAACAACAGAAAGACAGAGGACACACACACACACACACACACACACACACACACACAGCAACTCTCACTGTAAGATAGTAAAGAAGGATATTTTGCAAATGTCTTGCTGTCACTACATAAAACTAATTGACTGAACTTTTGTTTCAACCTTCCTGACTATAGAGCAGGTTGTTTGTTTTGATCCTCAAAGAAGCAGATAAACATGACATAATATTGGCGGATTCCTTTAAAAAATAATATGCTTTTTGCTATCTTGCATTTCTGTATTGTTAGCATTATTTCCTCCTACTTCCACTTATGCAAACGAAGGCTAAAAAAAGGTCTCATTTCTTACAGATAATGTGCAACGTAATAAACTCTTTAGATAGTTTGACACAAAATCCGTTAATGAGTTAAATATCCACTGTATTCGCAGTTTATGCTAAAAAAGAACAAAACATCTTAAACAATCCGTTTGAATAAAAGAAAACTCTGCCGGCACTAATACCCAGAGCTCGTTAAAAAACACTCAGAAACCACACTGGACTCTCCATGCACAAATTAATAAAAGCCAATAAAATCCAACAGTGTAATGGAAACACACACAAGCTCTTAACTTAATGCAAAGACTGTTCAAGTTTGAATTATATGATGATGGTCCTACCTAAGCAGGACTCGGAGGTTCAGAGGACCAAACAAACCAGTTTCCGGGGACCAAATAGTTCCATTCCAGTCTGCTTATCCAATCAAGCCCAATGATTTTAACCAACATTCTCGCAGACATTTTCCTCCATATAAAATTGTCTGTTTCAGTAACAACAGCAAACTTTCCTGCTGCTTTAATCGATAAACAAACCACAAAACTGCAATCTGCCCAACGATACAAAGGCAAAATCTGTCCACGCTGTTTTCTGTCGGCACTGCTAAAGGAACAAAACCATTAGATAGTGTGTGTGTGTGTGTGTGTGTGTGTGTGTGTGTGTGTGTGCGTGTGTGTGTGAAAAGAAATCTGAAAACAAAGAGAGAACTTGGGAGTACAGAAAACAAAGGAACAATGTTGATGTGGATAAATGGACAAATTAGTAGCTTGAATTAGAAAAGCTGAACTAAATGATTCTCTAAGGTTTGTCCTAAAGCTGGCCCAACAAGAAGAGGAAAGGGTTCATCCTCAGAGGAGCAGCAACGGGAACTTCATTTTAATTGAAGGTATCCAGCCAGCGTTACCACAATGATGAAGACAAACTGATAAACTCTTGCACCCCGAGCTGAATGTTTATCATGAAAGTGTTCATAGCGCTGCAGGAGAAACTCCGGACACATCTGGTCAGCGACGCAGAAGCCACTCGCAAAACACATCCCTTACACAAGCCGGCCCCCGGCTGCTAAAACTGTATCCGTCTGTTCGGCGCCTTCTGAGAGGCTTCTTCTCTGAAAAACACGGACATCGATGAGAGCTGTGAGACTCAACCAAAACAACGAGGTTTGCGAGTCGTAAAAAAAAAACAAAAGAACAATGAGATGAAAATACTAGAGTCATAAATACTAGGTCTGTTGGAATGAACTTTGAGAATTGAATATAATTTTGTATTCGAATGCTGAACTTAGTATTCAATTTTTTATTGTTTTTTTTTTTTTTTTTAAGTGTAGTCTAACTTTGGAAAATCTAGCCCTCCTCACCTTGGACTACCCGCATAAACGGATGCTTTTGACACATGAAGTCTGATGAAAAATAACGTTTTCTGAATCATAATCTCACTATCAGAAATAGGAGATAACCGCCAGCAGCACTCTGTGAAATGACACAAAGATATCGACGGAGCTCTACAAGTGATGCATCATGACAAAGATGCATTCATGCTGCTTACTGCTAGCTAGATCGACCCACGTCTCCAGAACGTGAAAGTAGAGCTGACGGTGAGATGAGGAAGGCGTAGCCATGGCAACGGGGACACAGCGTCCCCAGGAGAACGACAATGTGGTTGTTTTACTTTCTTAATTATTACTTATTTAGAAAGCTGTCAGCTGTTGGTAATTCAGCATATATATTGGTAATGTTTTTGGAACGCCCTCTAGTGGTCAGGAAGTAAAACAACCACATTGCAGTAATGGCATTGGCAACGTATAAGCCTGTGTAGTGTAGTTAATATTAATAATAGGCTGAATTTCAGCATTAAATATTTGAATATAAATTGAATATTAAAAAAATATGGATGAAATTTGAATAGTATTATAGAAGGAAATTGACAGCTCTAATAAATACACAGGAGGAGGATTGAACATGATGTTGGTGTTTACTTCATTGTCACGTAAACTCAGAAGAGAAACAGAAACACAAAAATAAAAAATAAAACTGCACCAGCTTGTGTTGTTCAGCAGTCAGTGAACGTCTCCGATTGGCTCATCAATAGTACAGAACGTAGGGAGACATAACCCGAATGCTAAACACACACGCACACACACACACACCCTCATTTACACAATACACTCTCTAACCCCAACCACCAACTTTAACCTCTGAACCTAATTCTGCAAACACCTGCAGCAGTGTGCGGAGGCAGTCAGGAGAATCTGGTGGAACAGCAGCGGCGCCGCATGCTAAGATAGATTCAACAGGATGCTTCAGCTCGTCTCAGCGCGATACGGCAAGTGTGTGTGTGTGTGTGTCAATCTGACAAACAAAAGGGCCAATTTTACAATGAGCAAATGAGAGGTTGAGTTTGTGAGTGTGTTGTGAATACCTGAGCGAGAGAGAGAGAGAGAGAGAGAGAGAGAGAGAGAAGAGACAGAGAGAGAGGGGGGGAGGGATGAAGACGGATCTGCTCACCATTAAAAAATTCATCTCAAACCAGCAAGCTGCGCCTAAAGCAAGTTTGGCTTTAAATGATTCAGTTATGTTTACACCAATCCCACTGGAGGACACGGTGTGTGTATGTGTGTGTGTGTGTGTGTGTGTGTGTGTGTGTGTGTTGGTAGCTTCGTTACGGTGAAACACAAATTGCTAATCTTTCCGTCTGATGTATAGTAGATTGCGCTGATTTAAAAGTTGAAAAAGGGAAACTTGTGGATGAAACATGCAACTGAATGATGGAGGCCGACCACCCACATCGCAACCACACAAAGCATGTTAAGAATGAAAAGTTTCCCTTTAAGGTCGGCAACATCTCTTCATTCTTTGACTTCTGTCTGTGTCTTTCAGCTCCAAACCCATCGGTTCCTATAAGATCACAAATACATAGTTCCATCAATCATTTCCTAAAACATGTGGTCACTGTAGTTTGTGTGTGTGTGTGTGTGTGTGTGTGTGTGTGTGTGTGTGTGTGAGATGGTTTGAGCCAGAACAAAAACAATTTTATAATATATAGTATATTTACTACATTTGCTGCACAACAGTAAAGTCATAGGATAACCTGCCTCTACACCTCAAAGTTATATTGGACACATTTTTCGGAACATTTCCATCAAAATGAAATATGAAGTTTTTGAGATTTCTTGTAAACTAACAAACTGGAGCCAAAACAACTATTCTTGTCAAACTTTTTCCCCAAACAGACAGATCAGAACGTGACCTCTCCGCTCTTCCAGCTCGCGTTGAAAACCACCCCTCTGTTTCCTCTCCATCCTCATTCCCCGCCGCCACACTGCGCCGGTAACAAGGTCGGAGATAATTCCCATGACAATCGTCTTCCCCCCCCCGTCTCTTAGTCCTTCAGTCAACCTCCTTCACAATTGGCACATTGTTTGGTTGCATCTCTGCAAAGTGGGTCATTAATGGTCGCACAAAAAAAGGCTGCCATGTTGTTACCAACGCTATTCAGTCTGCCTATTACATTTATAAAACCTGATATTAAAAAAAATATCCCATATTGGTTGAATAATACAGCTTGCAGGCTCTCTCTACAAAGAGACTGGTATTAGAAGTAAAAGGCTAATTTTCATTGAAATTAAACTTTACATTTATACTACTTCATCCACAGTCAGTTCCAGTATTAGTATTGTGTATTGTGATGATTTTGCATCTACATCCATCCATGTTGCTGCTGCTTATCTGGTAGCGAGGATGTCCTTTTCCCCAGGCAGGCACTTCCCCTCAGCTCACCCTTTCAGAAAGCCACTTCATTTACGATGTGAGATCAGAAGACGCTACATCCGACCATTTCTGTAACTTTCTGAAACCGTCAATACGATGTTCACACCCTCTTCACTGCATGACTGGCCAGCAGTGGTTTTCTTTTTCCATTCTAATTCTGTTGCGTGTCTCCTTTTAAAGATGAACAACTGAGTTCAGGTGAGACAACTCGTGGTTTTGTGTCCAATTCTCAGCAGCATGTTCTGCTGGAAAGCCTGAAACCAGAAGAGTGGACGCTGTGACAGCAGCAGACTAGTGTCCGTGGTTTTGGGAATGACGATTTCAACATTCAAGTGTTCACGTACGTTTGGCCACATAATGGAGTTGCAATGCGATTCAGTCTCTCCATTTGGAGCCAGTGTTATTTTTATTTATTTATTTTTACCTGAACTCTCTGTGTCATTTCTCTTTCAACACGTCCCTCACACGGTCTGCAGTGGTGCAACCATCCAGTGTCATGTAGACAGTTAGAGAAGTCCCTTAACTCTGCTTGTCCTCTTCTATTTTCTTCATCAGTCTGTCATTCTGTAGGTCCGTCGCTCTGTCTGGCCACACTCTCCCTTTTCTCAACCGGGGACGAGAGGGAACTCCAACACAAAAATCCATGGGGGACGGATTCTAGCACTGCATGTTAAATTATTGATGAAGCGTCCCCTTCCTCTTTTCTTCTCTCCCCTGAGGCGTCGTGCTGTGGGACACTGAGAGAAAACCAAAATCTCAGAGGACTCCCTCTGAATCTCAACACACTGCAGTGTGACTGCAGACACACAGCCGACTGCGGGAGCCGACAGGCTTATCTGGCCCTTACATGACAGCATACACTCACAAAAACACTGTATATACTCTGGAGTAGAAAATAAACTTAACACGGTCGAATGATCTCTGAGGATTCAATCCATATCAGCAAAGTACTGGCTGACACAAAAATACACACACACACACACACACACACACACACACACACACACTGCATCATTTCATAATTGGACAGGAGTTGCTGTCTTGGGTCCCAACAGTGGCCCCTACAGGTCGAAAACTTCACTACACCTCATAAAGGCTTTCAACCATATCACAGGGTCTTTCCTCCAAACACTAGTGACATTAATCAAAGCGCTTTGGCATTGTGTAAGGAGCGCTGTCCAAGGTGCTGATCCTGGTCTTTGGCTTGACTCACAGAAGCTTCCTTTCTGAGAGGGGAGACGCTGTCCATGGTGCTGATCCTGGTCTTTGGCTTGACTCACAGCAGCTTCCTTTCTGAGAGGGGAGACACTGTCCAAGGTGCTGATCCTGGTCTTTGGCTTGGCTCACAGCAGCTTCCTTTCTGAGAGGGGAGACACTGTCCATGGTGCTGATCCTGGTCTTTGGCTTGACTCACAGCAGCTTCCTTTCTGAGAGGGGAGACACTGTCCATGGTGCTGATCCTGGTCTTTGGCTTGACTAAAATCAGCTTTCTTTCTGAGAGGGGAGACGCTGTCCATGGTGCTGATCCTGGTCTTTGGCTTGACTCACAGCAGCTTCCTTTCTGAGAGGGGAGACACTGTCCAAGGTGCTGATCCTGGTCTTTGGCTTGGCTCACAGCAGCTTCCTTTCTGAGAGGGGAGACACTGTCCATGGTGCTGATCCTGGTCTTTGGCTTGACTCACAGCAGCTTCCTTTCTGAGAGGGGAGACACTGTCCATGGTGCTGATCCTGGTCTTTGGCTTGACTCACAGCAGCTTCCTTTCTGAGAGGGGAGACACTGTCCAAGGTGCTGATCCTGGTCTTTGGCTTGACTCACAGCAGCTTCCTTTCTGAGAGGGGAGACACTGTCCATGGTGCTGATCCTGGTCTTTGGCTTGGCTCACAGCAGCTTCCTTTCTGAGAGGGGAGACACTGTCCATGGTGCTGATCCTGGTCTTTGGCTTGACTCACAGCAGCTTCCTTTCTGAGAGGGGAGACACTGTCCAAGGTGCTGATCCTGGTCTTTGGCTTGACTCACAGCAGCTTCCTTTCTGAGAGGGGAGACACTGTCCATGGTGCTGATCATGGTCTTTGGCTTGACTAAAATCAGCTTTCTTTCTGAGAGGGGAGACGCTGTCCATGGTGCTGATCATGGTCTTTGGCTTGACTAAAATCAGCTTTCTTTCTGAGAGGGGAGACGCTGTCCATGGTGCTGAACCTGGTCTTTGGCTTGACTCACAGCAGCTTTCTTTCTGAGAGGGGAGACGCTGTCCATGGTGCTGAACCTGGTCTTTGGCTTGACTCACAGCAGCTTTCATTCTGAGAGGGGAGGCGCTGTCCATGGTGCTGATTCCCATGTATGTTTTTTTCTGACAGCTGCTTTTGATATCTTTCAGCATACGGTGATACTTTGTTGGTAAGATTACTTACAAATACTACAGTGTGTAGGATATGGTGTATTGTGGCTCCAGATTACAACCAATTGAATACGTCTCCACTCACTCCACCCTTCCTTGCGCTGCTCCAAAAATAGTGTCATCATAGTCAGGCTGTTTCACACGCATGTTGAGGAATACCGTGGCCTTCAGGTGTCGTAAATAAGACTCCCTCAAGCCGGTGATTGGTTGGTCTGTTCTGGGCTACTGTAGAATGGCTGTACAAAAGCATCGGATTCCATGTACCTAAGCCAACGAAAATACAACAATTCCTACTTTCAGGCGATTATACACAAAGAAAAACATAGTTATGAATATTATTTATGGAGTAGTAGTGAGCTGCCGCTACTTTTCCATACTGCGCATGTGTGTGTGTGCACGCTTACGTGCGTGCGTGCGTGTGCGTGTGTGTATGTGTGTGTGTATGTGTGTGTGTGTGTGTGTGTCCCTGCTGACTATTAAAAAGTAGAACAGCAGCTGGTTGGAGCTGCTGTCTCAGTCTGTCAGTCCAGTTATTAGAAAACGCTGCCTTACTTACAAACTGCTGTGCTGTTTACTGCCACAGGGGGATACAAAACTCTCTCTCACACACAAACGAACACACACACACGCCTGCATCACACCCCCCCCCCCCCCCCCCCCGCTCCTCTGATCCTATAAGCATAAGAAGAAGTAGAAACCCCTAATCACACAAACACACTTCTCTACTAACTGTTAAAAACACCATCAACCCAGGATGAGTGTGCGTGTGCACGTAGAAGCCCGCTGGACTCCTTTAAGATCACAGTAACGCATCATCTCCCCGTAATAAAGAAGGTGTCCAGTCTCAACAATCTCAGATATGAATTACAGATGCAGGCAGACGGAGCAGGAGAGACTTCTTCAGTCGATGAATAATGAAGGCTTTTGGAGAACGCTTCGACAGGATGTCAAAACAAGTCATGTTGAATTCACCAAAAAGAAGTTTTGGCCTCGACGTCCGGAGAAGCAGCCGTTTCCTTCGCCGTCACCCTGACAGACACGTTACCAGACGAGACGGAGGCACAGCTGTCAATCACGACTTCTGTACAGTGTGAACTCAGAGACGGAGGTGAAGCAGACGCCGCAGTCTGAAAACCAATCATCACAAACCTGTCTAATTAAATTCTCGCCGCAGGTTGATCTCTGAAAGGCGGACACTACAGGAATACATGTTTTTCATGCACTGGACAAGTTTGAGACTATTTTGCTTCCTTGTCATGTCTCTACTTTCAGACTAGAAAACATCCAAAATACACATTCGGCTGGTCGTTTTACTACTTTGTCTATTTGCTTCTGTGGATTTCTCCTAAATCCAATTAATAATTTGCATATTTGAATATTTACAGTGTTGTTTACACTTTTCACTTGTGGCGTCTTCAAAATGTATGGAATGGTATAATCCATAAAAAGGCTGCTTCTCTAAATGAATGTTTTCTCAGACTAAACCAGAAATCAGAAGTCCATCTATATTCTGAAGGATTTTACTGAGGGGTTTGTACATCATTCATCATTCATCATCCAAATATCGGATTGGGACATCCCTAATTTGGGCTATTAAGTATAAACATGCGATTTATGAAACATTGAGTGTGAGGGATAATTTGTTCACTTCACACAAACAAAGATCTTGTAATGAGATGGCAAACTGTAGTCTTGCAGGCTACTCCTATAGTCACTTAGTGTGTAGTCTACTACTGTGTATAATAATTGAGATTGCATTCTCCGCATCTCACATGCGGGAATAAGACTTGTGCAACATCTTAATGTAAGTAAAACATGTTACATGTACATGTTTTACCCCGTGCAGATGTCTCCATTTAACCAAAGCATTGTTGAAACATCTCAATAGAATCAGGTAAAACACTGAACCATGTCGCAACAGGAATCCCAACTCTTGATGTTGCTGCGTCAGCAAATCATTCAAATCCATTTAAAACCAGCTCAGTCATTCTGGATCAGAGCAGCCTTCCTTCTGTCTGTGACCTTTAAATCACACGTAACACTTCTGTTTGAGCTTCTGCTTCACAAAGATGTTGATGCTTTGGTTCTCGTCTGGTTGGTCACTAAGCACTCATTGGCCTTCTGTTGCCAAACATATATAATAATAAAATAAATAAAAATCACAAGAACACACCAAGTCTCAGCCGACACTGAAAGAAAGAGAGCTCTCTTCCATTTAAGTCGATATTAAACTCCCGTGTTTCCTTCTGCTCTCGGCGTTCTCTATAAAACCATGAAGAGCATCCATGCTTTTCGTATTCTGTCATGTTAGACCATCAAAACCAAGCTGAGCATCACAACGCAGACAAGGCATAGCTGTATCAGTCACACACACACACTCACACACACACACACTCACACACTCACACACACACACACACACACACACACACACACAGTCTGCAGACATGCAACAGCAGTAGAGCAGGTGTGTTGTCCTCACCTGTTGGAGCAGCACCATACGAGCCTCGTGCTTTCGATGACGTCATCTTCAGACAGTCCACCCCGACGTAGACCCTCCGAGTCGTCAGGCCTGTGTGAGACGAGTCACACCGACGGCGTCCCGCTGAGTAAATCACGTGACTCGCGAGGCAAAGACGCGCGCATAAACAAATATTTCTACCGATCAGTGCTGTTCTTGTTCTTGGCAAACAACGTAGTGGTGCATATAGCGCCACCGACTGGTCAGGAGTGTGAACTGGGATCTAAACTAAATCTTCTCATGAAGAAAATGAGAATAAAAAACATAGAAAGAAATTAAGGTACATTGTTGCGTAACTTTATTTCATAGAAAATAAGTCAAAACAAGCAAATCAAATGGATATATTCATAACAATGTTGAACAACTCAAGTAAGGATTCTAGTTTTCACTGAACATAAAACCAATAAATAAACAGGATTCAAATATAGAAAAAAACAAAAGAGGGAATACACAAGAAGAGAAACTTGAGCCATTAAAAAATGTATAATAAAAACGTGCTGAGCAATTCAGGCACCTGGCGCTTTGAAAATATATGTAATATTTAGATGTGAAGATATTGACTTGAGGTTTAATATGCACCATAGTCTCTCACTCACTGCAGAAACCAAGTGCCTGATGGGAAACGACCTGCCGCGAAAACTTTAGATCTCAAGTTTTTCCTGCTTCACTTTTTCCTCACAACACACAAACACACAGCTAGTTTTACCAGGCAATCAGCATGTCATCCACAGCTGGAGATGGCAGCAGGTAACACACACACACACACACACACACACACACACACAGCTTCAGGCTGCTTTCAGCTTCCCTTCCAGATCTAACTAACCTTCAGCAGCAACACACGCTGCTGAAGGCTGCTCACACACGGAGGAGGGTTGGAAACAGGCAGGAGAAGACAGCGACCACATATAGCAAGATATGGGTGGGAATCAAACCCACAACCCTGGTGGCCTTGTTCGGCCATTTGAGCCACTAAAGAGAGAGAGAGGGAGCGAAAAAAAGAAGGAAATGTAATTAAACAACCTCCCGGTGAAATCAAGAAATCCCTTAATAGGCCGAGTGTTTGCTGCGTCATCTGTTTATGACACACACACACACACACACACACACACACATGGCAGGCTGGGCAGTGAACCATACGGGCCTCTGGATGCCCGTCCCCGGCTACACACACACGGCATAAAGGTGTAACCAGAGTGTAAGCTGTTGAATTTAATTAGCAGAGACGAAGCAGGATGACGGGAGTGAACGCGGGGCTTCGGGTCAACAACATCCTGTCTGTGTGCGTAGCAAAAATGCAAATGGAAAGTTTGATTTTTCACATTCAGGAGGTTTTGGACGAGATGATGGTTTGAAAACCACAAATGTCGAACGCTATCCAATTCACAACCATTAAATTCTAATCAGGAAGGCCGAGTCACCATAAACACACCAAGTCCAGTCGCCAAGGTCAAAGGAGAGTCACTGAAGTCATGGTCTGGTGGTCTGGTGGTCTGGTGGTCTGGTGGTCCGGTGGTCCTCCTGGTGGCTTATAACCAGAAATAGGTCCACACCTGCTGGATTGGAGTCTGAGTCCATCCATCCATCGTCTGCCGCTTATCCTGTATTCAGGGTCGCTGATCCCAGCTCAGGTCTGAGACATCGATGTCAAATCCAAATCTCAAACCTCAGATATGATCAAAGTCATGTTCATGTGGAGACAACAGCCAACCACGACTTTGTTCACTCAGCCAAAAATGGGACTGGGACCGGGTCTGAAGTGGACTGGAGACTACTGCAGTTTTATGAGCATAAAATAACCTGTTTGATTTTCATCCAGCCTCCATCCAGTTCTCCCAGCAGAAATAACCACGAGTTCATCCTGAAACACAGTCATTTCATATGGACACACTTCATCACAACTCCAGAATATATGCAACACTCGTTTCCACCGGTCAGACTCGGTCCTACAGCCGTCTAGCAAGAGGAGGCTGCGAAATATCTTCATCACTTCTCTACATTCACTCAGCTCAGCAGTGTCGGCTCTCGTGTATGAACAGCGCCCTCTACTGAGCACTAAATGCACTTTTTATGCAATTATTATTACACTGGACACTTCAGTGTGTTTGTGCACGTCTCCCCGTCACAAACACACACACACACACACACACACACACACACACACACACACAATAGATAGATAGATAGATAGATAGATAGATAGATAGATAGATAGATAGATAGATAGATAGATAGATAGATAGATAGATAGATAGATAGATAGATAGATAGATAGATAGATAGATAGATAGATAGATAGAACTGGTGAACAGCAATCTGGTTCAGCAACTGTTGCCAGGCAACCAGGCAAACAGGCCATAGAGGAACATGATGGACAGTGGTTGCTGAAGAAAGTCCATCCTTCTGGAAGGAAAAAAGCAGAATATCAATAAAGTATTTTGTAATAATTAGTCATAGAAAAGTGGAAACTGTTGCCTTGATATCGTTTTTCTTGTGAAGGTAAAAACTTCTCCGTATATATATATATTAGATGCCAATCCATCCTTTCAAAATGTTCCTGGCACAAACAGACAACGTCACAAATGTTCAAAATGAACATAAATCAGTGATCTGGGGGAAAAAAGGGTTTTGACTATTTTTGGTCAGCAGTAATGTGCTGTAGATTGGATTTGTAGGTGTTTGTGTGAAATAAGACAAAAAGCAAAAAGAATCCTCTGCTTCTCTTCTCTTCTCTGAACCCTCTCAACAGGTTTCTCCGCTGTCCAGATTGTCGGAGTCACAGCTCCCTCCATCAGCTCAGCGACGGACCGGAAGGCAGAAATCTAAACCTCGTTATAACCCCCCAAACATCCTCACGTCCTAAAATGTCCTCACTTTGCAAAAAATGTCCAAGTTCCCAAACATCACCTCTTCTTAACTTTTCCAGAATTAACATCCAACGCTGGTGAAGTTGGGCTTCAGTCCAACAGCCCACGTAACGCATCATCTTTTCATGTGGATCGAAGTGTTTTTTAACGCTACAAAATACCCCACTAACTCCAACGAAAAATAAATGTCAGCTGTCCCATGAATGTGTGATTTAAGGGCAGATCTGAGTCCAGACGCACATTGGCCCCCCTTCCGTCTCTCACATCACCAAAGAGCCTTGTACAGAAACACATCAATTGAAAAGTGAGTGTGGTGAGTTATAAATTAGCTCCGCATCCTCTGGCTCGCCCTCCTCCCTCTCTCCTCCTGGGCAGCATTCATAATCCGACCTGACGTCCCTGACATCTCCTCTCCTCTCCCTCCCGCCTCGTGCATCTATAATTAATCGTCATGTTGGTCGGCGGGTTACGGGAGCAGCGTCAGGAACGGGCAGAAACAGGTAGAGGTCAAAGGGGTCAAGTTGTCACGGCGAGAGAAACATGCCCGAGTGGATCGTCTGTCAGAGCCGCAGACAGCCGAGAAAACCGGGAGAGACGCAGAGCTCAGATCAGCAGGGGACGAGGGTCTGAAAGTACATCAGGACCTCAAACAGAACACACACAATACTCGCTTCTGATTGGCTGGCCGGCGTCCGGACCAGTAAAATCAGACTGGCTAAATCTTAGTCCACTTCGTTGTTGTTTCCCCACAGAACACATGTCGATCTCCCCGTCCGGCCTAGTTGTCATGGAAACACACACACACACACGACCTGCGCTTTCTCCGCCCGCAGGCACGGTGTTTAATACTGTTATTGATCGCTGTGTGTTTGTGCGCTGACAGGTGATCAGCCTGCTGAAGGGAAGATAAAACACACACAGAAGAATCAATGATGTGTCTGATCCAAAGAAACACATCTATAAATACATATGCAGGTTAGAGGAAAGGACTGGGGGGGCCGAGGAAGACCGGAAGAAACAAAGAGAGAGGTTTATTAAGTCCGCTAGCACCACACACACACACACACACACACACACACACACACACACTCACACACACTGCAGCTCCACTAAAAACCCTGGAGAGAAGATGAATTTCCAGGCCACAATTGAGCCATTAGGATCCCATTAGGATCCCATTAGGATCCCATGAGATCCCGTTAGGATCACATTAGGATCCTGCGGGGCAGATTCAGTCCGGAAGAGTTCAGACTAATAAATAACATCCACAGCTTCTCATGTGGGCTTTTGGAAGAAGAACACAACAGAAATTGCACATTCAAATGTATTTTTGAAGTGAAAGCGGTAGCAACCTGAAGTTAATGTGATTTATTAGTCTGAGGTCTGTTGAGCCGGATCACGACGGCGCCGCGAGGCTCTTCCATCACGGAGGTTCGTCTGGAACCTGCGGGAGGCGAATAACCACAACCGGAGGACACGGCTGCTAAAAGAAGATCTTTTGGGAAATAAGGGCAATGCTGGAGAGTGACATTTCTTTTGGAGGCCACAATGACAGAGAGAGGCGTGGGTACGGTCACAGCCACTTCACAAACATCGCAAGGCTCGATGGACAGAAAAGCATGCTGGGAAAAAGCTCTTGCTGTTGCTGCATTATTGAATTATATTGTTCATCACAAAATAATGGTCTGTAGATTGTCTGGTTCGTGAGCAGCAACTTAGGCGAATTCATTTTTGGACGGTGAGGACGTTGGCCGTTAAGGAAGTTTGGAAATTTGTTTGGTGTCGTTTTGGAAAGTTACACCTTTTTAGAAATTACCGATGTCTTCAAAGACGGAGGAACCACAATTGAAGGACAACTTTGGACTTCTATCCAACCAGAGAGGACTCGCCCCCTGATGGCTGGTAGAAATAATGCAGCTTAAAGCCACTTTACAGAGCAGGAGGTGAAACCATCAATGGGAAACACACATTTACTCACTACAACAAACACAGTGAAGGTCCTGCAGGGCCGATAGAGGAGGGCGAGCTTTCATTAGCGAGGCAACACGCCTGATTAAACTCCTCGTGGCCCACACACACACACACACACACACACACACACACACACACACACACAGCTGCCCTAATCAATGATTAGTAATTGGACCTGAAGGAGGAGAGAGCAGCAGGGTCCTGTGATGTGTAGAGAAACAAATGACTCTGTGTGTGTGTGTGTGTGTGTGTGTGCGTGTGTGTGTGTATGTGTGTGTCTAAAGGGAGACACAATGAGGGAGGAAGGAAGGATCACTGGTGTGAAATGAGACAAATGAGTGTGTCGAGGGCTTTGTGTGTATGTGTGTGTGTGTTCTTGTGAGTGGTCGTTCTTCCATGTTTTTGAGTGTATGACCATTGATCTCTGTGATTTGTGTGTGTGTGTGTGTGTGTGTGTGTGTGTGTGTGTGTTGTTCCTGCTGCACCGCAACATCAAAGAGTCTTTTGGAGCCGACAGCCAGCCGTCATGTGTGGACGAGTGTCACCTGTAGAGAGAGAGAGAGAGAGAGAGGGAAGGGGGAGAGAGAGAGAGAGAGAGAGAGAGGGAAGGGGGAGAGAGAGAGAGATGGAGGGAGCTCTCTGATTGATATTCATAAAGTGTGATTTTTCTGTTTTCTACGAACAAAACATGCTGACGAGCAAAAAGAAACTGCAATATTTAATCACTTAGTTTGTGATTCGAGCATGTGGACCCGGGTCCCTGGACCCTGGACCCTCACATCTCTACATCACATACGCTTCGGTCATGGACAGATTAGTGAACCGGCCACCCAGACACAAGCCTGACCTTCTGACCTTTACCTGCAAAGTGTCACTCGAAGAGACACGTACTAACCAAGAAGACTAGTCTACATTTACAAGGAGACAAAAAGACTACCAGAGACACAGGGAAAAGACACAAAACAACTTAAAATGGATATACAAAAAAACTATAAAGAGACAAAAAAAATCAAAGAAAGGGACAAAAAACAACTACAAAGAGACCTGAACCAGGACTCTGAGACGGCATGTGAACCAGGACTCTGAGACAGCATTTGAACAAGGACTCTGAGACCACATGTGAACCAGGACTCTGAGACGGCATGTGAACCAGGAATCTGAGACGCCATGTGAACCAGGACTCTGAGACAGCATTTGAACCAGGACTCTGAGACGGCATGTGAACCAGGACCCTGAGACGGCATTTGAACCAGGACTCTGAGACCACATGTGAACCAGGACTCTGTGAAAGAAAGCATCCCTCGTCATGAAGTCGCCCATAATTTACTTTTATTGTTTCTGCTCACAGAAGGAGATCCTGCTTGTTTTTATTATTATTATTATTATTATGCAGCACCGTGATAAATAGTTGTTTTTATGAGACACATAATATCGGCTGATGGATTTTCAAGCAGATTTATTTTCTTTCAGAAACAGAAGAAAACATTTTATCACCTTAGTGGTCTGATGCAACAAGCTGAAATGAATGGAACATTAGGAATAGCACACGGAGACGTACCAGCATCAAACCTGCTGACATCATCAGCACTGAAGAGCTCTGATTTTTAAAGCTTCGTGTTCTTAATGAGGATTTTTGGTTGAAAGTCAACTAATGGCTGATTCCCTCATAAACAGATAAGATTGGGTGGTACGGAGAGTTTTGTGTTTGCTTCACCGACTCTGTGGATGAAAGCGGTTTGATCTGCAGCTGTGTCGTCGGCGGCTCCAACGAGCCGTTTCATTGGCTTCAATAAAGCAGAGCGTTAACAACTGAAGCCAAACGTCGATCAATTACAAACTGCTCCATTTCATTCTTACTTCTCAAGCAGAAATGTGAGTTTTTTTGTCTTTTAAGTCAAATTCCATGAAGAAACAAACAAAAATAAATGTGTAAATGTGTGTTTATCACAGCCTGATATCTCTTCTTCCTCTGAGCTCCATTAAAACACATGAGCCAAACTGTTCACTGTAGTTTATTTAGACCCAATCCCACATACAAATACACACTAGAGCAACAAATGTATCCTCCAGTGAAAATAGTCCCCCACAAATGCACTATTTCCTCCTGGTTTGTTTGGTTGAAAATTAACTAAAAGCTCTCAGCTGTTTTAGGAACTTACAGAAACTATTTATTTGTGTTTTTAAAGATTTGTGTCTTCAGTAACCACAGAAATATAAAAATATATACTTTATATATATAAAAACATCAGCTCTACCCTTTAACCAACGAGACAGCTGTGAGTGCAGACTCACAAAAGTAAAAGCAGATATTTTATTTCTATTCGACCAACAATGGGTGCCGATATTCAGCAATTTTATGGTTATTTTGTTTGTTTTTTTTGTCTGCGGACAAATATTAGTTTCAAATATTGGTTATTGCTCTACTAGATTAGCAATAATCGACCTCTAATTTCTGCATTGTGCAGAAATCAGTGGAGAAGCCCAGAAAGAAGAGTGAGCTGAAACAGGACGAATGTGTGGAAGCTGCTCAGCAGTGATGTAAATGTGATAGATTCAAATGGGTTAAAGCTACAAAACTGTTATTCTTCAAACTAAAGCAGACTAAACTGTGTAGGTGTCATCTGTCCCGGACCGTACCATCCCGGCGGCGAGAGGGTTTGATCTCCGGCCCGCGTCCGTCCGCTGGCTGCAATGAGCCGTTTCATTGGGTTTAATAAAGCGGAGCGTGCCAACAACTGTCATCCGAGCCGTGAAGCCAAACCTCCCCACGTGCTCCAGATCTGGAGAGGAGAAAGGAACAAAAACCCCCGCAGCCCGGAGACAGTGAGGGTCCACCCGGACATAAGGAGTCCATTATGTCCCCCGTGTGTCAGGCGGCCATCTTCGTGCCGGGCTCGGAGCCACGGTGTGGCGTTTGTAAAGGCCCAGCCCAGCAGAGTGCTGGCACACGTGGTCTGGGACGCACCGCTAAATCCCATTCGAGTTGGTCCAGAGGACACGAGGCTGCCAGTTAGTGTCAGTCATCGTCAGCCGTAAACCTCGGGGGGCTGCGACGCTTTTAATTAACCTCAGGAACAAAAGAGACAAATATCACAACAACACGTCAACAAACACGGGCCTTAAATGGAGATTTATCTACGTGGCAACTTTCCAACAAAGTGAAACGGGTTTTAAAGGAAGGAAAAAAAACTACAGCAGGATGGAAGCCTAAAGTCCAAGTGGACGCACCGCAAAAACACAAAATATTATTTCTACTTTCTATTAAACTTGTTCTCAAAGCCTCTTTCATGCTGGGAATAAAACGTCATCCATTTATTTAGTCAAATGGTTTAACATACTGAGTCTGATAAAAGAACAGGCATGAGTTCGTGTTTTAAATTGTAAAATGTAAATGGTAAATAAATAAAAATGAAAGAAAGGTGAAGTCACACCCCTTCCAGAGTTCCAACTTTGTTTAGGGAAATAAATATGGTAATTATGGTAGGAGACCATTTTTTTGAGCCTGTCATGAATATGATGTCAAATTAAACAGCTGTTAGCTCTTCTTGCTAGCTAGCTAGCTCACTAACTTAGCTAGTACGTCATCAACACGGCTATTAGCTCGTCTTGCTAGCTATCTTAGCTAGGTATTTCACAGTTAGATGACAACATGAGACTTTATTGACGTGTAAAATTTTCTTTTAAATTGACCAACTTGTGTTATTCATCGCAGTTGACTAGCATCCATATTAATATTTCTGAGACACCCATAGTGGTTCACAGGAAGGGGCGGGGCTTCACTTTTTTATTTTCCCAAACAGTAAAGGAAACCAAGAAACTCAGAGTTGAGATCAAAAAATAAATAGTATGCTCAAAAAGTAAGTTAAAAGATGAATATTAATGATGAACTAAGTCCACCTTAGTTAGTGAACTTTAAAATGTTTATTGATGAATTGACTGTCAACAAATCATGCATCGAAGACATTTTGTTGCTGAATATTTTAATTAAAGTTTCAGGAGGTTAAAAGCTTGTTTGTGGTACTTTCTCTTATCTTCATGTGCAGAAATTTAAAGGCGACCTAACGTGATTATTTTAATGATACTGTACTTGTTTTCTCCAGTAACTCTGGAGGAGATTTTAATTTATTCGGCTTTAAACGGAGCGGATCAGCTCGCTGCTCCGCCGCTTGGCCGCCTCCTCGTATCGGCGCACTGAGACGCGTCTAATCCCCTTTTGATGAACTCGGTTAATAGACCTCCTGCAGCGGACTCTGCCTCTGTTCAATCGGCAGCACACGACCCTCTCCACGCCCCCCGGACCACGCACGGCGCGTGCTCGTGGCTGCCATCTGCATAAATTCACCCATCAAAGTGAGGGAAGTTTAAAAGTGTGTTACTTTGTTGAAGTAGACAGTTTGGTATTTTGGTTCCGCAGAAGAAGAAGAAGTGATGCCGCCGAGTAAAAGCCTCTTTGCGCCCTTCATCTCTGTGGCCCCGGAAGGAGGACTCGGCCCCGCGGCCCCGGCCGCTCTCCACGCCGACATCCAAGCTCTGCTGCAGCGGAGCCGCGCGCAGGATCGACCGGCGGCGGAGCGCGCCAGACGCGGCTACGACCACCGGGACGCTCCGTGCGCCATCGTGGAGCTCCGGCTTGGCGCCGCCGGCGGGGCACTGCACTACCTCCAGCCGGACACGTGCGCTCTGGAGCGGGCGCAGAGGCGGAGGCGCCTCGCCGCCAACGCCCGGGAGAGGAGGAGGATGCTGGGGCTCAACGTCGCCTTCGACCGGCTGCGCAGCGTCATCCCGAACCTGGAGAGCGACAAGAAGCTCTCCAAATCCGAGACGCTCCAGATGGCGCAGATCTACATCGCCACCCTCAACGAGCTGCTGGAGGAGGGCCCGTGCGGGGCCTCGGTGCCGACCCGCGCATCGCGGCCCCCCTCACAGGGGACCACACTGGTCGCTGGGGAGCCCTCAGGGCCAATCAAGGACTTTCCCTCCGGGAGGAGCAGCGGAGGCCCGGCGCGCCCGGAGGAGCGGCAGCGGAGTCATAACGAGGACACGTGGGAGAGGACGAGCGGGACCAAGTGACTTTCAAAAACTGGTTCTTAAAATGACATTTTTTTTTCTTCTAAGACATTAAGATCAAAGATCATTTTATTCGCATTTTATTTTTATAATTTTCAATTTACTGTCAATAGTTTTGTATTTTAGATCTTTGAGATCCTGGTGTAGAAATCTGCATCTGTTGTCAAGATTAAATATATATATTTTTCATCATAAAGACCATGAACTTCTTATGTTCTTGTTACTGTGGGATCAGCAAACATCTTTCTCCGTTGTAGCTGAGAGTCTTGAATAAAAAAAAAACACTGTAGACATGTTTACAATAATCTGAGAAAATTGAAGATGAACTAGAAAAACCCACTTTTCAAAAAGGACTATGATTGTGAAAATGAATCATCACCACCGGACAGAAAGGGACGACAGAGGGCAAAAGACAGGCGGAGCAGAAAGTACTGAAAGTAGCAATTTTTATTATTTTAAAATTATTTACAGGTAACCAAAGACATCAGTCTGCAAATGGGTACAAAGATCAAGTTTTCCTGCAGTTGGCTTGTTAAGAAGCTCTCTGTCTGTCCAAAACAACAACACGACTGGGAGAAAAGGCTTTAGAAAATGAAAAATAGAGTAAGATTCAGAAAAGTATAGTCTACTGGTCTAAATTTAAATTTAATCCCACCCCCCAACCGGCCCCCCACCCCCCATTACCCATCAACCTCTCCTCCTACATGAGGAAAATCTATGTACAAGAACTATGTACAAAAAGCTCTTCCATTCATTCTTCCAGACATCTGTGAATAAAGCTCTTGTAAACTTAAAAAAAAGGAGTGTGAGGGTTAAACTCTGTGTGTGTGTTTGTGTGTGTGTGTTAATGATCACAGGAACAGACAAATGCAAATTAACGGGATGAACATGCTTGATGACACGTGCTTCGAACTTTTACAACGCATGAAATTCAAGAAAGACAAAAAAAAAAAAAAAAAAAAGCCCCACACACAATTATACTTTAATTTTCCAAATCAAAGAGAGAGTTAATCTCCGGCCGAACCTCTGGGTCATCTAAGAAAACACAAAACTACAGACGATCTGGGGAACGTATACGTTGGGTTTCCTGCTCTGATGGCAAATTGTTTAATTATAAAACTTTATTTATAAAGTATTATTTTGAAAAGTTTTTCTTATTCAATACAAAGCTGGGAAGCCAAATTTTATCAGATTCTGCGTCTCCTTCAGTTGCTATCGCTTTGTCAACAGGAAGCTTTTCTGAAAAGTTACCAGCTACCAGCTTCTGAACGGCTAATTAACCATTTCATGTTTTATGAATGAGTTATTACATTAAAAGGGAACATGCCTTTTTCTTAAAAAAAATATTCTTAAATGAAGTTGAGTCTGCGTCTCATGAAAGATGACAGATTTTTGATTCTTATTCGTGCTGATAACTAATTCTCCCAAGAAATAAGTATAAGTGATCAACCCTTTATAATTGCTGCCTCATCATAAAGTGGTACCAAAAAAACAAAAAGAACAGACAAAAATCACCTCAGACTTTTTGACAAAAGCTGCTAATCTGCATTTCAGTCTCTAGTGAAGTGAATTTATCTCCTCTCTTCCTGTTTGACACAGAAATAATATAGTGATCTAAAACCACCTAAAAAAAAAAAAGGAAAAACAGAAAAGGCTTTGAATTTCTCTCTGTCGTCATGTCAACGATCAGCGTGCAGAAATCCACCAGAAAGGCCACGGTCTCATTTCTACAATTTACAAACCTTCCAACACCTGCACTCTGCTGAAATGCATCCTGGGAAGATCAACAGGCTAAATAAAGCACCTCACAAACCTAACTCCGACTGTAACGTGTTGGACAGATTGGATGCGACTGTCAAAAGTATCGGAGGAGAACTTTTTCCAAAAAGACTATAAACTGAACTTTCGGCATCTAACGGCAAATAACAAAACGGCACTTCGCTCAAATAAAAAGTAAAAACGGACCGCGGAGTTCCGACCGCCTGTGTGCTGTAATTGAGGGCTTTTCACCGAGCGGCGAGCGCACGTGGGCGGCAATTTAGAGGAGCTGAAGGAGGACAAGGTTTCTGGTCTGGAGGTCTCGGGTCCCGCTGAGACTCGCGGCTTTGATGTTGAGCAAGAGGCCGATCGATTCTTTGAAAAGGAAAAAGTTTCTACTTATTGGGGTGGGTCGTTCAAAGTTTTCAGAGCGTTTTAACAACCTCAAGGGTCATTCTGTTTAAGTCTTGTAAGTGTGTGTGTGTGTGTGTTGTTCAGTATGGGAGAAGCATCCGTTTTTCAATAATGGCACAAGAGGAACAACCGGTTTTAAAATCAGCTAGTTTGCCGCAGAGGGAATAACATACAGATGAAAAACACATTAAAGAGGCTGAATGCAAACATTCACAGGCAGTTCTACCTTAAAATCACCACCACGACTTCACAAAAGACTGCAATTCAGGGTCCGAACCCTCTGCCGTCTCTGTGCGCTTTGGCCAGAACGGATCAATACTTGATTTGTCTGCCTCCAGCCGCCTCCTGGAGGAGTGGGGAGGTTAGAGCAGCCAAAAGAGGAGAAGAAGAACAACAACAACACAGCGTGGAACACAATTATTTCGGTCATTGTTTTTCTTTTTTCAACCACTGGAGTTGTTTTGGTGATCACTGGTTGCAGAGGCCGAGCTGAGGCAGGACTTTGATGACAGGCTGGTGAAAACGGCAGCTCCACTTCAACCTGTCATCAACTGGTACAGAACGGGGTGTTGGGAAAGTTCGGAAAGGAAATTCATCAAAAGCAAAAAGACAGATTAAAGAAAAAAAAAATGGCCGTAAAAATCACAAAAAGCTTGAGCACATTATAAATAGAGGACGGTGGGGGGGAAAAAATACTGACTTGGATCGTACTTTTAATTAAAGTAAAATAAATTCTGCTTTCAAGTCATCAAGTCATAAAAAATGTAAGTTCATCTCATGTCAAGTTAAAGGGGACAGAGAAACACTCTTTTCATTCTGTTGTCATGTTAGAACACAGAAAGCTCCGTTAACGGGAGGATGAGGAGGATGAGGTCACAACACGGAGAGGAAGATGATGATGAAGATGTGTGTGTGTGTGTGTGTGTTAGATTAAGTCCTCTCCTGGAGCAGGTGTGTTTCACTCTGCTGAGATGATTGCGGTGATAAGGATTGCAGTGGTTTGTGGAGATGACGAGGATGAAGGAGATGGTTGTTGTGTGTGTGTGTGTGTGTGTGTGTGTGTGTTTGAGACAGCCTTCTTTCTAGCAGTGCTCCAGATAGTCAATGATCCGGGAGATGGACTTCTGTCCTGCGGTGCCGACGTCACACTGCAGAGAGACGAGAGGTCGGTCAGTCACCACACAGAGACACATGTACATACATGTACACACACGGACACACACACACACACAGAGACACGTGTACACACACACACACATGTATACACACACACACACACACACACACACACAAAGACACATATATACACACACACACACACACACACACACACACAGAGACACATGTGTACACACACACACACACAGAGACACATGTGTACACACACACACACACACACACACACACACACACAGAGACACATGTACATACACACACACACACACACACACACACACAGAGACACGTGTACACACACACACACACACACACAAAGACACACGTGTACACACACACACACACACAGACACATGTACACACACACACACACACACACACACACACACACACACACACACACACACACACAGAGACACACGTGTACACACACACACACACACAAAGACACACGTATACACACACACACACACACACACACACACACACATGTATACACACACAGACACATGTATACACACACACACACAGAGACACGTGTACACACACACACACACACACAAAGACACACGTATACACACACACACACATGTATACACACACACACACACACACACAAAGACACATGTATACACACACACACACATACACACACACACAAAGACACATGTATACACACACACACACACACACACACACACACACACACAAAGACACATGTGTATACACACACACACAGACACATGTATACACACACACACACAGACACACGTATACACACACACACACACACACACAAAGACACACGTGTATACACACACACACACACACACACACACACACAGACACATGTATATACACACACACACACACGTAAACAAACAGACACACACACACACACTGGAGTATTACAACAGAGGTGACTCACGGTGAGGTTCATGAAGTTGAGGAACTTTTTCAGCATTTCTGTCATGATGGAGAAATCTCCTTTCGGCAGGTTATCTCTCACAGTAGTCACATTCAACTGGAGGGGAGACAGAGGGAAACAATGCAAACAATTTAAAAAAAGACAATCAAAATGATGATTCATTACAGCTACACCAGAATACGTGTATGCTGTATATATCTCATGTAACGTTTTATATGTTTGCATGTAACCATCAATGTGGAAGCCATGGGTGGACAAAAGAGCATTCTGTGGTAAATTCGACATATTAAAGTTTGGATTTAATAGATAAAAAACTTGAAAAGGTGTGTGTGTGTGTGTGTGTGTGTGCGTGTGTGTCACTCACCGGGCTCCCCTGACACAGGCAGCCCAGCAGCAGTGCTGTGTAGGAGGCTACGATGCTGTCCTCCATGTGCTTCCCTGCATGCTGCAGAGCTGAGGAGGAGGAGGATGAAGAGGGAACATTAGTCAGGTCTTAAGTCCTCTCTCTCACATCGAAAACACAAACACACGACCCGGTCGTACCTTTGTTGAGGTCCAGCTCCTCGTGCTCCTCCTCCTTCTCCTTCTTCTCGTCTTCTGGTTTGTCCGTGTTGTTCTCGTTGGAGACCCACTGGATCTCGCCGCCCGTCTCCTGCCACTCGCCGCTCTTGTCCAGGGCAGGCTTCGGCGCCTCCTTGATGAGGTCGTCCGTCTGCGCCTCAGCCTGAATGGCGGCTCGCTCCCGCTGGAGGAACAGCTGAGGAGGACGAAGGTTAGGAAGCAGGTTAAACTACAAAAAAAACAACCTTACATAAGAGCTGTAAATATCTGTGCAGTCACAGTAACCGGCTCCCTGGGGTCGTATGTTGTTGTTTGCATGTTTTAACAACGGTGCTGTACAAGCACATTTATATTGATCGTTTTAATAAATGTAAAAAGTTCCTCTCGGGGAAACATTTAAAGCAGTTGTATTTTCAAAACAGTCTCATGGAGCAGATGTTAAAGCTCCCATTAATTATGTTAATCTAAATTTCAACAGAGCAGGCACTCCATCTTCCATTCCAAGAAGAAACTATGTTATTTTCACTTTCACAATAAATCATTTTTCGCCTCTCCTCGCTTCGCGTTACTCTCCGCATGTCGACTGTTGACCTCGGTGAAAGAGCATCAGCCTAATGTGATTACGCGGGATGATTCGATTGAAGCGGTGCTCACGGAAAAGCAGCGTAACGGAACAAAACACAGACGAGGACGAGACAATACCACTATTACTTTACAGTCTAGGATGTGGATGTGATCAGCCTGAAGGACTTCTCATACAGCACCTGCTGCATACGTTCACTGTAAGACCCGTTTCAGGGTCTCTGCACCAGATATGTCAAACTACATGTAAGTAAACAGCATGAGAGACCGCCATGTACAACAGCTGGTTCAGTCCCATCCTCTGGAGCAAAACATTAAGAGCCAATTTTGAAAGTGATTTATGAAGCACAAATACAAAAACACTCCCTGTTTTCTTGCTTATTTCGGTGTTCTTTGCATTCTAGACTACTAAGCGAGGTTTATGCACATCTAAGTGTCTGCAATGAATACTTTATACGAGTTAACAGTTAATTACAGTTAAGGTTTGATTTGTTTGTTGACTTCTTGTTCCTTCCAGAAGTAAACGGAGAAAACTGCTGCACCTTTGTGATCAAATAGACAGCTCTGGAAACTATTTTCCACTATTTTCTGACAAACTGTAGACAGAAAAGCCTACCTGATTAATAAAAACAGAATAACCATATTAATTGAAGAAGAAAATAAGCTTGGTACCTGTACGAGAGCAGCGATGGCGCTCAGCGGGCCGGTGCTGGCGAGGTCCTGGTGCGGAGGGTTCAGCAGGACGGTGGAGTCGCAGGGACCCTGACCTCCCTCCATCTCCATCTCCATCAGACAGTACTTGTTCCTGGCGCTGTACTCCACCAGGTTGATCAGCAGGCCCAGGCCCTGAACGCCACACACACAGAGGGATTGTTAAGTCAAAGCATCGGTTAATTGAACACTACTGACAGTTGGTGTGAAAATCTGTGTGTGTGTGTGTGTGTGTGTGTGTGTGTGTGTGTGTGTGTGTGTGTGTGTATGTGTGAGATACTCACCAGAACTCGGATGTCGAACCTCTGCTCCTGTGGAAGATACTGAGGGACTTTGAGGACACAGTTCAGAGAAGTCATTATTAAATCCTCCTGCTCTCCGGTCTTCGTACTGCCCCACTCTGCCAACACAAACACACACATAATAAGATACAACAGTTTTAATAATTCAATTTTCGTTTCCAGTAAAGCTCCAGTAAACCCGTTTCTATGCCAACGCTCAGCGGTGAACGTGTGCTCACCGTTGTCGTGCGTCAGGTTGAGCAGGACTCCTATGATGGCCCTCATACAGTCCTCCACGGCTTTCCCCACGGCTCCATCCGAGTTCAGCTCCCTGCTGTACCGCTGGATCATCTCCTCACACCTCCTCAACCCCCTGACACGGAGAGAGGGAAGTTAAAAACGACTTCCTCGAGTAAAGAAAACGTGTTTCCAGAGCGTTTTTACTCAGGATTCCAGGCTGTCGTCATCACGGAGGCCTGAAGATTGAATCAGTCTGCTGGATATAACCATTATAAAATATAGCTAAAACATTTCATGTCAACTTGTATGGAGTTTATCCACCTGCTACGTAACAATGTTGACTAAGAATACACAAGCGGACAGGAACGCACCAACCACTGCCTCCAGCAGCACCATTCACTATCCGATAGCGGTTCATAGAGGAATGTTGACGGAAATGTCTCTCTGACGGGACCCGGACAGAGTGAACTCGCCGTGCCGAGCAAACACACCTCCACCTGACAAATACAAAGCAAGCAGCCACCCGAGTCTTCCTGCTGACGCGGGACAGTTTCTCTCTGAAACAGGGCTCAGATGTCACGTCTGGATCCAGCTCAACCTCTTTCCTTTTCTACTCCATCATGAAACAGAGCGGCATTCAGACGAGGATGTGTCCCCACACACACACACACACACACACACACACACAGAGAGAGAGAGAGAGAGAGCGAGAGAGGCCGGCTGCAGCAGCAGAAGGGGTGAGTCGGGTCAGCCGCCTGATGTAAATAACTAGATTAAATCTAATGACGGCAGTGACTGAACAGAGGGGAGAAACCAGAGTCTGAACAACAGGCCCGAGTGAGAGGAAGGAAATAAAGGAAGACAAAAAAAGAAAAAAGGGAAAGAGAGAAAAGAGGGCTGCCAGGATGAAGTGAAACATGGCCTGTGGGCTGAGAGGAAGGAAAACTACAGGAGACACATTTGTTCACATTTGGGGTGTGAACGGAAGTGTGAGTGAACAAGTCTCCATGTGTTTGTTTGTGGGCTAAACTCACTTTGCAGGTGACAAAGGAAAACACTGACATAAGTTGCAATAAACCTGAATAATCCTTGAGAGACTGTGCCTGTCAAGAAAGGGTTTGGTTCCTACTTAGAGGCAGACGAGCATAGTCGATAAACTATAGGACTTTTGTGTGTGTAAGGGTGGTTTGGAGGGATTATTGAATTAGTCCTGCAGGCAGCTGAATCGCTGAGAGGCCGAGGGTCGAGTTTGGGTTGAAACAATAAGAGCAGCGTTTACGGCAACAAAGGAAATGACAGAGTACGAAGACCTGAAGTCAAGGTTACATGAATATGCTGCGTCTGTGTGTGTGTGTGTGTGTGTGTGTGTGTGTGTGTGGTTTTGGGGGTTAATTGAGTTAATAGAGAGGACAGCTGAAAGCTCAGACTGAGGCCTGTGTCACCCACTGAAACAGCAGCTCTTTGTTGACTCATTTAGCCTCTTCATCCTCATCTTCACCCCCCCACTGCAGACCTTCTGTGGAGGGCGGAGGTCCGGTCACACAGAGGGTGAGGGAGGAGTGAGAAGGTAAAAGTAACTCGGCACTAAGTCATGTGACCGATGCGTTACGAGGGCGATGTTGAGAGACATACGAAGCAAACTGGAGACACCGTTACCTGAAACGCATCTTTGGCATTTCTGCAAATGGTTGTCACTTATCAGCTGACATGTAAATCTGTGACCTTGGTTACCATGCCGATTTCCCTGATATTCATTTTGCATTTGCTCCCTGTTCTTCAGTGTGTTGTGGAAGAAGGAACTGATAAATCAGTGCTGCGAGGCGGCCTTATGTAGTCTGAGGTGAAGTCGTCCATGTGGGTTACAAAAAAGCAACTGATAAATATTTGGAAAAGTAACTGATACATAAATACAATGTTAGTATATATGTATGTAACTGAACCCCATGTATGTTATTATACAGGTATCTGTGAAGCGTGTTGCCTTTCCAGCATTTTCCATGACTGGCAATTTCTGTGGGTGGTGGAGAACGCACAGAGAGACAGACAGAGAGACAGGGAGACAGGGAGAAGATGGGGAGAAACAGGGAGAGACAGGAAGAGAGACAGAGTGAGAGAGACAGGGCGAGAGAGAGACAGAGAAAGTGAGAAAGACAGGGAGAGATAGACAGGGAGAGAGAGACAGAGAAAGACAGGGAGAGGGAGAGACAGAGAGTGAGACAGACAGACAGACAGACAGACAGAAAGGTCAGGTCACTTCCACAGTGGACTACTCTCTCTCTCTTTCTGCTGATGTCAGAGGGCAAAGGTCAATGCTGTGACTGACAGGATGTCATGACCAGGAAATTAAACAACAAAACCCTGATAATGATGCACACAATAACCATCAGACAGATTGACACGCACACATGCACGCACACATGCACACACACACGCACACACACACGCACACGCACGTCAATCTGGGTTTCTGAAGGCAGAAATATATATATTAACCTTTTAATCTGCAGTCTAAAGCATCCTAATGTTTGTACATTTTCAGAACAAACTATTCAAAAATGTCCTTAACAGGGACACGTTGACCGTCACGCGGTACCAAACAGTGAAGACAAGAAGAATCTGTTGGTTGAGTTCTGCTGTTATAAATCCACTTTCACAGTTTGAAGACTGCCAGCTGTGTTGTGTTGATCTTATCTCAGCGAGGCCCATCAGACTGGTGCCCAACACGTCCAACACGTCCACACAGACAGTCACAAGCTTGACAGACATTACTGACACCTCTGTGGGGCAGCGCCTCCAGGAGTTCAGACTTTTTTGGGCGATTGTTGCAGATTTCACAGAAACTTCTCTTTTTTTTTCTTTTTTTAAAGCAACACGTTTTGTAATCAAATTTTTTTGTAATCAATCATTTTAAATACAAAGGCGACAAAAATATGCTTTATTTGAAATAAAGGCGGGGGTCAACCTGGGGTGTATTCTCTCTCTCCCTTACATCCACACTATGTTTAAACAATGTTTTGTTGACTTATTATTCAGAAACTTTTTTTCTTTATTACACAAAGCTTCCTGCAGGGACTGTGTGTGTGTGTGTGTGTGTGTGTGCTTACCTTGCAGAGGAGATGATGAGTGATGAGTCCTTGTAGGCGATCAAGTAGCCCTGGTTCTCTGGGTTGTGCACCGTCACCTGCATGAACAAACACACAAAAACAATGACTTCTTAACATTCCTTCCTCTTTCATGCTCGATAATATCGGTATATTTAACTAAAACGTACTTTAACTACATGCTATCCACACTTCACACTCAAACTTCAATTAAACTGCCATAAAACGGTCTGGTTCTTTCCTGTAAGAGTTTCATTAAATCTGATGTCAAGTCTTTGGATAGTGACGCTATTTTAAGCTGCACTGTTGTCTTAATTTCCAGCCAAAGAAAGTATTCTTTCATCTGGAGGCTGTGATAGTGAACTAGAAAACGTTTCCCTCCAGACCAGAGCTCTCCTGCAGTCTCGTCAGCTCACATACACGACGATTGTTCTTTATTTGGAATCGTGACATGCTGCTAATAATCCCCATTTTTTAAAAATGTTTCATCATCTCTGTAAATATAGTGGAATTCAGTGACCTTTTTTCTGTACCCTAATTACGAAACGCCCGTCCGTGTGGCACTTACGCTCTCCAACACCCGTAAACACCTCTCGGCTCCCCACAGAGACGACACCATCTTCTCCTTCTCGTCCTCCTGGTTTAAGTTATCCACACACTCCTTCACTGTGGAGGCAGAAATAAAAAGGGACGCATCAGAAACCACGTGCGTCCAATTTTCTGGTTATTTCGACTCAATACATTATAATATCTTTCACCTTTATCCACTATGTGGTCCAGTCCTCCCAGTAGCCGCAGCTCCTCTTTGAACCAGTCTCCTGCTCGCTTTGAAGTCAGAGACAGTAACGTCTCCATGGCTAAATGTCCCGTCTGAAGGGAGAGAGAGGAGGGACAAAAAGGAGTCAGCGTACATCTAAAGTGCTTTTTCAGTCTAACAGGTTACATTACATTACGGTTATGGTGTGAGATGATAGGGTTGCAGTGCATTCTGGGCTAGGATTCTCATCCTTGGTGGATTTCAGACTGTGTGACTGTGACATTGGGATAAAATGGCATCTGACACCGAAGTTGACATTTACTGTTGATGTTTCAGAGCACAAAAGACAGAAATATCTCGACACACAAGGGAGGCTGTGAGTCACCCGGACTGCTGAGAGAATATCATTAGTCAGAGGCTTCAGAGGCTGTAACGCTCTAAATGCTTTTCAAGGCTCCACTACCCGACGGCTCTGCAGGTAAAACCGAGAATGTGGAATTAAAATCATCCAGCGTGACGAATATTCACGCAAAAATTAAAAGCCAAATCCGTTCGGTACCGTGATGTTCTGCAGGTCCAGGTGCTTGTTGTGCACGGTGTCACAGAGCTTCCGGATCTTCTCCTTCATTTTGGCGATTTCTCGGGCACTGAACTGCGTGGTGGGGTCCGTCTCAATCACGGGCCCGGACCCCTGGTCCAGGTCCAGCTCCAGCAGCCGGATCATCAAGTCCAGACATGACCGGTCCAAGTCCATGTTCAGCCGGTCCCTACTGAGGATGTACATCAGAGACGCCGTGCACAGAGCCAGGTTCTGCAGAGATGAGAGAGTTCACTTTAAGAAAAGAATCTACAGCTTCATTTCTAACATCTGAGCACTTTCTAACAGTACGTCTTCAACAGACGGATCCTCACCGGGTGTTGTGGCGCGTCATTGAGGGTTTTGAAGACCTGAGCCACCTTCCCTCTGGCCCTGAGGTGCATCCTGAAGCTGGGCATGGCGCAGCGCGTCGCCAGGCTGATCACACTGGAGATACACGCAGACGTACGCGTCATGATTTATAAATGAGGGAGGGTACGCTCCACCTCCTCCAGGGGGCACTACAGCAGGGGTCTTACCTAAGGCAGCGTGTGTTGAGAGGTTGCCCACTCTTCAGACCAGTAGCCAGATACTCAAAGTCATCGGTAAACTCCTGGTTCTCTCCAAACTCCACCACGTCGTTGAAGTGCTTCACATGCTGGACGACTGTGTACAGCTGGAACACGGCCAGAGATACAGAACTTAAATACACCAGGATGCTTTAATGCCCCCTTTTACTTTAGTTTTTATGCAACACTCTTAATTCCACCCAAACTTTGCAGGTGAAATGACGGATGATTAAAATAAACACGGGTACGTCTGAATCGACCTCGTTCTCCACCACACATTAAAGTGCCTCTTCAACCGTTTACTCCACAGCAGCCGACTGACACGACAGACAGGAAGTCCTCCTGCGTACCTCCTTGTGCTCTTTGCGGCATTTGAGTGCAGTGACGGTGTCCTGGTACAGGTCCGTTGGGAGGGTGACACACTTTGTGACTTTGGGAGGAGGGGGCGGAGCCTTGAAGACACCGTCGTCCTTCTGAGCGGAGGGCTCCTTGCTCGATCCACCCGCCGAGACCGGTGCCTGGTAACACGAGTTGATGTTTAAAAAAAAACATTACGATTCTAAATATGGCTGCGTACGGGACATAACTACTTTCAATCAAATTAATCCTTACAAGAGCTGCTAGTGATCGAGCCACGAAAGATGGCGTGGCCTCCTCTTCGCTCTCCAACGTCCAGTGTCTGGCGTTGTACACAGCTTTGGTGGGAGACTGCAACACACACACACACACACACACACACACACACACACACACACACACACACACACACACACACACACACACACACACACACACACACACACACACACACACACACACACACACACACACACACACACACACACACAACACACACACACACACACACACACACACACACACACACACACACACACAACACACACACACACACACACACAACACACAACAACACACACACACACACACACACAAGTCAGAATCAAACATCAGCGACACGGGGAGAGCAAACAGAAAACATGTCTGGAGTCAGATAGATTCAAACAGTACCCTATCCAAAACCTTTCAATATAACTCCAGGTCATTCAACGATCGCATTGCTTGTGGCGGTAAGAATAGAAAGATATATGTCCACATTCACAACACTATTTCAGAATCTCACAGTGTTTTCAGTGACTTCTCATGAACTTGAGTGCAGATTAACAAAAGAGAAATGGGTTTGTAGATAAAAACAGATGCAGAGGAGGGAGACGAGACTGAAGGAGAAAGAGCAGAAAGAAAACGGAATGAAAGGATGCATATTAAACTGGTGAGAGTCAGCCAACACTGATCAAACAGCTGGATACACACACACACAACACACACTTAAAAAAAACACACATCCACCCTCCTCCTTTCATCCCTGGCTCATCTCCTGTCCTCTATATATTTTTGCCAAACCTGTGGTGTTTTGCCGGGGCATTCATAATGGAAAACAAAAGAGGGGAGGGCAGGGAGAAAGAAAGAAAGGAAAGAGAGAGAGTTGGCTGAAGAGTACTGAGGGAGGTGTGTGTGTGTGTGTGTGTGTGTGTGTGTCTGTGTGTGGGGGGTGCACCACAGGGTTAATAAGCAGAGACAAAAGAGGAGTTTGCGGATGAGCGTTGCTGTGCTGGAACCTCAACACACCAAATTAAAAGCCCCCTACAATAATCTGAATGATGCAGACGGACACCTACCCCACCCGCGCCCCGCCCACCCGCCGCTAAGCAGCATGGGAGAGATGAGAGTGACAGGGGAGGGTGGGTGAGCAGGGACATACTGTTTTGGCATTAAAAGCAAACTGCTCTCTCATTGGTCACCGTCGACGGCAACAAGCTTGTGAAAACTTGAATCATTTCCCGTTCATTTAAATGTTGTTGTTCCATCCAATTATGTATCAGATGCATTTTGATATAAACTGGCGGGTGGAGAAAAAAAACAATTACACTCCTAATCCCAACCAACTCCCATGGACTGTCTTTGGACAAAATGTTGTCAGTGACATCCGTAGTCCCAGAGCAGGTTATTACAAATTAGTGGCCTAATTTCCATTAATGGTACATCATTGTAAAGAGCCACTAAGAGATCTCTGTATAGAGTCATCGTTAAGGATGCCTAAATATGGATGAGTCCATCAACGCACCGTCATTATGGTAAAATCCCCCAAAACGGCTGCAGATTCACAGTTTACTGTAATCTAAGCAGAGTTCTGACAACTCCTCCGTCGGGCCGGTTGCTTTTTGTTGTCATAATGAGCTCAACGCTGCTCTCAGTCTCAATTATGTTGAGTGAAGATGGAGTGAGAGAGCCAGAATGTGCAGTGTTGGGAAAGAGAAACAAAGAATATTCTGACCAGAGGGAGGGAAGATAGAGAGGAAGTAATGGAGCACATCATTCAGCTGTAAAGTCATTGTTAGGCGGGGCATGAAGCCTGAGAAGGAGAGAGTCCATTAACTACTTTATCATGCATCTATGTGTCTGTTTAAACTCTTCCAGCTGGTCTGCGATGGGCAGATGGAGAGAAAATTAACTTTACAATCGGTGATTCCAAAGTTCCCTGCAGGTGCTGAGAGATACATTTTCTCTGCCTCCATTCCTTCTGACAACACAAAGAGAAAGCGCTTCGCCTCTAAGGGTTCAGAATACTGCTTATTACTACCATTTATTTAAACTGATGTGTTCCCCATATGATTTTGTGAGACCGTCGATGATGTTTGGGGGCATACTCTAGTATTTAATGTCAAATGCATCAATCTGGCGTACATCTGTAGAGAACTTTGTGCTCTTGTAAACTACTCAATGGCAGATTATGGATGATGTGCAAAATGGAATTAGACAGCAGCAGCAGCGACTTTGTAAGAGTTCCTATATTCTAGCTGATCCCCCGTCTATGAAAACAATATAAATCCAGAGATGACCCCAGCCAAATCGTGCTACTATTGTGTATCACCTTTCACAACATGGATAACGTGATGCAAAGTAAACAAGAATGCATTTAAAAAGTTGATGATGAGAGGCCTCGTTAAGACCAACAACGCTCCTTCAGCAGGGCTCAACATTTAGGCTTGTGTGGCTGAAAAAAGGCTTCATGTCGAGACTGAAATCTCACATCAATCCAAGATTTTAATCTATCCGAGGCTTTAATAGCAGAGAAATGTGTACAAGAGCATAAAATACCCTCAAGCAGGAAAACTGTGGATTCACATACATATAGTAAATATGAGTTACTTAAGATCTGAATGTCTGCTGGTCTGGATTGATGACATTGATCTCAAGGGCAAAGGACTCGTATGAAATCAATAGTCTGATATCCAGTCTGAGAGCCACGGAGTGACGGGCCATCAGCACCGCCATGAACCAAAGAGGTGTTCAAAGATAACTCGATGCCTCCGAATAAACCAGAGCTCAATCCTTTGCTCGGCCCACACACACACACACACACAACACACACACACACACACACACAAACACACACGCACTAGTGAGTCACACTGAGCGTAGGTTTTAGTATCTTGAAAAAAATACCCCTCTACACACTGTTGTGTCATAGACTTGCATTGTCTCTTTCGCTTTTTATTGTCTATTTAGTCTTCCATCTACTTGTTTGGTTTTTTTCCCTCCACCATGAGCTCTGGAGGATGATTGCTTCATACAACGTACGATCAGCTTGTCACCAGTCGATCTGACAGACGATCCGTTAGAGATGACACGGACGGCGACAACACTCGCCCGTAACACTCGGTGTCCGTCCGGCCGATCTGCTCCCACTAACGGCCTTTTCTCTCTTTTTGTTTAGATAGTATCGGTTAGAAAGACCAGGCCATTTCCTACAGACGTCCCCAACGCTTTCCTAAAAAGTTCAGAGATTTTCTGCTCTTGCAGCGGCTGCACACACAAAAAAAAGGGGCGGCCTCATGCAGCAGCAACAACATACACTCTCTGCTCATTAGGGACTACTGGAAAAAGACTTGTTGCTTTGTCTGGAGCTCATGGGCACAGAGGTTGGGCTCTTGTCATGGGTTCTTCAGATTACATGTTAGTATTTTGCATTATTTTGCATTTTTCACCTCCCGGCCCACAGCAGACAGCAACATTTCCTTCTCAGAGGGTCCAACATGAAACCTGGCAGTGTGAGACTCCGTACGACGCTGGCGGCGATGTGTGTGAAAATAAGTGTGGTGTCTGACCTTCTTGTGCGCGCTAAAGATCCTCCGGAGGGTGTCTGGGTTCTTCTCGGCCGGTTTGCCCTGAGGCGGCCTCCTGGGAACCCCGGCCACCACTCGGAGGCCTTCGTCTGAGAAGTCCAGGACGTCTGCAAACAAAACGGTCACCGCCACCAAAAAATGTACCAATTATTCATCTCATTTACTTGATGTGTGTGTTTTATGTCCTGCCAAACAAACGACTCATGAGCTGTTGATAAGATCAGATACGTCATAGTAATAAATAGTGTTGATTCCGTCTGTATCAGGTCCTCGTAGAGACAACAACACACAGCGACCGGATTCTGAGGATGAGCTCAGATGAAACGAAGGGAGAGACACGGTTTGTTAGTGTTGTGCTCCGTGTGTGTGTGTGTGTGTGCGTGTGTGTGTGTGTGTGTGTGTGTGTGTGTGTGTGTGTGTGTGTGTGTGTGTGGGAGGATGTGCTCTTTGAGTCTGTATGCTGGTAAAACAAGCGATGGTGTGGGTGCTCTGCGTTTGTGTTTACATAGCAACATTACACACAGATAAATGACCTTTAGTCTTTCTATAATAATCAATGACAAATGCAGCCTTGTTGCACAAGCTGTCCGTTAAAGGGTAGTTTATATACGGGTATACCTGCTTTGTATCCTGGCTCTCCTGCCTCTCGAAGTTCTTCTTTTGTTCCTTGGCCGTCGGTATCACAAGTCTCTCCAGCCTCTCCAGCCTCTCCAGGTTGGCCAGCCTCTCCAGGTTCTCGAAGGGGTCCGGCGGTTCCTCAGTCAGCGTTTCCTCCACGGTAACCACCGGCGGCCTCTTGGCGGCCGCGGCCTTCTTGGCCCTCCTCCTCCTCTCTTTAGCGCCGCCATCGTCATCGTCATCATCTGCGCCGTCGCTGTCGCTTATGTCGTCAAAGCCGAAGTATTGGATCTTGTAACTGGATCTCCCGTCTGTGTTGTCGGCACTGTTGTCCTCCTGATGGGCGTCTTCCTCCTCGAAGCCAAACGACTCCAGCTTGCTGTCCTTCTTAGACTTCGTCTGGGTTGGTTTGAGCCTGAGGAGGGGACGGGTGCACATCAAGACACACATTGTTTATAGGCAGGAAGGAGACAGACTCAAAAAAATAAGAATCAGTTGTTTAAATGATTCACTTGGGTGGCGTACTGCAGTGAGCCTTTAAACCTGTCGAATGCATTTATCAGTTTCTGGCTTCAGGCTGCAGTAAAAATGTGTTCGACATGAAATGACATGAAAGAACAACCTGCCACATTTCAATAAACACGTTAACGAGACTCTTCCCTGAAACCAATCTGTTCATTTCAACCCAGGTAATGAAAGCAACACTTTCATTTCGAATATACTTTCTGGCAGCGTTCGAAAATGTCAGATGACTCCTGCAACCAGCATAACAGGCAGATATGTCATGTGGGAGTAAATGTTTGTGACGGTTTGAACGCTGAAATGAAACGCTGCTTCAGTTTGGAACCTCATGCTGAGGGATAAAATCAAGTAAATAGAATTAACACGCATGAAATGAAAAGGTTGCAAAAATATGGATAAACTGTCCCCGTCTGTGAGCGGACGCATGTCTTTGTACAAACCCTGCTTCACTGATTGTTCCCTTTTCATGAAGTTTCTCAGCGAAATCGCTTTGAAATCAGACAGCAAGTAACCTTGAATGTCTTTCGCCTCCATGAATAGTAAGTTGCCGGCGTTCAGGCTCCTTTTGCCCAGAGAGGAATTCAAATCAGGTTTCATCCACAAAGTTTTGGGTCCTCCCTCTTTCCCCTTATAGGTTTGTTTCCACTTCAAGGCTGATAAAATGTTATGATTCCACACGGCCAGTAACACGCACCTTGATATTCTCTCTCAGTTTGGTCCCAGCTGTGTATTGAAGCTATGTGATGTTTCCAAATATTTCCATTTGATGCATCGGTGCAGGCAACCATTTCAGCAAATGGAAATATTCTGAAGGTTTTGGACATCATTTTAAGACAAAAATTCCCCAAACTTCAACCTGGCATATTAAGCATATTTGTAAACCTCTGTTATGAACCTCATAAACAAAAACAATCAAACTAAATAAAACCAGCATGCAGATGAAGAACCAGTAGATGTTCGTTGCTGGTTGGATCAATTTCAGGTTTTGCTTAAATGGGTTTGATTTTCTGCAAACCGGCAAAAGAACGTGTCATTATCATACGTTCTGGCAAATCAAAAATAGTCTATCTATTTATCAGCAAACTATGCATTTAAGTTAGCAGTCAGCAATAAGACGACAGACTAATCATTCCATACTTTTGCATACCATGTAGGAACCCTGGGGGTCTGACAGGAAGTGAGTCAAGGCCAGCAACATTAAGGAGGTTCAATTTCGGTCGAGATGGGAGGAGGCGCATGGTGCACATTGTGTTTATCCATGACGACGTGTGTGTGTTTTTTGGGCGACGAGGCGATACCATCAGAGGTAGAAAGTTAAAGATTAGTTAGAAAACTAAAAGTGTGTCAGTACTACTGATAATGGTTCTTGTGACTACCTGTTCCTACATCCCGCCGAGTCGGCCCAACCCTAAATAAGTTAAAGTAAACAGATTGGAGAAAAGACCCGGCCCTACCACCTTGTGTTTTGTTGTTCCATCTTCTTCCGCTGCCATCCCGCGTCTCCCAGCTCCGTCGCGCTGCCAGACCCGGCGCTACTGCTACCACTAGAGGGCGCTGCATCCGTGCTAAACTCCTCCACTCCTCGGTCCTGGATGGTGACGTTGCACATCGACACGGAAGAGGGGTGCAGCACCGTGTAGTCCCTCGTCCTGCCCCGCCCCCCTCCGCCACCTGCCGTCTTATTACTGCCAGCAGATGTGGATTTGGGAAGATCTGTGCTAAAAACAGTGCTGGCGAGGCCGCTGGAGTCTGAGGCTTTGCCGGAGCCCTGTTTGGTGGGCCTCCTATACGTCCGACAGTTTGTGTTTCTTAGAAGTGACGAGGAGGAGGAAGTCTGAGAGTAGTCCGACGTCTCAACGAGGAAGTCGGAGTCGCCCCCTATGTCCTCGCTCTCGCTGGGGCTCTGGAGCCGCGGGGGAGAGGGGGGCTTCTCGTGCCGGGTCTGCCCTAGGTCAGTGCTGCCCACGCCGATGCCTGCTGAGGTCCACGAGAGTGTGGGCGCTGGGTTGCGAGGTTCCTGGCAGGGCGACGGTGGACGGAGGCCCATGATGGCATCCCAGGAGTCGTAGGTGGACTCGGCCTTGGACCCCGTCTTCAGGGTGGTGGTCTGCGCCAGGGGCTTCTTGTCGCTCTCAGAAGCATTTTGGTACCACGAGTAGCTGTGCTGGTTCTCTGACAACGACGAGCTCTGCTGAGACTTTCCTGCATCAAAGGAAAACAGACTCAGAATCAGTAAAAAAATACCATGAAACTGGAGGATATATAGCTTATATTTACAAATATTTTAATATGCACTAGGACTGCAATAATGATGATAAATATCATTTTCATTAGTGAATCATCCGTGTATTTTGGATGGATTGATGGTTTGGATCACAAGTGGCCCATGGTGATGAACCAGTCCAAAACCCAAAACTCAACAACATCATCGGAGGAAAAGGAGCATATCATATAACAGTGGTGAGCTGCAACCTACAGAATCCTGTCTGGTACAACAAGAAAAAAACAATGTGCTTTTGGTTAACGTCACAGGCTGCTCAGCAGAACAACGGTGTGCATAAGGATTGCACAATGAAAACAGGTCATACACACAGCTGGAACTGCTACCAAGCTTCACCTCTGCCAGTCGATGTCAATGTCTTCAAGAACAAGAAAAAAAAAAGGGGGGGTCTGGATCCACTTGCCAGGACTACACACACACACACACACACACGCACGCACACACAATGTGGTTATGAACACCCAGAGGCCATTTGTGCCTTAACAGATAACAAGTGGGTGACAATACTGGAATCCTCACTCTGAGCAAACAGGAAATTGCTTCACAGCGTAGCATCAAAGGATATCTGTATCTGCTCTGTAGAAAAGAGCCGGTGGTTGACTTAAGGCTGTGTTGTCGAGGCATAACAAACAGAAAGTAGGCCATCTCGCTACTTCACTGTCTTCAGACCTGATTTTGACAAGTGAGGAAAAACTACTAAAAAAAGGTTAAAACATTTGGAAACTGATGGAGGGCATCTTCCTTTTAGTGACCTGCTCCAAAGCATCCTTTCAAAGAGGAGGGGGGTGCTTACAGACAAATGCATACAGTTTGACTACACAAGAACCACAAACAGCTGGGAAGAGAGAGATGCAAGACCTGTCACCTGCGTTCCCAGAGCACTCGACGTTTGTCTCTCTACTCAGAGTTACATCTCATCTCAGGTTTTAAAAGGATGTGTGGTAATATAACGTGTCCAAGGCAGAATATAATGTGATCCATCACTGAACTGCGTCGAGGCCCATCAGCACGCCTCATTTATGAGGAAAATCCAATCCATCCATATTACATTCAAGCCATTCATGTAATAAAATGTAACGCCGGGGCGAATAACTTCACCTACAGCCCGTCGGGTGTAAAAAATGATATCGTGATGATAGCATCAACGCATTCTTTGCCGCCCTTTTATCTTCGCCAACCATTGTGCTCTGACCAGATAACCGCCTTGCTTCTTGGCTGCAGCAGACACTGTTTTTCATAATCAGTTACACAGTACTTCCTTGATAATCGGACTAATTTGAACATTAAAAGTCATGACAAATGGCCTGAGCCCAAAGTCTTCTTATTCTTCAAATTAGCTGTATTTCGTGATACACACACTCCCTTAGATGGGCGGGTGTAGCGTCTGTGTAATGTTGAAGGTGATAAACTGAATTGGAAACTGGGTGTGCCTTCACAGGCTCAACTCAAATTACATTGTTTTTAAATGCAGTTCAATCAGACTCTGCACAGACCACATTCAGCGTATGTGAGGCCTACGAGTCTTTGATTCAAGTTACATTTCTCTGCATTTCAAATATCAATCTGCCACGGCATCACAGGATCTCTCTACATAGCATCAACTTTGACTGCTGGCTTCGGTTTATTTTGTTTCTCTTGGTTACAGAGGTTTAAAGGGGGACCGTGAGGTGGTTTAATAGCTGCTGTACGAGAAGCAAACAGAGGATGCATCGGAGAGGGAAAGACAATCAATCGAAAATACCAGATTGTCCTCAATCCCGACCCTGCGGATTTGCTCGGGACATCCATTAATGCACGATATGGTATATAGAGAATCAATTTAATTTCACAACTTCTGAAACACAAATTCAGATCCATTCCAAAACCCTGATTCCTATTTTGTGACACACAGAAAGCCCGCAGGCTGCAAGCATTCCTTTATACAATGGACCGTCATTAAAGTACACTCTTAATTATGTTTGTACATTTTATGGATTGATTAAAAGTGAGACAAACTGGGACAGGAGCCACCAGCTCCTCATATGCTGGTGTCACATCACGTACTTTAAGAATGTATTTACCTGAAACCTTAATACTGTAAATTCTTTTCCCCCATATTTACAGTTAAGTGTCATAGTGTTGATTTTATTTGCTGTTCAATATTTAACAGTGTCTCCCAAGCTTCTTGAAAATAAACAAAGTAACAGCAGTCAAACTCTACAATACAGGCAAACTTTATCAAAAGAGTTATTTGGTCAAGGATGTTGGCATATGTACCGAGTTAACATTGCCATGGCAGCGTTTCAGAAGGGCTCATGAGGCACAGCTTGTTGTCGGGAGCTGGTTGGAGTGGCTTGCCTCTCTGGCAGATGGCCAGCAGCAGTCACGGAAAGCTGAGGGCAAGTCGAGCTGAAAGGGACGACACCGACGACGAGGAACCAATAACCCCAATTTCTTTAAAATCATTCAAATCTAAAGCTGAAGAAAACACTCCTGTGGGAACCACGCGCTCTCGCCGATTGTTCTTGAAGGTTAAGTGATTTTAGAAAAACCTGCACGCCAGATTTGTGCAGTGTTACGACGCCGTTTGCAGCTCCGAAGATGTTTCGTGAACTTCACACAGAGACAAATGCAATGTCCACGGGAGCATTTAGTTTCATCGAAGTTACTGCGTTTGTTGCATGAAGACCCAGAATCCCATCGCAAGATCAGCTATTCATTTTCCACGCACAGAATTATGTTTAAGTCCAAATTGTGTGGGTAATATGAGCCAATGGATGCCGACGGAATGACTCGTCAAATTTGTCCATTAAATTTAGCTTTCAATCCTTTTCAGATGAAAATCAGGGCTCATCCTCACCAGATGCATTCCCATTTTGACAGATAAAGTTCAGAGAAGATGAGATTTTTAGACCTTACTCAAGACAATGGTGTAGGAAGACATTAAAAAACAAAACCAAGGAACATTTAGAACATCAGATTCGAGCCCATTCTGTGACAGCACTGTAAAACATATTTCATGTTTCCTAAATAAATAAAAAGGTTATTATTTCTAAAAGGAAATCTGGGCTAATGTGCTGTAAAACAGCAATAGATAAATTAAAGAGTGTCTGGCTTCAGTACAGTGACGCATTTCTGAGTGGAACAGGAAAGGCAAGCAGGACATAACGCTGGAAGGAATTAAAAAAGTTATCGTTCAAAAGATTAGCTCGGGGATCTTCTCTAAGTTGCATTATATTATTAGTTGAAATTGGTTGGCGCTAGCTGATGCAAGCAGGAGTCATATTTTGTTTTACAGGAGGAAATTGATATTGGATATTGTGATGGCATTGGTGATGTCATCCAAAAGAGTAAAAGAGGCATTTTGATTGCAGCTCGGATTTAAAATGAATACTGCTGACACCACTTAGAAGTCCAGCAGTAACCTCTTATGGGTGTCTATCTGTACAATATTTCATAGATTAATCAAGTAAATGAATTTATAGTTGAATTGATACTGAATAACTACAGGTGCAGTTCTAGACCAGAGCAACCCAAGCGTTAAGCTAAAATGCTGTGTATTACCTATGGTAGCACTGCTGTTGAAGAACCGAGCTGTGTCCTCCACCACCCTGGGGGGCTGGTTCCTGTCACTGACCAGCCATGACGGCCCTCTAGTGGCGGAGCCCCCTCCCTGGAGGTTGGACCGGCTCCCCGTGTTCAGAGAAATCCCTGGCCTTTCCGCCTGCGGGGGCTCTGCGGAGGTGGGCTTGGCGGGCGACGACTTACTGCTGCTGCGAGACGACACCGGCTTGGATTCCTCGTCGCTGTCAAATCCAAACGGATCCTCGAAGCCATCTCCGGATGGACGGGGTCTCTTGTAAACCTCCAGGACAGAATCATTCTTGGGCGCGCCGACCCGCTTGGAGCCCACCTTGGCCTTGTATTTGGTGTCACCCCATTTGGTACTTAGGGTGCCTCTCTTGGTGGACAGAACCTCGTCAAACTTGGACGTGCCCTCTCCTCCTTTGCGGCTGTAGGTTTTACCAAATCTGGATGTCATTGTTGCATCTGGGTCATATTCTCTAGGACAAGAGAGCAGTGAGGTAACATCATTAAACGTTGAAGAGTTCACACATGTCTCGTTGACATCACAGCTGTGTGACGGTATATCAAGTTATTAATTTAAGTTTGTAAAGAGAAAAACATTGGCCAGTGTCGGTCAGGTTTGCTGACTAGACGATTAACCAGAAAGGAGTATGTTTTCACTTACAAGGAATTTGCATTGGTGCACAATAATAATTACAATAATATGTAATACACTATAACCATAGCATAAAGATACATTATATACAATTGACAGTAAGGATGTGCAAACCATATAACTAACACTATTATATAAGTCCACAAGTGTCTTGATATTCGTAAACAACATTATGTTTGTATCATGTATGGTTCAAATGAAACGTACATCAGATTATTATAAAAGACGCGTAACGACAGTTAGACGCGAGAATAACTAGCAAACAGCTCGAGTGCTTCTCAGCCAGCTGGTTTCACAAAACAAGGCTAACGTTAGCTTCGCCAGCGAGCTAACGGCGCTAACACAACCGCTTTCAGCGCTGCTGGGATCCTGGCAGAATAATGAACGGAAACACACCAAACACACCGATGGAGGGGGGGAAATCAAGCAGTGTATCGTGGTCGACGTATGTGTTACGTACAAATATAACACACCTCCCCAAGTTACTGTTAGCGCTAGCTCGAGTTTTGACGCTAGGCGTTAGCATTAGCCAAAAGAAGACGCTCAGAGGGTATTGGAGCCGTCACTCCGGCAAACTGCTAGCTTGAAGCTAACAATAACTACAAACTGACACAGTGTCGTACGACAGGGGAAACCGTTTTCTACCAACAAAAAAAAACTGAGTATTATCTGTATTTTCACTTACTTGGTGAGCTAAAGGGGCCGATCCGCACAAAACACACTCCAGACCCCTAAACGGCCGTTAAAACTCGCTTAGGACCGGGCCTGCTTCCCCCGATTCAAGCTGCCTTGCACAGTATAAACAAGGCCGAGCGGACGCCGTTAACGGCAAATTAATGGGCGTGAACCACAACGACGAGGACCACGGACCTGGACTGGCGAGACAGGATGTAGTTTATGACCGCGTTCAATTATATAGGTTGCTATTTTTTAGCTAAATCGCACTCGATTGTTTCCTGCGGGCTGCGACGAAGGCTTCCATTGGACTCCCCCGCTGCGTCAAGTTAACCGGACGTAGCGGAACGTGACCGGAAGTTTGGTAAACTATCTTTAAAAATAAAAGTACAAAGTGAAAATACGTAAAGTATCCCTAGTTGGCATACACGCAGTTATGTATATAACATATTTTAAAAACGGTGGATTTAATAAAGACGGCCTTCATCTAAATATTATTAAATGTCACATTGATACGACACTTTTCAGGGTTTGTGTAGTTTTGTTTTTAAAACTATAAACCGGAAATGCTCACTTCTCGTATGTCGACCTTCACACCAGTGGCTTCATCAATCTTTGCACTGCGAATGTCGCGTTCACGTGCTCAAATTAAAGTCGTAAAAGGGTCGATTTAAATGAGAGTTCCGAAATGCGGCATAAAGATTTCTGCAGCAAAGTCAACGAAACTCAAAACAGTTAAATGAAATAATAATTTATTGAGTTATCGTGGAAAGCATGTGTTTTTAATTTGCATGCTTGGAGAATACCATTGAAAACTAAAATTATTACATAATAACAAAAGGACAAAATGATCTTTAACTGCCCCACACTGTCAATCCTAAAGTTATACTAAAATGAATGTTCCAACCTTCATAGGAATCTTAGGGTTAGTGGGTCATGCTATGTAGAGTCGAGGTGAAGAAGGTAAATATTTCAAGATATTCCTAATTTTAGGGCTGCACGATGGTGTAGAGGGTAGCACTGTCACACAGCGAGAGGAAGACTCAGACAACAAGGCGATTGTTGGTCAATGAAGGCAAAGCACTGCAGACAGAGAACCACTACAGTCTGTCACTACGGGCCAGTGATTGTAACTGGGCCATCATAAGAATCCTGTATTATCCAGCTGCTCAGAGAACCATTGTGGGAAATGTGCAGTATTCTTACTTTCACTTATATGATTAAGGGAGAAGGCCACGCCCACCTGTGGGTGTAACGGTGACGGCGGCGAACCCAAACCTTTTCCATAATTAGTCCATGGGTATATGATTATGGAGAATTGTTTGACACCATTGAGTCTGATGCTCTTCTAGTCATGATAAGGTGATTTTATTTTGTTGTATACCTCTTCATTTTTATACCTCTGTGATGTCTTGAAATCTCTGAATGTGTCCTGTCAAAGTAACATCTTGCACTAAAATGTCAATTTAATTTGGACGTGAATCCATCAACAACACCATTAAATCTATATTGGGTTCCAGCTCTTTGGGGGTTAGGTGAAGATCATCCATGTCATGGTAATCCTTGAAGAGTAAAAAGGAAAGTGAAACTGGACACGCTTTCGGTGTTTGAATAAATTTGAAGTCTTGGATAGGAGGAAAGCGTCTTCAAAAACCTCAAGCAAGTCCAGTTTCTTGTAGTTTTCAATGGTAAAACACATTAAGACTCTCATCTAAGAGGTTTCTTCGCCTTTTCCACAAATGTGGAGACTCCCCCAGGACGCCAGTGATGTCAGTCTTAATCATTAGCACATCAATGGTAACATGTACCTGTCTTACTCTCTTATGAAGAAGTTGGTCTTCAGCTTTCTGCAGGATTATTGCCTGTTAGCCTGCTGTTGTCTGCATCTGAGGTTGAATTGCAGCTTGTTACTTTCCCATTCAATTTAATAGCTGGATGGTCAGAACAGCGGCCATTTTTTTGGTGTGTACTCTTACCATTGCAACCAACAGCAAGGGAGTGTCACCGTTACAGTTTTTCTCGATTGTTTACACACATTTTCTGAACGCATGCCTCATACTCTCAGAACTCTACACACAAATCAAAAAAACACACACACAATGGGCAAAACCCCTCAATTCTCCTGCAAAATTAAACTTTACATTCAAAACAATGTTATTTCTTCTCAAAATGGTATTTTGTTTTCAAATGACACACAAACCATCATATAAATAGACATTTATAAGAACCAGTTGAACACTGATGTGCTTAATGTAAAACACGATGAACACTTCTTCTCCATTTACCATAATGACTTAGGCCTTGTTTTGTTCAGTGTTACACCAGAATGTGTTGTAAAATATTTTAGAATATTGTTTTTATATATTTTATTTTTCCCACAAGAATACTGTAATGTATACAGTTTTCATCCCAACCAACACAAAGTTGCATATACAGTGGTCTACATACAAAACCAGAAGAATTTACTGTTACAAAAAAAAAAAAAACTATCCCGCATCCTCTCTTCTGTTTCGGTCTGGCCACAGCACCTCATCCAGATCACAGGCAATGCAAGCGATGGCCAAGCAGCGGGGGAGCCTAGCATGGCAAATTGTGCCAAATGCAGAGAATTATGTGTAGTGTTTTGGAAAAAGTGTGTTTTAAAAATGCAATTTGAGTGTAAAGCAGGAATTGTGCTTGCAGTTTAGCATAGTGAGTTCAGGGGGTTGGTGCATGAGTTACATGTTTTGGTCATTGTGGTCATTGTGTTTTACAGTTGCATCCATTGTCCGTACTTTCAGGAGGGAAAACAGGTCATTTGCCTCATTGTACATGTACATGTACATGTATTGTATCATAGTACATGCACAGTAATGTTGTAGTACATACAGACTGAATATCCACTGTGTGTAGTTTTTAATATACTGTACCACAGTACACCAAAGGTCAGTTATGGTCAAATTTCATTTTTTGCAGAACTGAGAGGCAGCCATCTATTGGAGGCAGGCGGCGATCGCTCACTGCTGAGCAGCAGACTGGTAAATATGGTGATTGCCAATAATGCCATCACTTTGAGGGAGATTCAAACCTGCATTATTGAAGACCAGGCAATATTTCAAGGGACTAACAACATAAGCCTTTCCACCATTGACCGGGTAATACAGCGGAACCACATAAGGACGAAGCAACTTTACCGCGTGCCTTTTGAGAGGAATTCTGACAGGGTTAAGGAGCAACGATTCCAATATGTGCAGGTAATTGCTATACTGTAAGTGCTATAGCATGTAAAGACCCCTCTTTCATTCCAATACACACAGTACAGTGTTTTGAAGTAAAATGTGTGTTTTTGACTCCTGTAGACAATCTTTGAGATGGATGCAATGGCTGACCCTCATGAATACATCTTTATCGATGAGGCAGGGTTCAATGTCACAAAAAGGCGCACAAGGGGCCGCAACATCATTGGACAGCGTGCAATCACACAAGTTCCGGGCCAGAGGGGAGGCAACATCACCATGTGTGCAGCCATTAGCAATCGTGGCATCCTCCATCGCCTTGCCATACTGGGTCCATACAACACGTCACTACTCCTTCAGTTTCTAGATCAGCTGCACAATAACATTCTCCAACAGGGAGGGCAACCAGAGCAAGCCCAATATGTTGTCCCTTGGGATAACGTGAGCTTCCATCTGGCTGCTCTGGTTCGCACCTGGTTCAATGACCACCCCAGGTTCAGGGTCCTTTTTCTGCCAGCATACTCCCCTTTTCTGAATTCAATAGAGGAATTTGTCTCAACATGGCGGTGGAGAGTCTATGTCCGCAACCCATACTCACAGCACAATCTCCTGGATGCCAATGGTGAATGCCTGTGAGGATATTTCTCTGGAATCTATCCAGGGTTGGATCCGACACACAAGGGGATATTTCCCACGCTGCCTGGTGAGAGAAGACATAATGTGTGTGTTACATAAAGTTGATGAAATACTATGGCTTGACCCTGACCTGAGACGAGATCATGCTGATGCAGAGTGTCTATTTTTGGACTTTTTTCATTCAACTCCATTCATTTTTTGTTTTTCTATGAAATAAAGGTGTATTGTAAGGCCAAATGTACTACTACTTATAATAATAATAATAATAATAATAATAATAATAATAATAATGCAGTTTTTCTCGATTGTTTACACACATTTTCTGAAAGCATGCCTCATACTCTCAGAACTCTACACACAAATAAAAAAACACACACAATGGGCAAAACCTCTCAATTCTCCTGCAAAATTAAACTTTACATTCAAAACAATGTTATTTCTTCTCAAAATGGTATTTTGTTTTCAAATGACACACAAACCATCATATTAATAGACATTTATAAGAACCAGTTGAACACTGATGTGCTTAATGTAAAACACGATGAACACTTCTTCTCCATTTACCATAATGACTTAGGCCTTGTTTTGTTCAGTGTTACATACTCATAATGTGTTGTAAAATATTTTAGAATATTGTTTTTATATATTTTATTTTTCCCACAAGAATACTGTAATGTATACAGTTTTCATCCCATCCAACACAAAGTTGCATATACAGTGGTCTTACAAAACCAGAAGAATTTACTGTAGTTACAAAAAAAAATAAAAAAGGATCCCGCATCCTCTCTTCTGTTTCAGTCTGGCCACAGCACCTCATCCAGATCACAGGCAATGCAAGCGATGGCCAAGCAGCGGGGGAAATATAGCCTAGCATGGCAATCCATCCATCCTCCTCCTCGTACTCTCACTCCTCTGGCTCTGCCTCTGTTGCCAATGTTGGCATCCATTGCTCCAAAACAGAAGAGCTCACCTGTTGCCCTTTTATGCTAATGCTATGATTACAAATTGTAAAACTGTGTTGCAGGTGTTTTCCCATGTGATGAGTCAGTGTGCATAGTAGGGAAATTAACTTTAGAATTTTGAATGGCAGTGTGTTCCTTGTGAAAACAAGAGATTTTCTTCATGAAAATTGTGCCAAATGCAGAGAATTGTGTGTAGTGTTTTGGAAAAAGTGTGTTTTAAAACTGCAATTTGAGTGTAAAGCAGGAATTGTGCTTACAGTTTAGCACGAGCTAGTTCAGGGGGTTGTTGCATGAGTTACACGTTGTGGTCATTGTGTCTCAAGTACCAGTATTTGTGTATAAACAATTGAGAAAAACGGTAATAATAATATTAATGATAAAGATAATGATAATAATAATAATAAACTAATTTCATATAAATAAACCATATAGGCCTAATAATGGACGTGTTGTTAACGTGTAAGAATTCACGTGTGTTTATTTGAACTGGATGGCGTCCATAACAACGCGTTGTCTTCGTGTTGTTAACGTGTTGTTAACGTGTAAAAATTCACGTGTGTTTATTTGAACTGGATGGCGTCCATAACAACGCGTTGTCTTCGTGTTGTTAACGTGATAGAACGCACGTGGATTTGAACCACAACACAGAATGACGTCAGCCACACCTCACAGCCAATAACGCGGGCAGGATTGGAGATCAGACCGCCAGCAGACCCGACTCACACTAGACGTCTTTGTTTCTCGTCCTCGAAAGTCGATCTACTTGAGCACGAATAGAGCCGCCAGTCACTCGTATCGTAAGTACAGAGGTGACACGTGATGATACGTGTGCTGCGTTCACACACAGTCGGATTTAAAACTCTCATCTCATTGATATTATTACTGATATCACTCTGAGCACATTTGTTAAAAGTATCATCAGCAAAACTGCTCAAAATCAGTATTTATCCTGATCCTGATTTTACATCCAATAAAAGGGTCTCAACGTCAGCTTCTTGTCCATCTTTGTCACAGGTTACACGTTGCATTCAGATTAAAAATGAACACGAAAGCACCTCCTTCTCCTCCTCCTTCTACTCCTCCTTCTCGTCCTCCTTCTCCTCCACCCCCTCCTCTACATAGCCAGGCACCGGTAAGATACCCAGTAGAGGTTAGGGACAGTTAGCAGAAGAGTTACATTAAAAAAAGATGAGCATTTTGTGGTTTTGGACTCTGGTCAGACCAAAAAGGGAGTTTGAAGACGTGAATGTGTGATGGGCATTTCTTTGACTGTTTTCTGAAATCCCACAGACCAAACGTTTCATCAAAAAGATATTAGATGGATCATTTGTGTCCTGTACAAACTCCAATAGAAAACACATTTTAGAAGGATTTGAAGACGAGGCTGTACAGTCTTAGTTCAGATTAATGTATTTGTTAGGATGAATAAACAATGTATGAACTGATTTAGGTTTTTATATTAATTTTACATGAAATTGTTATTAATGTATTGTTCCACCAACATGCAGGGACTAGAGGTTAAAATACCTAGTTTGCTAGTTTGCTTGAATCAAATACAATCCAGTACAACCGTCAGGATGTCTAACCAGCTGCTCTGTGTGTGTTTGTCTCCAGCTGAACCTTCCAGTGGTGCATCTGTGTGATGAGGTGTTGAAGAGCCTGACTCCTATTGGATTCACGTAAGTAACACACACACACACACACACACACACACACACACACACACACATCTAACACAACTAACGTGTCTCTGTCTCTCTGTGTGTAGAAATGGAAAAGTCCTGTACAGCTACGTTCCTCCTGCCTCTGCAGCTCCTCCTCCTCCTCCTCCTCCTCCTCCATCATCATCAAAGTAAGTCCACTTTGGTCAAAATGTACAACATCCACCTCATATTGAATTTCTTGCAGCTGTTGTCTGATTGCAGGTCTTATTTGTCCACCAAGATGATTTGCATTCATATTATTATCAGACTTTTTTTAATGCCACGACACAGAACAGGATGTCTTGTATTATTCTTGCTCATTTTAACGTTCTCTCTCTAAAGTTGTTCTTTTCTTTCCCTGTTTTTCCACAGCAAGAGAAAGCGTGCAGACGAGCAGGACGATCGTCCTTACGTAAAGAAGCCGCCCAACGCATTCATGATATTCATGAAGGAGCAGAGGCCAAACTGTACCGCTGAACTGCAGAGCCGTGGGAGCTCTGCAGTTAACAGTTTCCTGGGGCAGAGGGTGAGTGTTTGCTAAGATGCATCATGGGGGTCTGTGGGATCCTGGCTCTCATTCATGTGATTCCGTGTCCATATTAATACTGCTAGCGACTGATAGCTGCTAATACTTTTGTGTGCATGCCACCTGTAGTTGTGTGTCGTGGTGTGTGCTGACAGTGTGTTGTCGTCTCTCCACAGTGGAAGTCGCTTTCCAGAGAGGAGCAGGCCACATATTATGAAGAGGCAGACAGGGAGAAGCGCCTCCACGCACAACTCCACCCAAACTGGTCCTCCACCAACAATTACGTATGTACATTCTGCTGACGTACAACTCATACATTAAACACGAGAGCTGAAAAGAGTCTTATGTTTGTATCGGCTCATGGTGATCCAAAGTCTAATGTGTTGGTTTTTTGTGTAGGGCAAAAAGAGGAAGAGGGAAAGGAGCAACGCTGACAGAAAGGCTGAAGGTAAGTCAATATGTCTGTGGATGTCAAATAGGATGTAAACTCAATGAGGCATCATGTTGGACGATGTTAGAACGTTCAAAATAAAGAGAATAGGAAGCAGCACCTTTTACGACGTGTTAACAAGTCTTAGTGGAATGATCAGTGTTTTTGTTTGTTGCAGCTTCTGCATCTGGGGAGGAGACCAAGCCAGCCAAGAAGCAGCGTGTGCTCCCACAGCAAAGCGGTGTGGAGGAGCCCTCCACCTCCTACACACCTGTGACTGAGCCCTCCACCTCCTACACACCTGTGACTGAGCCTTCCACCTCCTACACACCTGTGACGGAGCCCTCCACCTCCTACACACCTGTGACTGAGCCCTCCACCTCCTACACACCTGTGACTGAGCCTTCCACCTCCTACACACCTGTGACGGAGCCCTCCACCTCCTACACACCTGTGGCTGAGCCCTCCACCTCCTACACACCTGTGACTGAGCCCCCCTGCCTCTCCTCCGACTTATGTGCAGAGTTCGCATTCTTGGAGGAAATCCAGAATTTTGGCTTTGAAAACTTAGAAGAGTTAACCAAAATGGCATTTCAGCTGGCGGAGCAGTTCTAGCCACTTGTTACTTCTGTTTGTATATTTGGTAAATTCATCTGTAAATTAAATAAATTGTAAAATACCTTTTTGTGTCCATATCTGTAATTCACACTGGTGGTTGTCTACTTTACCTCAAAGCATGTGTTGTGTGTGCACAATAAGAAATAAAATAAAAAGAGCAGAACATTAAGCAGAATGAGCAAACATGGTTTTACTTCCCGTAAACTACAAAGAAGGGAACCGACAAATAGCGAGGTTCCTGAAGTGTCATCGGCAAAGAGGGCCAGCAGCATGGGGATCCCGACCCCGAGGACCAGAGTGAGGATCTCCAGGAGCCCCAGGTGTCGTCGGTGGTGGGCCTCGGCCCCGGTGTGCTGCTCGTGGTCCGAGGGGGGAAGGCCCGTCCTGCTGCTGCTGACCTCGGGGAGAACGTGCACCGTGACCACGTAGAGGAAAGTCCCGGCCGAGAAGAGCATCCCCACACCTGTCGCAATGAGCTGGTTCTGAGACGAGCGGCCAGACTGCAGACGCAAACACAACGGATCAAATAACGGCCACGTTGAAACTGGAGGAAAAAAGACCCAAGATGGCTGAAGGGATCTTTCTTACCGCGTGTAATATGAAGTAAGTGGGAACGGCAAGTAGAGGTGCTGCAGCTGAAAAGGCCAACAAATGTCCCTGAATGTATGTCTTTTCAAGGCCAGCATGCATCCAAAAAGAGACCAAACCAAAAGCTGCAGGCGCCTATAGATAAGAGACCATCTCTCTTCCATCTCCTTACATACTTCTATACATCCTTCAATGAAATGTTCTGTCAGGGAAACTCACCTTGTGTAGCATCACTGCTAAAAATACTACAACTTGCACCATCACTTGACCCGTGGCCACAGCTGCACCCACAGCGAATCCATCGGCTACAATGCAAACACCAACAATCAGATTCATGGGCTCAACCATCTAAATAAACTACATTTACATCAAACTGGTGGATGAGTGTCATTTGATGTGTCTGTCTGCATGTCAAGTTTTTCACAAAGAACAAATTAGGATGTGGGAGGAAAAGTAGGGCACTTGGAACAAATCACATGAGATCACATGAGGAAATGAACTCCAGGGCATTGTTGGCTGGAATTCATGAAAACATACAATAAAACAGTAGCCTATAATAAATGCTGTATAAGTTACCTGCAGCGTGATTAACCAGCCCCAAATTGGCCGTGATGCCACATTGTTGGACAATCGAGTCGCCTGGTCTGAGAGGAAACCTCCGATCTGATCCACTACGAACATTAGGATGAACCTGAAAGTCAAACAGACCCCGATGATGAAGGCTGAGGTGAGGATGGCTCGGCTCACCTCTCCACGACTCTCCCAGTAAGCCCACTCCCTCAGGGATGGTGATGGCCAGCGCTGTCCCACACAGGAGTCCTGCCCCCAGGATGGACACGAACCGCAGGCTCCTCTGTGGAGCCACACCAGATTTAAATCAATACCATATATATATATATATATATATATATATATATATATATATATATATATATCATAATTGTATCATATTTATTGTGTAATTATAGAAATATAAATATTCTAATAACATTATTTCAATTTTACATAAAATAGCTGGAGCGATTTCTCAGATTTCCATGATAATAAACACTGGTGCTCATTCACAAGAACGTCAACAACATCCTCCAGCAACACAACAAAAGAAGAGAAACTCCTCCTCCTTCTTCTCCACAAGTGATGATGTGCTACATCTTATCTTTGCTTCTGCTGGAAGCTGACAGTCTGTTCTCAGCATGTCACTTGTTGCAAACCACAATACCTGCGTGCCATTCTGCCTTCCACCTCACACCTCGAGGTTTCCCTGAACACCACTGTAGCAGGAGGAGGAGGAGGAGCAGCAGGAGGAGGAGAAACAGCAGCACCCAGTGTTGGACACTGAGAACTGCACCCGCCCCATCAGATCTGGTCCTCCAATCATCGACCTCCATTCTTCCAGCCTCAACTATAGAAATGCATCATAAGAGCTTGAGAAACAGTGTTTCCACGACAGGACAGGAACGAGAAAAAAACCTGTTACCTGTGTTGTCAGTTATTAGATCATTTTACCTCTTTGAGCAGCCAAAAGTAATATTATGATATAATAATTCTGAGTTTAGCTGCCGTTCATATACACTGGTTTCTCACAATGCGATGCACAAAGAAAATGAAGGAGTTGCTCAGAGCTGGAATAAACAAACTGTGTAGTGGTGATAACATTTTAAACAGAAACACTTGATATTAAAGACATGTTGGTGTTTTTTGTGTGGTTTAATTGTTGATGTCGCATTTATTGTATTGTTTTCTGTATAAATGGTTAATTGTGTTGTTGTGCATACTTTGCTTTATCATTTCTTTGTTTTATGTGACTCTAGTTAAAAAGCAACACTTATTGTCAACAAACTTGATGAAATAAAGATTTATTGTTCAAAGAGCTGGGGGGAGGGGGGTTGTGATTGATCTGTTGTACTGACGGCTCTTTGGAAAGAATAATAAAATAAAACTGTCAAATGTTGACATCTGCTATTATTACTCTTCCTATCTAGAAAAACAGAAAATGCCAAACTATAAAAAGGCAAAGCAAACAGACAAACACATTCTAAGTGTTGACAGTTCTGACAACGCAGAGACATTGTGTTACCATTACAATCCAGAAACAAGCTGACAACTTCTATTAGAAAGTGCTTGGCTGTTGACAAAAACCACAAGTCCCACCGTCTATACAGAGTTTACGAAGCTAATCTGAAATAAAAAGGATTCATCCCGAACACTTGGAGTTAGAAAAAGACGACTGGAAATCATTGCAACCGTCAGACTGACAAATGTAGATCATGTACTCAAATGGAATGCCGTGACATGATACTAGACGCTAGTATTTTGTATAAAAGTATAAAACGTATCATTTCTGGTTAGCTGTTGAACAGTCCTTTTGAAGATGTGTAAATACAGCTATCGCACCATTACTTTATTACATTGCTTTAACGTTGTGGAATTAACCTCCATTCAGAGTTAAACGCTGAGTTTTAGACAAAATAAGATTCTGGGTTTCTAAGTATCTCCCTAAGACCTTAGATCAGGGACGAACACAGTGAACACCCCTCCTCGACTGATGTTGCTCTTCGAAGGGGAAAAGATCCTTCAATGGATACATAATTTCATGTAGGCCTAGATTTGAAAATGAAAACAAAACAAAAACAGCACCAGCACCTGAGCTGAGCCTGCATGTCTGAAGAGAGTGTTGTGGTTGTCTTGTTAGACGACTGCCCTAACGTTGTCAGGCTCGGAAAAAGTGAGATTGAGATGTATAACAAACTATCACCATCAAGTTTTCCAAAATGAATAAAAATGTTCATAAATCCATGTTCAGTTTACCACGTTAAGCCTCAAATAATCAGACAGCTAGCTAGCTTACAGACAAGCAGCCCGTTATTTAAACACAGTAGGCTGTAGGCTGCTAATGTTGTGGTCGGCAAACTAAGCTATGTCTGATAGTTTCTAGCATTTCGTCTTAGCAAGCAGAATGAATGATGGAAGTAATGCATCACATGAATACTTTCATTCAAAATGGTTTAATGACTAAACCTTATGACTATTTTGGGCAATGTGTGTTATGTTAAGTGTAAACTGATATGCCCACTGAAAAGAGGTGGATTCAGGAGAGAGAGAGAGAGAGAGAGAGAGAGAGAGAGAGAGAGAGAGAGAGAGAGAGAGAGAGAGAGAGAGACAACTCAAGGAGGCAGCAAAGGGGAGCACATCACTGCAGGGCTGGCTACGAAAAAGCCAACCAGCAGGTGAGACAGAGAGAGTTTGCATTCATTGTGATAAAGATGACACTGTGTAGGCTAATTGGTGAATTAATCAGCCTCGTATTTTGGCCTACTAATGGACATTTTTCATAATTACATTACATTTAAGACGAGGAGCAGCCACAAGCTTCCAGACATGAGGAAAATGTGGACAAGGAGGAGACAATTAGGGCAGGTAGGCCTCTGTGCTGATCACTAAATATGACATGAAAGTACAGGGTTAAGGAGCTGCAAGCTTAATAATTGTAATTAAAAAAAGCAGGCAATTTTAGACCTTTTAAAGACCTTGGCTGAGCAGAACACAACACTGCTTCTAGAGGGCATTAAAATAATAATGATAATGGTAATAACTTCAGGTCAGAGCAACTGCCCCTCAAAATTCCTGTGCACATCCCTGGCAAGGAGCTTGAATTCTACATCCTGTGTTATATGAATGACTACTGGTTGGAACCCAGCTACTGCAATATAGTTTTGCCATTGACTGATATGGAGACGTATGGAGGCAGCATGGTGGAATTAGCAAACTAACCACCTACTAAATGAGTAACAACTTAATGCATCCAGACTTTATACCGTTGCAGTGCAAAGCACATTGCTATTGTCTATTGCCATCTCACAAATTAATTTTGCATCGTTACAGAGACCTTTAGAGGCAGTATCTTCAGAGTGAGGGCCGTCCTGGTGCAGAGGTACGGACACAGTTTCTCGGTGAACGTGTGTGTGGAGGTGTGTATGTGTGTCTTGGTATCTGGATCAGAAAACGACAGCTCTCCTTTGTCCCAGTCCAGTTGAACTCTGACCTTGTGGACCTTCTCCCTGAGGGCAGATCGGTGTATTTATCTGCCGGGGAGTACGCTCTGTAGACGACGTCATTGAAGTCTAAGCTCCACACCGTAGACCCCACGAATCCTTTCCTACAAACCGACTCCGCTATCACCCCCAGCTCCCAGTCTTTGTTGTCTCCCACTTCCACGTCCCAGCTGTGAGTCCCCGAGTCGAACCCCGAGCCCAGGACGGAATCCCAGTACGCAAACCTCTCCGGGTTCTCGGGAAGCTGCTGGATCTTACCGTGTCTCACGCTGGTCAGATCTTCCGACAGGACCAGTTCTGGATTGGCGGTGTTCGGGTCCAGAATCACGGGGCTGTAGGAGACCATGTCCTTCATCTTGTCCCAGATGCTGAAGGTCAGGTTGCCCAGATGTTTCACCACGTCGATCAGAGCCCCGAAGAGTGGCTGCGGATCCTCCAGCAGGGGGCGCCGCTGGATTCGTTCCAACGCCGCCTTGTAGTTATGCAGGAATGAGACGTCCTCGGCTCTCAGCTGCTCCTCCGTGGTTCTGACCGTGTCTGAGAGATCTGCTATCTCTCTGCTCAGAGCCTCCATCTTCTCCTTCATCACCTGGCTCTTCTGCTCTTCTTCCTCCCTCAATGCAGCCACCCTGGCCTCCTCTTCCTCTTCCAGGAATTGATGAAGCTTCTCAAACTCTTCTTTAATGCGCGTCTCTGTGTGTCGAGCCTGGACCTTCATGTGTTGCTCTATTTGATTTAAGTTTGTTTGAACTTCGTTGAAAACCTTCAACTTGTCCTGAAGGTCCTTCAGGGACTTCTGCAGCTCCTCCCTGTGATCCTGTGCAGCTTCCTCGACGGGTCTGAACCTGTGGTCCGTGTGGATTTTGCTGTCCCGGCAGACGACGCACACCGGCTGCTGATGGTCCAGACAGAACAGCTTCAGCTTCTCAGAGTGCAGAGGGCAGAGCGTCCCCGACCCCGACGAGGTCGTCTGACCCCTCGCTTGTAAAAAGGTCTCACACAGGTTCCTCAACGCCAGGTTACGAGGCGGATTGCTGCATCGAGATACCGTCCGACAAACCGGACAATCCTGGAGTTTCTTCGCCGTCCACCAGCTCTGCAGACAGGCTCTACAGAAGCTGTGGCTGCACAACAGGAGGACTGGGTCTTTGAAGATGTCGTGGCAGGCAGGGCAGCAGAAATCCTCCTCTGATCTAGAAGCCATTTCCCTCCGAAGCCGAAAACACAGCCGGCAGACAGGAGATGGTGTCACTCCTTCCTCTGGAAAGCTTCCCCCCCAAACTCACTTTCACTTCTAGCTAAACGCTTGTGAAGTCGGCTGCTGCTGTTCGTGACATTGTTCCAGATATCCTGGAATTCCCAGCATTCCTTTGTGAGGCTCCTTTGTCAGTGGAAGTCTAGAGTCGGTCTGAAAGCGAGTCTCATGGTCCCTCGGTGAGGTGTATTTCCTGGTGTGTGTCAGGTGAGTCACACGTAGGTGGAGCTCTGAAGGATTACAGCGCTTTGCTGCTCACTGGGAAACAAAGGTGCATGAATGTCCATCGCACATACGGCTATTACTTGTTCTATGATAAAACAAAATAAAAAAAAACCTGCTCCACTTTCAGGAGGACGGTTTGTGATTCTCGGTGTCACAAACGTCCAACTAGAGCTCCGATGCTTCTGAGAGAAGTGCAAAAGAAGTTATTTATTTGGCTACGTGTTACTGAAACACACCGACGCTGGAGAACCAAGAACGTTTGTGGACAAATTCTCTACATTGCACGTGGGAAAGCAAATATATAAACTATAAAGTGTTAACTTATACCACACGTTAAACTGAATGCAGAGCCAGTGTTTTATTCTGTCCCCCATTAAAAAGGAAACAAGGCTACATGTGTGCAAAAACAAACCCTTTCACATTTACAAAAAGGACATAAAGAGCCCGACAGTTAGTGTGTGTGATGCATGGAAAGTCAATCAACCTCAGAATAACAAAATCCTTGCAAAAATAACTTCAGAAATCAGCTCTTCGGTTAACGACACAGGAGGTGATGAAACCTGGACCCGATGAAAGGAAACCCCGTGTGATGAAACCCACAACCAGGAAACATCTGCACCGCCAATCTGAGAGTTAAAGACACACGACGAAGCTCGGGGGAAATCATTTATATTCAATATCATAATCACATAAGCATCAATAATTCATATAAAAAAACCTCTTTAAAATAAAACTTTTCAGCATCTGTGATCGACGTCCCAAAAACAAACAAAGAGTCTTACAGGAGGTGGAGAAAACAAACACACCTGGCAGTGTAACTAAACCCGGAGCGATCGCTTCCTGTGAAGCTGATGATGAGATTTGAGGCGTGTTGTTGTTGTTCTGGGTCGCATTAGATCGTCAGCTGTTCCTGTTATTTTGTCCACCTCCCGCTCACACCATCAAGTACAAGATCTGCTGTTCAGTTACTAAAATATCAACAGAATAAAACTCAGCCCCACAAATAAACACGTTCACTGCTCAACAAAGTGTCTTAAATTCCCTTTTAACCACACACACACACACACACACAGAGACACACACACACACACGCACGCCCACACACACACACACACGCACGCTTGCACACACACACACACACACACACACACGCACACACACACACACACACACACACACCTCAAGCGTACATTCAAAAATCTTGAATCAAAGAAATCCTCGTCGATCCGTCTGAAGCGACCTCGAGCTCCACGTCTGACGAGGCCCGTGTGCTACATGTACTGGTGTTACTGGTGTTACTGGTGTTACTGTTTCAAGACCCACAATAAGGAGGGACTTGTAAAATGTAACATTTTCAAGCTGTGTACCATTCTGGAAAGAAAACATAAGCAAAACAGTTATTTTATTTTGAATGGGATTCAAATAGAGGAGAGAAGGAGGCGGAGAGGAGGAGGAGGTGAAGTCATTCAACTCTTAAAGGAGTTCTGTCTAGTTGAGTTGACAGAACTCACCACTGCCTCCAAAATAAACATAAAGTCCAGCATAGAGGGGCTCAGTGAACGTGGTCTGGACTCTGTGGAGGAGAGTCATGGTCTCAGAGACGCTGTAGAAGGACAGAATACCTGCTCTGTGATCCAGGAACACTCCTACTCTGGAGGACCGAGGACCTGAGACGGGAGTTTTAACAGAGTTGTAGAAGAACGTATATCTGTTGTTGATAAAATATAACGACCAGGATTTGTCATTGAATCCAAAGTCTCCTGTTCTACTGATACTCTTGTATGCGACTGCTACACCAACTTCACCACCTCCTCTCCTCTCCACCTCCCAGTAACAACGGCCAGTCAGACTTTCTATACTCAAGACCTGATGACGTCCAGTGAATCTGTCTGGGTGACTAGAATAAGACTGCTGTTGAGTCATTAATGTTGCTTTTCTGTTCCCCTCAGATAATAACAGACGTGTGTATGCTGTGTTTGGATCCAGTGTTATTTCACGTGAATATTTCAAGAATCCAGCTCTGGTCTTGGGTTCTGGTTGTGGCAGTGAAACATCCACTTCAGTCCCTGCCAGTGAGACGTTTGTCCATCTGTGTGTCAGAACTTCCTGTAGTCCATCTCTGACTTCTGACAGCGCCGCCGTCACGTCCTCAAAGTAGCGGCGAGGAGGACGGGCGTTGATGCTGGATGAGTGTGTGGACTCACTGAGTGGTGACAGTGACGGGTAGTCGTGTAGAAACTGGTTGTGATCCTCTGTGTGTGAGAGCTTCTCCAGCTCAGCGTCTCTCCTCTTCAGCTCACTGATCTCCTGCTGCAGCTTCTCCTGAAGCTCTCCGACTCGACTCACTTCAGTTTCCTGCTGGGATCTGACCTGCTGCTTCACGTCAGAGCGTCTTCTCTCCATGAGACGGATCAGCTCCGTGAACATCTCCTCACTGTCCTCCACTGCTTTATCTGCAGAGTGGTTGATGGCCTCCACCTCCTGGTGGAGCAGCTTCACATCTTTGTCTCTGTCCTGGATTCTCTGCTGGATGTTTAGTCGACTCCCCTCCAGCTCTCTCTGCCTCTCGGTCCTTTCTGCTGCAGCTGAGACTGTGTCGTGGCCTTTATGTTCGTCCACAGAGCAGAGATAACAGATAGACTGCTGATCAGTACGGCAGAACATCTTCATCACCTCATCGTGACGAGAGCACATGTTCTCCTGGAGCTTGTTGGAGGGCTCCACCAGCCGGTGTTTCTTAAATGCTGCTGATTCATGATGAGGCTGGAGGTGTTTCTCACAGTAAGAGGCCAGACACACCAGACAGGACTTGAGGGCTTTCAGTTTCCTCCCAGTGCAGGAATCACAGGCCACATCTTCAGGTCCAGCATAGCAGAGACCAGCAGGAGCAGCTTGGAGTCCAGTCTTCTTCAGCTCCTCCACCAGATCTGCCAACATGGTGTTTTTCAGCAGGACAGGCCTCGGTATGAAGGTCTGCCTACACTGAGGGCAGCTGTAGATCTCCTCCTCATCCCAGAAGCTTCCAATACACTTCATGCAGTAGTTGTGTCCACAGTGAAGAGCCACCGGATCCTTCAGGAGATCCAGACAGATGGAACAAGAGAAGGTTTCCCGGTCCAGCTGAACTCCTTTCTGCGCCATTTCACCTCTCAGCGACGACGACTGTCTGAGTTTCACTTAGTGAGAAGTGAAACTGGTCTGAGGTCTGATCTCAACAACGTGTGTGTGTGCAGTGAAGGTGGCCTTTCAGCTGCTGCACTTCACCGCCATGTTGGTTACACCCGTCCACACACAGTAGATCTGAAGGGGAGGGAACAAGGAAGTCTGTGTGTGTGTGTGTGTGTGTGAGAGAGAGAGAGAGAGAGAGAGAGAGAGAGAGAGAGAGAGAGAGAGAGATACAATATTCATATATACATATACATACAATATTCATCAATATCTCAACAGAGAAAATGCAATGCATCAATAAAGTGCTATTTGTGCATAAGGTTAATAAAAAGAGTATCTGATAAAAAACTGTACAAATACTAAATCATCATTTTTGACAGAGCAGATAAAATCACCGAAGCACCACCGCCGTTTAATATTTTCCACATCCCCAATGGTCTTATAACACTTAAACTCTAGACATATTCTTGACTTAATGTTACAGAGAAACACAGGAAGGGCCTCATGCCCCGCTCTTTCTTCTACCTTGTTTCTCCGACTGATGTAGACTGCCATTTTTGCTTCTCCTAATAAAGTTTATCAGCTGCCATTTGACACAATCTGTCTTTTTCTGCACCAAAAATAAAAACTCTCTCTGAAAAAAAAACACATTAAAAGAGCTAAAAACCAACGTTAAAGAAGAAAGAAAGCTTGTGAGTCTCAGGCATTCAGTAAAAACATGGAAAACTGTCTCTCTTAGGCCACAGAAAGGACATTGGTTTGAAACAGCAGGATTTAAAACTGAGACAAAGGCATTTGAGGCGATGGCACCATGAAGTACCCTCCACTGGAGGTCAGCTGTCAGTTTTTTAAGGGGAAGCTTGTATAAAACCCTCCACTGCGGGCAGGCCCCGTCCCACCCCGCTCTGTTGCTCCAAGCTGTGGGGGGCCTACTTCCCAGTCCTTTCCTGTTGACTGATTTGACAATGTTGGTATACAGCGTTGCCTTGTCGGCTCTGTGCAGGCTGAGCTTGCCCGGGCTAGTGACAGTTAACAGGGGCCCAGTGTCTTCTCCAAACTCTGGGCTCAGGTAGATCTCAGGGAAAGAGTCCGTGGGGTCTGGCATGACCTCTCCCTGACCAAACTGTATGAGGAGGTTCCTCTCCATCCCACAGAGTTTGTGCCTCCAGAGCTCCAGCAGCTTCTGGGCCACCCTGACAGAGTGGATGCCCAGGATGTGGCCCAGGGCCCCAGCCCCTGTCAGCTCCGGCCCTGCAGCCTCCACCAGCTGCTGCAGGCTCACAGTCTTTGAGTTGGACAGCTTTGTCACCAGCCCGGGCGTCAAGCTACAAACGTCCAGCCTGCTCCCGTGTATCAGAGGCTCCTTTAATAACCAGTGCAGAGAGTTAGTATTTTCACACATTTTACGATTAAAAAGGGCCCATGACTTAAAAACGCCCCGGATAAAAAGGAGGAAACCCATTTAGTTTTATAATCTTAGAATCAGTTAAAAACAGAGCAGTATCCAGCCCCAGTTTACTCACATGTCTGAGGATACAGCTGGTCACATTCCTCCATACCAAACGGACGGCCCTGTCAGAAACCTTTGTATGAATTGAAGCCTGAAAGTGGCCGTTCTGCTGGCCAGGTGGATGAGGCCCTGTCCCCCCCTCCTCTCTTGGTAAATATAGCACCCCCTGTGGCACCCAGTGCAGACCCCCCCAAAAGAAGTCAACTATTTTTTTCTGTATTTCAGCCAGTAGGCCAGAGGGGGGGTCTAGACACGACAGACGATGCCACAGGAGGGATGCAACAAGATTATTTAAGATTAAAACTCTACCTCTGTATGACATTTGAGGGAGCAGCCATTTCCATTTTTTTATTTTACTCTCTACTCTTTCTAGGACGGTCTCCCAGTTTCTCAGCACCACAGCCTCATTCCCGAGAAACACCCCAAGATATTTCAGCCCGTCTTTTTTCCAGGCAAGGCTCTGGGGGAGAACCGGGAGACCGTCAGCCCATTCACCAACAGCTAGGGCTTCGCTCTTTTTCCAGTTCACCCTCGCTGCTGATAAAATAGTAAAATTGTTTACAATATTTTCTTAAATGTCCATCTCACCCTGTTGTTAATAAAAACAATGAGGTCATCAGCGTAGGCTGATAAAACAATGCTTCCATTAAAACCAGGTAAAATTCGACCTTCAATATTAAAACGTATTTTCGTTGAGGAGGGGTTCCAGGGAGAGCGCGTAGAGCATGCCAGACAGAGCACAGCCCTGCCGAACGCCTCTACATGCTCTAAAAGGAGCACACAGACTACCGTTTATCTTAACTCTCAACCCCACTGTACAACACCTTGATCTTAGCTATGAAACCAGCGCTGAACCCAAACTTCTCCATAACTTTCCAGAGGAAATTGTGTTCAACGCGGTCAAAAGCCTTTTCCTGGTCTAGACAAATCAGACCAGTGTTACTGCCCAATGAGCTGGAGACGTCCAAAACATCCCGAATGAGGTGGACATTGTCCACCATGGACCTGCCGGGCACACAGTAGGTCTGGTCCTGATGGATGACCTGCTCCATAGCTTTCCCCAGCCTGGAGGCAAAGAGTTTGGACAGAAGTTTGTAATCCACACACAACAAAGACACAGGGCGCTAGTTTTTGATTTCTTGCAGGTTACCTTTTTTTGGTAGGAGAGTGATAACTGTTCTGCAGCAGGAAGTGGGCATGGAGCCAGAGGCCAGACTTTCATTAAAAATATCTAATAGATAATTTGCAAAGATGTCCCAGAAGGCTTTCTAAAACTCGACTGTGAGGCCGTCGATGCCGGGAGCCCACCGCCCTTGGATGCCCTGCAGGGCAGCGTGTAGCTCCTGCATCTGCAGCGGCCCCTCGAGACAGGTGTTGGTCTCCTGAGAGACCTGAGGCAGTCCACCAGTGAACCCCTCCAGTAGAGCGTCCTGCTCCTCATATTCGCTTGTGTAGAGGGAGGTATAAAACTCCACCGCACGCCTTCGGATCTGGCTTGGCTCCACGATCTCCTGCCCTGTGTCTGAAAGCAGTGTGTGGATTACTCGCCCCTGCCCATTCTTTCTCTCCAGGCCGAAGAAATAACTAGAGGGGACATCCATCTCTTCGATGGCTTGAAACCGGGACCTGACCAGTGCGCCCTGTGCTCTACTTTCCAGCAGCTCAGCTAAAGCTAGCTTTTTGACTTTGAGGACTTCAATATGTTCTCGATCTCCTGTGGATTCACTTCAGTTCTCAAGTTCCACTATATCTATCTCCAGGTCCTTCATAGATCTAGTGATGTCCCAACACCCAAGAATGATCAGTAAAAATAGCTGGGGTAATTGTGCATGATTTATAAATATTAAAGTGATGCTTAAAACAATAAAAACGATCTAGTCTGGCTGAGGAGATCCTGCTCTCTCTAAGGTGGGACCATGTGTACTGTCGGCAGTCTGCGTGCATCCTCCTCCACACATCCACCAGGCCATGAGCAGAGACCAACCGCCTCAGAGCATGCTGGGATGCTGGATGTGGCTCTGCATGGTTTGGTCTAAACCCTCATTTTCAGTACAATTAAAATCCCCACCCAAGAATAAAAAATCCTCCGTGGCACAGCCGTTTAAAACATCACTTACTTTTTCTAAAAAAACCTTCCTCTCTGTCTGTCACTCCACTCAACCATAAAAACGCCCATTGCGCGTGCTTCAAGCAACAGAATGCAATGGAAGTGCGAGTGCGACATCTAGTGGCTGGATGTTATCAATGTTGTCAATAGCACCTTTAAAAGTGGTCGTTTTGGGAATTTCCTTGAAGATTAATAAAGTTATATCTTATCTTATATTCCATTTTACTGGAAATAAGCTTAATGTGTGAATCTAAAGATATTTTCACAGTGTCTTTGAGGTGTAAATAAAACAGCAGTTGATCTCCAACTTAAAAAAGAGAGAAATGACTGGACCATCTGGTGTGTTCTTTCTTGTTGTAATTGAATTGATCATCAAATTGATATTAAACTATCTATGACTTACAGACACAAACAAATCTGGCCTTTTCATTGTTTTTGTGGATAAAAGTGTCTCCGTGTCCTAATATTCAAGATGTGGAAACGACTCCAGACCTGGACGGTGGGTCCTGGCTGTTCTTTCATAGGACCTGAAATGATCCCGGGACTTGTTGACATGCACCACGCTGTGGCTGTCTGGTTCTTCAGGGGCAGTCAGGTCATCTTGGCATCGAGCCTCGCTTCTTCAAAACCTCAGACACCCCCAGTTACTGAGGAGCGCTAAGCCTGGCTGAAATCCCTGCATGGCATGCTGCGGCCCCCTCTGCCAGCACCAGTCCCCCCCCTGCCAGCCAATAGACTGGTGCCGCTGTACCGTGAGGGGTTCAATGCCCCGAGCAGGCGTTGGTCACTGAGAACCTGGCAGAGGTTTTGCGGACGCACCTGGAGTGTTCGACATCACACAGTTCTGGAGAATAGACTGGCACAGGCACTGGCATCGGGTCTGGCAGCACCGGCTTTAAAAACAATTAGGCCTTTGACATCCACCAGATAGCAGCTGTAGGACCGAGCCTGGCAAAGGCAGAGAGGAGGGAAGCCAAGTGACGTACCGTCCCAGTCAACTCATCTCTCCCACACACACGGACATGATCTTCCAGCACTTCCAGGGCTCCATGGAGGGAGGAACAAAACAACACCATCATGCAAAGCAAATCTTGTGAATATTGCTGGCTAGAGATGCATCCTCCTAGACATGGACGGACCTACCGGGAACAGACCCTAAAGCCCCCACCCCAGCCTTCGCCTACAAAGAAACATGAACCAACCAGGAAGAGACTCAAAATGATCTTAAAGGTAAATAAAACATAGATAAAGGTATATATAAATAATAAATAAAGGTAGATAAAACAACTTCACAAAGAGACACAAAACACCTGCAAAGTAACACAAAACCCACAACAAAAAAGGCTGAGCAAGTATTCTGGTGGTCGTCTAGAAATCTCCAGTTGACAAATGATGCACATTGATTGCAGGTCTATGGTTCATTTACATTACATTTACATTTAGGTCATTTAGCAGACGCTTTTGTCCAAAGCGACTTACAATAAGTACATTGGTCAAAAGAAGGAAACCATGAAACCACAACGTATCATTGCCGATAAAGTGGTAAAAGTATAACAAGTGTTAGGTCCTCATCTGAGTAACGTAGTGCTTCAAGAGCAACAGTGCTAAGATCAGAGTGCTATATGTGAGGGGTTTTTTTGGGGGGGGGGTGCAAATCGGTGTTAGGATTAGAATTACGTTGGTATTGACATTAACTAGATTGAGACATACAAGTAACCTTTGATCATCTTGGAAGCTGAACTGTGGTCTGTTGGGTCCATAAGACAGTAACAAAGTTGGACAACTTGTTCTTACAAGCGCATAACTGATCCTGTGCTGCTGTCTTTCACCACTAGATGTCAGAGTTTACACACATTCTCTCTCTCTCCGCCTCATTGATCTCTTCCCTTGCCATCTTGTTTTCTCTCATTTCTCTAATCTCCCTTTGTCTTCTGTTTTTCCGGTCTTACTGTCTTTTGTGATGTCTCTTCTGTTTTACCGTCTCACCTCGTCTCCCGACCTCCCTTCCTGTTGCCCTGCCGTATTCGAAGGAACTTGACCTTTGACCTTTGATTCCTTCATTTCTTTATCTGTGATTGCACATGACTGAACACATGGAGACTGAGGCGTTAGATCACAAGACTCACAGATAGACAAAGGGTGGATGAATTAGCTGAATGTGAAGCAACAGTGCAGATGTTTGTGTTTGTTTTTTGGACGTAAAGGTGACTGATGGATGATATAAATGTGATTTCTGTATGACTTGATTTGGCTTCCCTTCCTGTCACATGCAGGCTAATTATATATATATATATAATTATTTTTCTAATGTAGCTAGAAAACTACATTAGCAGAGGTGCACCATATTGTACTCACAAAACTACAGATTGAGACAGACAGTATGAGAAAAATAATGTGTTTTCTGAACTCTGAAAAGTAGGCTATGAATTGAAAAATGAGCATGAAATGTCCCATTTAAATATAAGTAGGCTTAAGTGTTCATCAAGTATTCATCATTTCAAAATAGCTATTATCTTTACTGCATTGCTGGTATTGTTGCATTATGGTTTTCATCACTCTACATAATATTATTTTAGTCAATGTAATTATATTTTGGTATTTTATTCTGAAGTCCACTTGGAAGTAAAGCAGAACCACATCCGAGCAAACGGCTTTGCGGGGGAGAGAAAAAAAAGGCTTTTACTTTTTAAAGCTGAAACCGGAAGCTGCTCGTTTTCTGTGACGCGGGGGTTTCTACGTGTAACTTTACGCTCGTGCCGTCCGGACAGCTGCCTGCCACACACACTGGACCCGGACTGAGCCGAACCGTGTAAGTAAAACCCGCGACCCGGCGCCGTTAGCGGCCCGCGCGCCGCCTCGCGCGTCACCGCGTCATTCACAGACACACACATATAATAATTAATAAATCACGAGTGTGAAGAGTCGAGCAGACGGATAATGGAGGCGGGAGAGGAAATCATTCGCTGTGTGTATGTGTGTTTTCTCCTCGTAGGCCCGCGACAACAGTCTGATCTCCACAAGGAAGAAATATTATTATTATTATTTATTATATTATATATCAATTATATGTGGCTGTAAACGGAAGTTCACTTACAGCAGTTTAATTACACAACAAAAAACACTATGAAATGTGATCCAGTACGGTTCCTAAGGACCAATGTCTGGTTATGTGTGTTGTCTGGGTAACCATCCTATAATATTTAATCTCCTTGTGTCTCAGTAGTAACTGTGTATTATTGACTTTAAAGGCGTGTCTCTTACATGAAACTGAAAGGATTAATGGGATAGTTATTCTATTTGATAGCAGCTTAATCAAACAGAATGATTTGTGGCAGCCTCTCTGTCATAAACAGGCTCCTGTAAGTTCACACTGATCCACCTCAACGTTTCACTGTGTGACATATTCAAGTTTTTTTCCCCATAATTCATGAAAAATATCCATAGATTTTGCACATTCGTAATGTTGCGTTTTCCTGCTGCGTTACAGTACATTCATGTAATCTGGACTCTTCCAGCTGTTCTATCATTTGCCTTTTACCCCACTTAGTCATTCTATTCACAGAACTGATCCCAGACCTGGCCGTATGCACGTGATCTTTGTTTGGGTTCTGAGAAGAAACGCGTAGAAGAAAAAAGGGCAAACAGCCAATCAGAGTCCAGCCTGACGAGGGAAACAGATGCAGAAGTCACAATGGCGTTTTAAAGCAGACCCACGTCTCCCTGTCCACCATTGTCACCTCCGGTGTCCCGATTTGACTCGTCGTCGATGACGACGTTAAGGACATTCTGCCCGTCGTCTCGACGACGCACATTAGGCCTTTCGCTTTGGTGTTACCGTGAAATATCCACAGTTAGTTTGAGGCAAAAAACGTGTTGAGGAAGTCGAACTTAACAAAAGTGATGGAAAACAAGTCCCAGACGTTCCCAACGACATGAACACAGGTCTCCTGTGTGACAGTCCCTCCCCTCCCACTCACCTCAAGTCGTTTTTCTCACTATTCCTGCTACGTCACTCGCGAGCGTAGCATATTTTCACCTTTACAGGCTACATTCCATGAAAGGATGCTCTGATGCAAGAATGTGGCGTCGTTAATCCACGCTAAATGAACCTGGCGTTAGGTGAGACGTGGCTCTACCTCGTTACTTACAGAGAAGTTCACGTTCACCGAACATTCAGCGATGAACAAGGAGCCAGCCGGCTCCTGCTCTGTTAATCCCTGCATGCTTCCGTCCCAGCACACACGAGATACCAAACACTTCCTGTTCACCGGGAACTTTTACACGTTGGGTGCATTTTGAAATTCCTCTTGTGCTAAAAAATAAATAAATAAAGTAAAAAGCCTGAAACTTGAGGGTGGAGCATCTTGGACCGATACTGCCAGATTAGGATCCATGTGAGCAGCTATTGAACTTTCTATATGTTGATTATCACACTTTATACACCACGTAGAACAGAAGGGAAGAAGAAGAAGAATCCTTGTGTTGGGTTTGTAGGCGGTTTGGCTGGTCAGCTGCCTGCTGCGACACGTTTCTCCTGAGAGCGAGGCGCCTCGCCGGACAGTCAGATAGTTGTTTTAGAGACGAATCATGAGACCTCCATGAAAAACAGACAATGTGTTTCATTTGTTCCCCGAAACAAGTAAGACATGGAAACAAGACTCCAGATGTTAGACTGGTATCAATCTTCTCTTTGAACTCCCACAAAAAAAGGAAATAATGCCCCAAATGCTTCTTTAACATGTCCTTGATGTGTTTTAATTAAAGCTGTTAAAGGTCATTTTATTACCAACGTGCACAAAGCTCATTGCAGCTTTTTATATACAAATCTAATTAAATGAGATGAATAAAGATGAGTAAACGAATTAGTGAATTAAAAGAGGTTGCAGCTTTAAGGTTCTGGTGGCTTGTAACCTGCAGCGTTCCTGTGATGCCCCAGGGCGGGCCGAGCTGCTCGGGGTTGCGATGCCTTATGTGGACCGGCAGAATCGCATCTGCGGCTTCCTGGACATCGAGGAGAATGAGAGCAGCGGCAGGTTCCTCCGCCGGTACTTCATCCTGGACACCCAGCAGGGCAACCTGCTGTGGTACATGGACAACCCACAGGTGAGTGTGTGTGTGTGTGTTCGTATCCACGTCTTTAAATCCTCCCGATGCTCCAAACTGATCCTTAACTCTGGTTTTGGTGAGTTTTCACGGTATTTCTTCAGAAAGACGCGTTCCCTGCATTCCATCAGCTGCAGTCACAGACAGATTTAGACTTCGTGCCTTCCAGGCAACTATTATTGACATCAGCTCACACCGAAAACCAACTTGCAGGGACTTGAAGATAATCCACCACAGTAATCCGCCTTTATTCAAGAAGAAGCATTCGAGGACACTCCAACATTGTTAAAGAGTTAAAAAGAGTTAAAAAGCTCAGTATTTGCATTTTTTGGGGACTACTTTCAGTGGCGGACTC